>CM031242.1:867539474-867841974 GCA_018340775.1 Taxus wallichiana var. yunnanensis
GTGAGTAAAATGCCATTTCCCTTTTTGAGCCCACAAAATTCAATAATGGATGCATAGGGGTTTCCATTATTGACAGTGACAAGGGTAAAATTCATTAACTCGAAAATAGATGGAAGGCCATGAACCATCCTTTATTATCACTCCACATGAATCCGCACGGATGAGCATGCCTCGGGAAATCATGAATTTATTTGCTTTCATCATCAAGGAATTCCTCTAAGCCCAACCAATCATTGGCATTATTACTAATGAAAACCTCCAAATCTTGTTCGACTCCCCTATTTGCTAGGAAGTCTGCACTCTTATTTGATTCTCTAAAATTATGAGTGATAGACCAATCATTTATTTTACTTAGCCAAAAAAGCACTTTTCTAAGAAATAAGTTGATTTTCCAAGAAAAGGCCTTTTTGGATATTACCGAATTTATAATTACCTAGGAATCACCTTCAATATGTAATTTCTGAATATTCAGATCAATGGCCTTTCTAAGACCCCTCTCTAATGCTTGAATCTCGGCCATATTACTAGTTCCTTCTTGTAATCGAATCGATCTTGGAGACACGGTGCACCCTTATCACTTCTAAGTAAAAAACCAACGCCCAATTTACCTGGGTTCCCTTTTGTTGTCCCATCAAAGTTTAATTTAAAATAACCAAGAGGAGGAAGGGACCAAGTAGTTGATTCACGTCTCATTACAGATGGAATCCCCGAATTATTATAAGAACCAGCTACGGGAAAGGCAATTTTGGGCCAATTTTTTAATAGAAGTCCATCATGTGAAGAAAAGGGAGTCCCTTTTTTCCAATGAATGGATACGTTTTCAAAATGGCCAGTTCCAATCTTTTAACAACTTCTTCTTTAGAGCTAGACTCATTCCGAATAATTTTTTTGGTTCCTCTCCCACCACAAATGCCAAACCAAGAGGAAGGATTGCATACCCATATCAAGGCAAAGCTTCTTTAGGTCTAGCTTTAGGCCATGAAATAAAAACGGAAGAAAGTGTAAGTGGTTGAACCCATGAGAGATTTAATTTATTACATAACCAATTCCAACAATACTCCATGAAGGGGCAATGAACCAATAGATGATCTGTGTCTTCTTCAACTTCATAACATAAAACACATCTAGTCGGACCAACCTTTCCCAATGCTTGCCTTTTTTTGAGTAAGAATTCTTCCTTTAAAAGCTATCTAGAGAAAGCCCCAGCTTTGGGAGGGCAATACTTGGACCAACAATGCTTCCACTTGTTTTCCTCATGAGAAAGCCCCATCTTTGGGAGGGCAATACTTGGACCAAAAATGCTTTTCATGACCCTCATCTAAAACCAGTTTTCTATAACCACATTGGGCAGAGTAAATACCTGATTTTACTGCAGTCCAAATAATTTGATCATCCTGAGGGGAGGGAATCACTTCTCTTGAATCCATCTCTTTAATGAAAAGAGCCTTAGAAGCCTCAAAAATAGGAATGTTATCCAGACCATTCCAAGCCATGGTAGGGGATGAAAGAGTGAGATCTTTCCCATAATTCTTGACTTTTTCTCCCCTTAGAGGAATAAGAATTCTTTTCAGTTCTTGAAATTCAGGCCTTTCCCCTAATGTTGGGTAACCATTCCAAGAATCATCCCAAAAGTTGGCCAACTCACCATTACCAATCAGCCAAGAAGTTGATTGGAGAAACATGGAATGACAAGAAAGAATAAAATTCCAGATATGAGAACCTTGAGGTGGTTGATTGATGGAAAGAATGGATGTAGGAAAGAGAGGGCTCCCATGTATTTCTTCTCTAAGATTCTACTAAGCAAACTTTTGGGCTTGGATAACAAGAACCATACCAGTTTGGCTCCCAATGTAGTGTCTGTCTTTCAAGATTAATTATCTTGACACCTCCACAATTTTTGGGCAGGGTAATAGATTCCCATTTTACTAATGGGATTTTCTGAGCTTCATCTATACCCTACCACAAGAATGTTCTCATAATCTTGTTGAGTTTTTGCAAAACCAATTTGGGAATTTTTAGTATAGAGAGCATGTAGATGGGAAGAGCATTGAGAACAGTTCTAATAAGAAGGATGCACCCAACAAAGGACAACCACCTCCCTTTCCAAGATTGTAGCCTTTGCTCAAAGGATTTCAACAAATTATTCCATAAAGAAGCTCGACCAGCTCTAATGAAGAGAGGAATACCAAGATATTTGTGAGGAAGGATGCCCAAATTGAATCCAAAGATCCTTTAAATCTGTTGAATGAGCCTTCTTGGAGTGTTAAAAAAGAAAATAACTGATTTAGGTTTGTTTATGACCTGTCAACAACAGCTGTGGCGTAAGTGTCCAAGATAGTTCTAAACTCTTTAGCTTCTTGAACAGTTGCAACACCAAACAAAAAGGTATCATCAACAAATTGTTGATGAGAAATAGGAGATGTGTTATCTGCAGGACACGAAGGCCTTGAATCCGACTTTCTTGAATCACAGACACAATGGCTCATCCCTAAAGCTTCAAGCCAGGATGAAGAGGAAAGAGGAAAGGGGATCTCCTTGTTTAATTCCTCGATTACTTTCAAAGAACCCCTCAACACATCCATTAACCAAAACTAAATATCATGGACTGGAAATACAACTAAATATCCACTCGAAAAAAAGGTGAGAATCTGAATTTCAATAAAGACTTCATTAAAAATCTCCAATTAACTTTGTCATAAGCTTTACTTATATCCAACTTCAAAAGCATACCTAGAACTTTATTATTGGATAAAGAATGCATCAATTCATGAGTAAGAATTACCCCTTTTGAGATTGACCTCCTGTACAAATCCACTTTGTTCTTGAGATATTAATGCATCTAACAACGGCTTCACTAGCAAAGCAATGGCTTTGGATATAATTTTTTATATAGTGTTACATAAGGAGACAAGACAAAAATGATCAAAAGATTTAGGACTTTCCTTTTTGGAAATAGACTTAGAAAGGTACAATTGAAAACCTTTAGAATCCTTTTGGATTTCCTTGATTCTTCTACGGTTTCCCAAACATCATTCCTATGATATGCAAAAAAATCTGAAAGAAATCAGCCTAGAAGCCATCGGGTCCCGGGGCTTTATTCTTTTCCAAAGAAAAAACCACTTTTTTAACTTCCTCTTTGGAGAATGGAGCCATAAGCATTTTATTTTGGTTCTCAATTATTAACAAAGAAATAAATCTTAACATGTCCTCTTGAGCCCGCAAAGGGGAACAAGAGTCACCACCAAGAAGGTTTGAAAAGTAGTGAACTACCTCTTTCCTAATGTCTTCTTGGTGAGATAACTGTTCACCATTATCATTTTTTATGTTTGAGATATAATTGAAACTCCTCCTAGCCTTAATTGAGGCATGATAATATTTAGTATTTTGATCACCCTCTTTGAGCCAATTTTCTCTTGATTTTGTTTCCAATATACTTCTTCCCTCAAAAGTTCTCCTAATTCTTCTAATAGATCTTTCTCTCTTCAAAATTTATCTTGTCCCATACCTTTATCAAAGATATGTTCATTCAATTCCTGATATCTTCTTTTCCACTCTGATTTTTTCTGGAAAATGTTCTTGAAGTGGCTGATGTTCCATTCCAATAATTCTTCTTAAGCAATCTCAGTTTTTGTGATAATATAAACATTTTCAAACCTCTTATATTGAAAGACGACCACCAATTTTTGATTAATTCTGGAAAATTGAAATCTCTTAACCACATTAATTCAAATTTGAAGGGAGATTTCCTTAGGGCCTCATCCAAATTTGTATTAATCATAATAGGGTAATGATAAGATCTAGACTAGGGCAGAATTAAACTTTCCAAAAGAATGTCTTTTTGCAACCACAAAGGATTAGCAAAGAACCAATCTAATCTTTCAGAGATATTGTTGAAACCAAGCCTTCTATTAGACCAAGTAAACCACCCCTATTTAGGTTCGATATCCACTAAGGTATTGTTTTGGAACAAAATTATTAAAGTCTATCTAGATTGAAGATTTCAAACTATACCTCCATTTTTATCTTTATCCGATAAAATTGCATTAAATTCCCCACCCAATAGGATCAAACTTTCTTGCCTTGCCTCAACTTCCGTTGAAAGTTCATGCCAAAGAGTCCTTTTTCTCAATAAATTACTGGGCCCGTAAACATTGAAGAGATTTTTTTCATGATCTCCATTGGGAATTATCTTGCAAAGCTGCCAATTGAAATTTTGATTCACCAAACTCTGCCTTTGCTTTGTTGTTTTCCAAAGAATGCCTAAACCCCCAACAACCCCTGAGCACCAGTAAAAAAACTAGACCAACCTTTCCAACTTTTTGACCAACTCATAATTTCCTTTGCTGTCATTTTAGTTTCTTGAAAAGAACCACTCCTACATCTAAAGAAAAAAGACAACGCTTGACCAAGCGTTGCTTGTTAGGGGTGTTTAAGCCCCTAACATTCCAGGATAAGACTTTCATGATTTATTGGGAAGGACTTTCACCTTCCCGAGTCCAGATTAGAAAAGTTCAGAACTTTTTGTTTACCATTGGCTACTTCCTTTTTTGCCACATCTTGTTTGGATTTGCGTCCCTTTTTCCCTGAGGGGCCGCAATTGGCTGATTTCAAACCATTATGAGAAGAAGCCAAGCTATTGGGAATGAATGGAAGTTCCAAATCATCACATGTTTCAGCCACGACTCTTTTTAGAAGAAGTATCCTCTTCTGAAGCTACATCCGCTTCTTGACCATATTCCACCCAATTATATAATTCATCCATTGATTTAGCTTTCCCTAGGTTAATGCCCTCATTAATTAGTGATAGGAGCTCAATGGATTCCTTTACCACCTTTTCAGTATCTTCTAACAAAGTTTGAGGGCTTAGTGAGGTTCGCAGCTCCAAATCTTCCTTTGCTCCAGAAAAATCAAGTTCGGATTCCTTTTTGTTTCACCATCTTGATTTAACCGAAGGTTTCCTTCTATCCGGTATTGCCATTTATAGTGACCTGTCCTATTATAGTGAAAACATCTGATTACTATTTTTTCATAATCAATTTTCTACTTCCATTCACCCGACTGAGATTTGATGGAGATGAAGTGTGGAGGCTCCTGCTCTAGATTTAAGGCAACACATACTCTAGCATAGGAATCCATTGTCCCATCTAGGATTTTAGGATCAATTCAAAATACTCGCCTATCCCTATAGCAATTTTTGAAAGGACTTTGATTTCCAATATTCTAGGGTAAAACATAAAGTCTTATCCATACCGGAGTTCATCACCCGCAGAAGCCGAACACAAATTGAAATTCGGGAGCTAGGGCTAAAGATATAAACCAGCATCTCCTAATAACCATTCCTTTCATCACAAAGCTTCCTTCTTCTATTCTTCACTTCTGCAAAGGACCAAAAAGAAACCCTTGGGCAAAAAGGAGACTTTTATTCCACTACCCCACTGTCGATTACACCAATTCATTATTTCCTTAGTGGATAGCCATCTACCAAAAATTTTGGTGAATAGGGCTCTAGATTTAAGTGTTTCAATCTGATCTGCCAGTTCCTCTTCAAGAATAATTTTAGTGAATGTAAAATCTTTCAAGCAGGAGGTTGATTTACTTCTTTTCCGCAATCTAGATCGATAGGCTCTCGCGAATGAAATCCTTCCTCTCCTACTCGCGCCTATAGCCTCGCAGCTCAATGGTGAAATTGTTTCGTAGTTATTTTTACCCTTCGCTATTTCGGGATTTTTCGCCATCCTTACCCCTTCAACCATCCTATATCTCCTAGATTATACCAATTTTGGATGGTAAACACTTTTATATACCATAGGTATGAACTGGAGTGGTGGAGGAACACTTTCTCTAAGTGGGACATGGAGGTGAGCGTGGGTCCTTAATGTCTCACGAGCACTCGCATTCAGAGTGCCCCACTATGTTTCGTTTGGTCCACATGGAGAAGTTCGACCCCTACCTCAAGGTGTCTCCATGGCTACTTATTGAAAGTGTCAAATGGACTCAATGGGAATGGAACTTGGGTTGATGATTACGAACTACTTGTAACTCACCAATAGCCCAAGTCCTTGAGTCCACGACATTGTAAGTTATATGCATACACATTTGTAGCTTTAGATAGCAATCATAGTAGAAGATAGAGAACCACACATCTTTCTCAAGAGTATGCCAAGTACAGGATGCGTGGATAAAAAATGCATTTAGGGTGTTGTCCATGGGCTCACATTTTGGGCCCCAGATCAGTGGTATTGGAGTAGTTTATCATCTTGTATGACCCATCGAACAAGATCGAGTATTTGAGCCTCGACATCAAACCACGAAACCCATCAGAGTATCTCTTGTGCTGCTTCAACAAGATTCAGATGGAAAAGGACAATCAAACACAAGATGACCCACACATGATGATGAAAGATGAAATCTCAAAAGTGTACATCTTTCTCAAGAGTTGTCCATACACAAGATGCACAAATAAATAAATGCATTTACTGTTCTTTTTCTAATATATCTAACTTGATTTGTTGCATATTTTGTAAATAGCTTCCGCATATGCATCTAACACATCTAAATATGCATTTAGGGACTTGTCCACCGGATCATCTCCTAATCCTGAGATCAGTAGTATCAGAGCAGTTTATCATCTTGTATGACCCATTGAACAAGGTCAAAGTATCTAAACCTCAACATCAAACCAAAAGACTCGTCAAGTTGTCTCTTGTGCCGCTTCAACATGGTTCAGATGGAAAAGGACAGTTAAATGCAAGATGAGCTACACATAATGATGAAAATGAAATCTCAAACATGCTCATAGAACAAAGGGGATTCAAGGTTCAGCTAGTTTACAAAAGTCCTTGAATGGGCAGTCCCATTGACCTTTTCATCAAGTAAATCTTTTGGTGGTCGAGTGCCCCCTAGGTTTCAAGTAAATCTAGACATTCTAGTGTTTGAAGAAAAATTAATGCAAATGCAATAGATTCTATGATTAAATTTTCTAATGAAGAGAAAACTGAGATTGCACTTCCAAAAGCCTCTTCACCCATCCAGAAGTGGTGGCAAGACCTATACTCTTTTGGAGCAAGAATAGAAAGAAGGAAAGTCTGGACATTCGAGTGTTTGAAGAAAAATTAATGCAAATGCAATACATTCTATGAATGACTTTTCTAATGAAGAGAAAACTGAGATTGCACTTAGGAAAGCCTCTTCACCCATCCAGAAGTGGTGGAAAGGCCATACTCTTTTGGAGCAAGAATAGAAAGAAGGAAATTCTGAACCAACATGGGATACATTCCTAGAATCCTTCAAGGATGAATATCATCCTGAAGATGCTTATGAAGATCGCTACATTCAGTGGCAGCAACTGTGGCAAGGACATGATTAGTGAGTCCAAGCCTACACTAATGCCTTCCAAGACCTTTATGAAAAGCTAGGCTCATTCGAGTCGTAGGAACATATAGTTCTCAAATACGGCAACAGCTTATGACCATTCATTCAATCTAAAATGAAGTTAGATAAGGTCGATATGATGGGGGAAGCCTATTGCTGTGCAACAGCCATTGAGGATGAGTCTAAGATGAAGAGCAAGCGGGAAACATTGTCTACACGAAAGAAACCACCTTCTTCAGATAAAAAGCCACAATAGTCTAACACATGTAAATGGTGTGACAAACACAAAAGTAGCAGCCATTCTAATGCATAGTGCCATGCTCAAAAGACTTTGCTTACGTGGGCAGAATCAGAGAATGACAGAGTTGACCCCTCAAATGGAATCATTAACACATACCCCAATGTTTTTGTAAGCACCACACAAGCAACCTCAATAACACAAGATGTTGAAGTATGACGTCTATTCCATTCACAGATGTGAGTGCAATGACAGCCACTGGATTTTCCAATCGACAGCAGTAGTATGAAAAACCTCGTCTCTGAAGCAACCATCAAGTAAACGAATCTTCCAACCATGCTTCATCCAAAGGCTTACAAATTTGGGATGGCTCAGTTCCAGCAATAACAAAGGTATACATGTCACTCTCCAATGTCGCTTCTCATATTGTATCTTTCCTTTCAAAGAAGAGTTAGTTTGTGATGTAGCGCTAATTGATGTTTGTGATGTACTCCTTGGGCATCCATACATGAGTCACTAGTGTCTATACAGCGCCAATGCTTGCAGCGTAGTTGTATCAGTGGGCAGGAAGAGATACCGGATTCCATAAGTGATTCCATGCTCAACACATGTTGCACCAACTCCAAGAATATTACGCTATATACCTGTGCATATTTTGCATTTAGAACTTCTTCACCTCCTACAAAGACATGAGCTCCACCAGCAAAGACAAAGCAGATTCTGGAAACCAAAGTCATTTCAGCATGTCAGCGCCCATAACAAGCCAAATGGTTCACGAGGTATCAGCTAGAAGCCAAGGACACTTGCCTCCTAAACTTAAGGCAAAAAGAATTATGCAAAGACAAATCGAATTCTGGAAACCATGTATGGACAGATTTGTTCTATGCCAGTGTACAAAGTCATCTCAGCATTTCAGCTTTGGCAACAAGCCAAATGGTTCACAAGGTATCAGCTAGAAGCCAAGGTTCTACACTTGCCTCCTAGACTTAATGCAAGCAGAATTATTGCTTTACAAGGAGAGGCAATTGATCCAAGAGGACCTACCAACAATGGTTCCTGCGGTACCGCCGAATCCTATCTTCATAGCTTGTGGTTCATGAGGTTCCACTTCAATGGACAGCAGTACACCAAAACTTTATCCACAAGTTCGTGGTACCTCCAACCAAGACCATTCATCCGTCTCCAATAAGATTCCGCACACACTCCAGCAATGGCACAATGCATCCGTCTCCAGCAGATGCTGCACATATTTTTGCAATGATACGATGCAATCTATGCAAATCGGCCATGGTGCCACTCGAGTGTGTGTTAAACCTTCTTCAGTATACATCCTTGGCTTCAGCAAGGACTAACACAATTTTGTGTCAAACCGCAAAGGACAACTCATGCCAAAACCGTGAGGTGCCAACAACGTTGAATCCCAGTGACATTGTTGAAAGCAGCTCCACAGCATGCTACATGGCACTTCCAGGGCTACCATTATGCCAAAGTGTCTCTCTGCATACTGCGCACCTTCCAGTCTAGCCACATAAAGTTCGGAAGGTGAAGAGTCACACATGAAGTTTCAAAATGGTTAAACTTCCATTACGGTTCTTTTGCCTTTGTAGCATTGTAATCTATATGCATACACATCTATAGCTTTATATAGAAATCAGAATAGAAGATAGACAGCCATACATCTTTTTTAAGAGCGTGCCATGTATTGTGCATAGAACACATTAATAAACACATTTATTGTTCTAGTTCTAATAGCTCTCTCTCTTGATTCTCTACATAGTTTCTAAATAGCTTCCACATGCGCATAGAACACATTCAAATCCGCATTTAAGGCATTTTCCTCACCCCCGAGCCCCAGATCACATGAGTATTGAGATTCTTTGTCCAAGATAAACTAAGCTTTGTGTTGAATCTCATTGAATAAATGATTTTTTAATTTTTGTAGTTAAGATTAGGTGGAGACAAGTTGGTTGGAGTCCAAGATTAGTAATGCCCATGACAATGAACTTCATGGGATGCCCGTCTTTGGACATGCTTTTCATCTGTCCTAGGATTATTGTTTTTCTAGCTCTATAGGTTAGGTGTAGGTAGTTATGTTGTCCAGTTTCTATTGTTAATGTGCAGGAACCTAAGTGGGATGATTTGTAACATAAAATGCTTTGGGAGAAATAATTTTACAGCTTTGGAAATACCAAAAACATTGAGGGCATAAGTGAATGGGGGATGGCAATCGCAAAAAGTCAAAGTGGAGCGATGGATGTTAGAGCAAAAGTGTGTGAAGATAGTGGCATCGAATGGAAGAGGAGAAACAACATAGGAAGGTAAAGAGGAGAAGGGGCTCGTGCCTATGGATGTAGATCAAATCCTCCATCAACCAAGTAAAGTTTTACTTTGCTCGAGACTTGAGGACAATCTTAAGTGTTGGGTGATTTTCAAGGATGCTAAAATGCCTCAAACCCCTTCTATGTATTCAATGACTTCTGTCATAGTCATATTTCTTGCATCTACCATTTTAGAAAGTTGTGGGATGGATATTGTTGCTAGGGTTCCTATAAACCCTAATCAATGCTTGAAACTCCCTTTGCATCCTTGAAATCTACCTCCAATTGTTTGTCTTCTATTAATTCCAATAGCTTTGGATAGAGTGATCCAATAGTTTCGGATGACTAAGGCCTTGGATGGATTGGGATTGGTGATATTCCTCTCAAAATTGCCACACATATCCTATACATTAAGATTATTGATTCTACCCGAGAATGATTTCAAAAGGCTTTGTTTCTAGGGTGTTTATTTGTAGATTTGTTGGAAGGAAGACGGGTTTGGAAGATCTATAATAGTGGATGTTGGATACTTGGTCTAATTGCCTTTTGTCAAAGTATTCATTTCTATTTCAATGTTTTTTTCATATTTTGTTCTCTCGACCCATCCTCAAGACTACTAGCCGTTCCCGATAGTATAAGTTTGTCTAAAAGTTTTTTAAATCATTTTGTTTAATAATTTTTGGCCCCCAACCCTAACCCTAATACTCAATGGGCCACACCCACACCCTAAGAACTCGAAAAAATCTATAAATAAGACTTACACCCTCACTCCATATCACTATAAAAAATTCAAAGCAAGTGTGAAAGCATTAACAAGCAAGAGTGAGAGCAATAACATTAGCAAGAAAAAGTGAGAGCATTAACATTACCAAGCAAGAGTGAGAGCATTAGTAAGGAAGAGGGATTGGTCTACTTATGGCCTCATCCACTCTATGAAGAGTAACAAGCTTACCTCTAGAAGGGCGGAGAAGCTTGTAGCTGTACATAGCGCCTTGCATCTCATTGACTGCAACACGCTTACGTACAAGGAGAGTCCAACAACTCAATGGGATGTAGAGCCAAAGGAGCCATCTCAAATTGATGATGATGTGGCACAGACAGGTTGGTTGGAATTGGTTTGGAGGAGCTTGACCTTGAGGAGTCTAGTAGTTCGAGTGATGAGGAGTTTGGCACAAGACTTTGGGGATGATTAGACTCATTAGAGGCATTGAGCCCTAGCCAACTGTATTTGAATTTTGAATGTAATCATCATTTTGAATATAAATATTAATATAGTATTTTTGGCATTTTCATTGTTAAATGCAATGCGTTTAGTATTTCAATTTTTCATTTGTTGTTCCTTATACAATTTTTTTAGAACTAATTTTTCAAGTACCATATATATTTGCACTAGCGTCCCCCCACATCGCCCCCAAACCTAGATCCTTGGCCCCCTATCTCGAAGACCCGACCCCCGTTCCGAGACTCCATGGAACACTGTAATTTTTTGTTAACTTGTCTTCTCTTGTTAACATGGGAACAATTTAACAAGTTTTCATAATATTACTAGAATCTACTAGCTTGTGTGAACTCAAAGGAACATGGTTATTTTATTTTATATTTGCTCTTGTAAAGATTGTCTTATATGTCTAATAGAGAAGGTTGTTCTTGGGCGATTGTAAAATTCATCACCCCACACACACATCAAAAGAAATGGAGAGAAAATTCTATAGGGAATGTGATTGTGAATAATGGAAGTTGAGGTATGGTATTTTAGGGTGAACAACTCATGTTATATGCTTGTATTAGGGATCTAGAATCACTTTGGATGGATTTCTAGCTTCAAATTGAGAAGGTTGGATAGCTACTTATGTGGCTTCGTGCAAAAGTTTGTAATTTAGTGTTGTAAATTCGCATTGATTTTGGCTAGTTTCTCCTACAGAAAATTTCTTCTAGTCTAATAATTGCAAGGAAGCATTTGTGGCTATATTGTTTAGCGCTAGTGCTTCATAGGTGGTGATAGCTACTTAGGTGCCTTCATGCAAAACTTCATAAATTAGTGTTGCAGATTTGCCTTGATTTTGGCTAGTATCTCCTACAAAAAAATTCTTCCAGTCTATTTATGCATAGGAAGCATCTATGGGTATTGTTATCCCAAATTAACCCCGGATTAATTTGGATAACTCATTTTAAATGGACTTAGCCATTTAAAAGAGCTTGGGATGTTTAACTTTAAACAACCGTCAAATTCCACCGCTCTAAAGAACTAGTCGTTGGCATTTAAAAACCCGTGGGGGGTCCATTAGCGGGTTATATTTAAAAGGCCGCGTGATGTTCATTTGGCCGTCAATTTCAACGCCAAGCATCAAATAGGGGCCACGCGGCAGAAGATCAACGGTCAAGGCGGAGACACGCATCGCCATGCCCGGCGAACATCAAGGTAGATGCACCCAACGGACCTCAAGTCTCGGAATGAGCCAAATTCTAAAGGGCGCGTGAGTCCAGGGCAAGGTTGAAAGGTCAAAGGAAGAAGACAAGTTAGAGGTGGTCACATGGCACAAGCTCAAGGAAGAAAAGAAAGCGCTGCTGCGAAATCCGAAGCTACGTGGAGGCTTCTTACCGGCTCACCTTTCACAATCGACATGAAGCTAGAAAAGCAAAGGCCGAGAAGATGGACACTGCGAGGAGCATGGAGCTTTCTCGTTAGCTTACACTTCACGGTTTATCGATCACGGGCTATTAAACAATCTAACACTTTGTGAAGGTGTGTGGAGCTTTCTCATTGGCTCACACTTCGCAGTGAGTATAACATGTGATCAAAGGTATCAAGGTGGACACGTGGCATCATCCCGTCACACTTCACACCGATAGACTCTGGCGGATCTCAAGCCCCAGAATGAACAAAATTTAGTAAAAGGCGTTGGGTCCAAAACTAGGAAAGGGCAATCCAAAGCAAAGGGAAGCAGACATGTAAGCAAAGCTCGACCTCGCAACCAACCGAGAGATCAAAACGTGGAAAATTCAAAGCAAGTAACACGTAGGCAGAGGCAATCCTGAGCCAATCAAAGGCTGCCACGTGTCACTTTCATGTTCATCCCGACATACAAATATTCAAATGCTCATATCTTTCGATTCCCTCGCTCCAAATCTTACAAAATTTATATCGTTGGAAAGGTCTCCTCGATCCCTTCAATTTGACATCATTTAAATCAAAAATTGATGAGGTTTGGTGGGTCAAAATGGCAAACATGGCTTCAGAGGGAGAGAGGATAGTCTGAGCACGTAAATGGTCAAATCTCACTCTCAACCACCAAAATTGACGAAGTATGGCTTCCATCTCCTTTTGCAAGACAAAATGGACATAGGAATGGCCTTGCAGGGTGCCCATGTGCTTTGTAGGAGAATTCAATATAGATTGTTGGTGGTTGAAAGTTGAAAAAGCCGTGCCCTTCTTTTTCTCCCTCTTCTCTTTCTTCCTTGATCTATATATCATTTGTAAAATCTTTCACTTGTGTAGAGAGCACTCTATGTTGTAACAACACCATGCCAAAATCGTGGCCAACTTCTTATGAGTTTCAGACCTCGAATTTGGTCTCTGTAATGTATTTCTCACCTTCTCGAGATGAATGTAATGAAGTTGTGCATATTTTAAGCAATATAATCTGTTTTGTGGCACGTTTGTCTGCCCTAGCTCATTTTATTTGCAGTCTTGCCTCTTTGTTAGTTTTTGGCATGTTGTGTGTATCTCTTGCTTGCAGTTTCCATTTTTGTTGTGTTGTCAATGCGTGGGTGAGTGGAGTCTATATGGTTCTTGATCTGTGGCATGTTTGTCTTCCCTCTCTCCCATATTTTCTCTCTTTCCTTCCCCTTGTGGAGAGCAATTCACCCCCTTTTTTGGTGTTATCACCGCCCTTTTAGCTTAGGATTTCCCTTTTCGCATCTCCTTCTAACCCTGGTCCCTTGGAATGTTAGTTTAGGATTAGATAGCTTCATTTCTAACATTAGGAGTAGTTTTAGCATTAGATTTAGGTAGAGGAACCGGCCTTCTCCGGAGGTTTGTCTTAAGCGCGGAGGTCCCATAACCGAGAGAGACAGGTCCCATGTTGCCTCAAAATCCCGGGTTGTCTATGACTCGAGGTAGGGTGCAATTTTGAGCTCCAACAGTTTTGGCACACACCTGCAAGAGGAGTTTGAAGAGCTTCACATCTTCATTTCATCAAGTTTGATGTGCTCTTGGTGAGATTTCAGCCTTTGGAGGCAATTTCAAGCACATCTGGCAACTCCATTGTTCCAACAAACCCATTATCTCATTACTTGAGACCTTTCCTTTTCCTTCCATTCATTTCCATTCATTATTTTTCTTCCTTCCATCTTTCCATTTTCCTCTTTCATGAAGTTGTGCAATCATGACTTCATTTCCTTCTTGGAATTCTCATTTGTAAGCAAAACTAGTCCCTCCATCCCCATATTTTCAAAATTCTCCTCCAAATCAGTTTTATGAACCCCATCATGAAGAATATGTATATAACCCACCCCCACTGACCCATATGGTTATTTTTCTAACCAAAATGTTTATCAAGAACAAGGTTATGCAGTGATGGTGGCAATTCCATGGAAGATGTTGATTTTCAGAGGCAGATTCAAGAAATGGAGATGAGCATGGTGTAGGTCAGAGTTACTTGTTCATTAAAGGCAATCAAGATTGGTTTTAGGAGGCCCTATCCATGGAAAAACCCCATACCAAATCGGTTCAACCGTCGGCGTGAAGCCGGAGTTTATGGCTGAAATCACACCTCAAATTAAAGAGTGGGTTGAAGAAATGGAGGTTCACCAATCTAGTGTTAGGAAACCCTGTCAATGGGAGAACCCTACACTACCATCTTATAGTCCTCCCATTCCTCCTCCCCAAACTACACCAGCTCAGCCTGATTTTCATGTTCCTTGCTTTGAGGATGCCCCCATTGAGGATTCCACTTCTTCATCTCCTTCCCTTCCCTCTCATCTTCAATTTTCCACCCTCTTTTCTTCCAAATCCCCATCCCCTCCACAAGCCAACATTTCACCTCCATTTTTTGAACCCTTGCTATCTCAACCTCTCCCTCACTTTCCAAAATCAATTGAAGTGCCTTCCATTACTGTAGAGACAACGATGACATATTTGTTGAAGAATGTACGATTTCGATAGTGTAATTGATGAACTTCCTGTTGTTTTCATGGAGTAATCTACTAAGGGAGACATCCCTAAGGAGAAAATAGAGGAGGAAATCGAGATGAAGATCATTTTGATCTTCAAGCAGAGGAAGAGAAGCTCAGGTGAGCAAGGCATTGATTGGTTAGTGTTCCACCAAGAACACCGTCGAGATGCTGCAATTGAGCAAAGGGAGCTTTATGTTGAGGAGGAGATGTTTGATTTATCAAACATCTTGTTTGTTGAGAAGGTGGATCCACGGGAGGCAGAGCTGTTTGTAGAGAGCAAGCGAAAACACAGATTCGAGATCAGCTTGCAAACAACCACCTTCAACAAAGTTCTGCATGATGATCCCATTTGTGGGATCGAGCTTCAAAGAAATGGGCAAATCACAAGGATCCATTTGCTTCCCAAGGCCACATGCCCAATTAGATATTTGGCTAATTTGGATCCAAGAACATAGTTACAACCAGTCATGCTCACTTCAGAGCATGAGGAAGAACTTCTGCGCACCAAAGGTCAGCAACAATGTCTCCCAAATCCAAATACATAATGACTAAAGGAGGTATTTGTTTTTTTTTGTTGATACTTTGGTAAAAAGGGTGGAAAACCAACGTCAAATCAGTTTTTCCTCTTACTTAAGACCATGTTCATTGCAAAATCAATTACATGGTCTAAATTTGTGAGGAAAGGCAACTACTTCCTTCTTGTTGCAGGTTTTGTTTAGTTTCCTTTACCTCTGGTTAGAGTAGAGTAGGTAGGTTTGTTTGCACACTCGCATGTTTCCACTTGGAACATGTATGATTTTCATGTTTGTATATAGTTTTGTGGGATTTTTTGTTGTGCATAGTTCATTTTGGGCCAAATCAAATAGTTGGCCAATTTCCAAGTTTTATTCAAAGCCCACAAGATCAAATTCAAATAGTTCGAGTTCGGTGCTAAGTTCATACATGATTAGGAGACAGTTTTTCAAAAAAAAAATCAGTTTTTCAAGTTTTGGGCTTGACTCCATGCCCAATGGATACTTCAAGGCTACAAGTCTCTTCATCTAGCAAGCAGATGTCCCCTGGAGGTCGCCAAACTGTTATCCCAAATTAAATCCCCTCAGATTAATTTGGATAACTCATTATAAATGGACTTAGCCATTTAAAAGAGCTTGGGACGTTTAAATAACCGTCAAATTCCACCGTTGTAAAGAACTGGTCATTGGCATTTAAAAACTCACAGGGTATCCATTAGCAGTTTATATTTAAAAGGCTGCATGACATTCATTTGGCCGTCAATTTCAACACCAAGCATCGAGATAGGGGCCGGCGTAAGGTCAACGGTCAAGGCGGAGACACGCGTTGCCATTCCGGCGAACATCAAGACAAATGCGCCCAACGCACCTCAAGTCCGCAGAATGAGCCAGATTTTAAAGGGTGTCGGATCCTGGCAAGGTTGAAAGGTCAATGGAAGAGCACAAGGCAGAGGTGGACACTTGGCACAAGTTCAAGGCAGAAAAGAAAGCGCGTTACAAAATCCGAAGCTATGTGGAGCCTTCTTACTCGCCCACTTTTGCAATCTAACATGAAGATGCAAAAGAAAAGTCGACAAGACTAACACTGCGAGGAGCATGGAGCTTTCTCATTAGCTTACACTTCAATGGTTGTTAGTCGGGAGCTATCTTCGAGCGATCGACACTACGAAGGTGCATAGAGCTTTCTCATTGGCTCACACTTCACAGTGAGCATAGCGCAAATCAAAGGTATCTAGGTGGACACGTGGTGTCATTCCATCACACTTCAGGCCGATAGACTCCGGCGGATCTCAATCCCCAGAATGAGCGAAATTTAGTAAAATGCATCGGGTCCGGAACAAGGAAACGACGATGGAAAAGGTAAAGGGAAGCAGACACGTAAGCAAAGCTTGATCCTGCAACCAACCAGAGACCAACATGTGGCAAATTCAAAGCAAGTAACACGTAGGTAGAGGCAATCCTCGAGCCAATCAAAGGCCACCACATGTCACTTTCATGTTCATCCTAACATGTAAATATTCAAATGCTCATATCTTTTATTCCTGCTCCAAATCTTACAAAATTTATATCATTGGAAAGGTCTCCTTGAGCCCTTCAATTTGGCATCGTTTAAATCAAAAATTGATGAGGTTTGGTGGGTCTAAATGGAAAACACAGATTCAGTATGAGAGAGGTCGGCCCCGAGCACGTAAAGCAGTCAAATCTTACTCTCAACCACCAAAATTGATGAAGTATGGCTTCCATCTCCTTCTGTAAGACATAATGGACATAGGAATGGCCTTGCAGAGGTGCCTTGTGCTTTGCAAGAGACTTCAATATAGATTGTCGGCGGTTGAAAATTGAAAAAGTCATGCCCTTATTTTCTCCCACTTCTCTTTCCTCCTTGATCTATATATATTGTAAAATCTTTCACTTGTGTAGAGAGCACTCTTTGTTGTAATGGCACCATGCCAAAATGGTGACCGACTTCCCATGAGTTTCAGACCTTGAATCTAGTCTCTGTAATGTATTTCGCCTTCTACCATGAATGTAATGAAGTTGTGCATATTTTAAGAAATAGAATCTATTTTGTGGCATGTCTGTCTTGCCCTTAGCTCATTTTATTTGCGGTCTTGCCTCTTTGTTATTTTTGCGTGTTGTGCGTATCTCTTGCTTGCAATTTCCATTTTGTTGTGATGCCGATGCGTGGGCGAGTGGAGTCTATATGGTTCTTGATCTATGGCACATTTGTCTGCCCTTTCTCACATGTTTTCTCTCTTTCCTTCCCCTTGTGGAGAGCGATTCACCCCCTTTTTGGTGCTATCACCGCCCTTTTAACTTAGGATTTCCCTTTTCAACATCTCCTTCTAACCCTGGTCCATTGGAATACTAGTTTAGGATTAGATAGCTTCATTTCCAGCATTAGCGGGAGATTTAGGTAGAGGAACCGGCCTTCTCCGGACGTTTGTCTCAAGCGCGCAAGTCCACAACCGAGAGACAGCCCCATGTTGCCTCAAAAGCTCAAAGTTGTCTTTGACTTGGAGCAGGGTGCAATTTTGAGCTCCAACAAGTATATCATTTAGTGCTAGTGCTTCATAGGTGGTGATGTTGGAGCATATGCTTTATGGGTGGTAGGTTCCAGCGTTTTTGAACTTCATAAATGTTGTTTGCTAAGGCATATTGCAGAAACATATGCTCGGGGGACTTATAATTGAACTTTCCCCTATTCATCGTTCATGTAAAATCCTAATTTCAATAACCACAGACTTTTGGTCCAAAATTATCATCATTAAAGCCTATCAAGGCCTTTCAATGCAATGCATTTCTTAGATGTTGTCAGTCAATGGCATTCACTCAATTTTAATAAGATTATGATGTCTCTACCAACCAGCAATGTATCTATGTTGTTCCAAACAGGATTGCTACATGACAATGGATTAAGAACAATTATCATAGTATATGGCTTTACAAATATTATGGTATATGCTTTATCCATGAAATGTTTATCCTTAATCACGTTATTTACTTATTTAAGCTAAGAACCTTTTCAAAACGTTAAGATGAACATTGAACAATGTTGACTGTCTAAGTTTGCTATTGGCTGACAGCTTGATAGATTACTGTGAAAATAATCTCGATCCAAAATTTCTGCAATGAGGCATGGAGGATGGTTTGACATATGTTGTAAGGCACATAAAAGGTTTGGAGGATATGGAAGGAAGAAGACTGTAGAGATGTAGCAGAAGCTCCAAACTAACAGATTCGTGTAAATATTTCTGTAGAATATATCTGCGAAAAATTTCAAACAAATAGGATTTTTTGTTTAAGTATTACATATTTGAATTTTCTGTTTTTGGTATCGTGTTAGACAGAGTTTTGCAAGTTCCAAGTTCCATATTTTTTTGCTGTGTTCTCACATTGTTGTGAATCAAAGACATTTTTATGGCTTTTAATGGAAATCCCTTTGTTTTCTCTAGAAGAAAGTCGTAACTTTCCATGTTTGTATCTTTTCTGTTTTGTGCATTTTCTAAGTGCACAGAAGGTTTTCTAAGAGAGCTAAACTATTGTGACTCGACGTTAACTGCACTTGATTATGATTTATGGGCTTCCTTTATGTATAAAGCTATTAATACGTAATAAAATGCTACACATGGGCAAATATTTTCTTAAAAATATGTTATCAAAATAAATTGCTAATACTACCTGTAATGCTTATGGCTACTTGCCCTATTGGCAAATAGAATGCTCTAAATAATCAGAATAATTTTAATAACAAGGGTGTCTGTAATAACTTCAAGTTACAATCTTTTCAAAGCAAAATGAAAGATCAGCTAGTCAATAGAAAATGTGGTCTGGAGCAGTAGATGACATAAGAAATGCTTGCTCTGTGAATGCACTGAAGGTGAAATGTTTCTATAAATCTCATTTTCTGTTTCTTACATCATCCAGAGCTTATCTTGGGGAAGCTTGGCAGTTGGTGGTTTTTTTGGATGTGGAGTTTCTGGGGCAGCAGTTCATGGTTTGGGACCACAACGTTCTTATCTATTGGTTTCAATTGCACCTGTCATGCTTATTGTTGCAGCATTGGTCCTTCCAGAAAGTCGTTCACCAAAGGCAGGGCTTGATTTTCAGTTTGGGGCACTGATGCACACCCTTCGCCTTTTTGGGAAAACTTTGCGAGATCCTACTCTTTGGAGACCTGCACTCTACATTTATCTTTCACAGGTGTATGTTTAAACTAAAGAATTGTAGTTATTGGCAATTGGATAATGGATTGTTCATTTTAACGTCTTATGTAAGAATTTTCTCCAAATTTTGGCTACACAATACGATTTAAGAAAAGCACTCTTTCTTTTTAGTAGCTGTGCTATCATTTTTATGGATGTAAGCTGTCTAGATTTCAGTTTTATGGGTTGTTTTTAAAAAACTGAATAAATATGATTTGTCACTATTTTTAAAAATTTCCATTTCGCAGGGTTTCTTGTGCCCAGATATTTCTGAGGCCATGTTTTTCTGGCTTACAGACCCTGTGGTAGGTCCTGGTTTCAATGAAGAATTTATGGCGCTTGTAAATGCAGCGGGCTATTTGGCCATGTTTTTGGCGTAGCTGGGTACAATTATTGGTTCCGGTGTCAAACTTTCAGAAAAATGTTTCTTTGGTCTCAGGTAACTTTTACTTGTGATTAAAAGTTTAATTTCTGGCAATTTCAGGTCCAATACATTATAAATGTGTATTCTAGTAACAACCATGAGAACATGAACTCCATTTATTATTGTATGGCATCCACATGTCCATAACATCATACAAGGATAACATAATTTCTCTTGAATGATATTCTCCATTCATTGACATGAAGTATGCTTGATATATATATGGTATTCGCATTGAATCCTTCTCTGAAACAGAAGAAAATCAAAACATTAGAGTTTTAGAGATCTTATAAAGTTATATGTAATTGAACAATCTGTGACTGATTCAAAATCATAAAACAGACCTCATCTCTTAACAATGCCGATTCCAGTGCTATGCTACTGAAATTCAACATAAATAAACTGTAAATCTATTTACAAGTGCTCTAATGACCAATACTTTAAAATGTACCAAAGAATGGAAATCAATTGCAATAACATTTATGCAAGAGCATATTCAAACAATAGAAACACTGTTTTACATTGAGAAAATCCTCCCATGATATTAAAAATCCACAAGAAAAGTCCTTGCTTTATTCTTGCACCCAAAATGGTCAATACAATATATACATAGTGAATGGCTTGCTCTGGAGCTTGAAACCTTGTTCCTATATTCTACTGTTACAAAACTCTGCTCTTCCTGTACTCAATCCATTTAGAAGTTGCAAAATGAACCTCTCACAAGTGAAATTATATATACTGATTGACTAAATTTGCTTATTTCAGATGCTTTCCACCTGCTGGATCTTCTTTGAATGCCTGCCAAAGTTACTGCTGCTCTCGTGATCAACACTACCAAAATTAAGCAACAATGCTTGATGGCATTGTCAGAAGCCAGTGTGGTTGTCAAAACTGAGTTTCCCTGCAATTTTAGAGTCGGTAAACCTTCTGGATGTGTCTCTGATCTCATCTGCATACTCAATATGGCTTCTTCAATGTTTTGGTTCTGACTTTGAGCTTTCCTTGTCAACTATGCCAACTCAGATGAGTAGGTGCTAGGTGACATTATCTGCCTTGTCATTATTCAGTTCATGTTTCTCAAGAAGTGATCCATTTATGGATGATACTGTTCCAATCGGAGGCTTTTGGCACCTTAAAACTTAATTATTGAGAAGATGAGGAAACAAATACTTCCCCTCCCTAATAGGTACCACTTTGCCTTGCCCGGAAGCTGCAAGTTGAGACTGACCTGCCATTTCTTTTCTCTCCTCTGTGTGTGGGTTCCTTATGCAATACAATGTTGTCCAAATCCCCTTGGGAATGGGAGCAAAGTCTTCTATTAAAGGAAATGTGTTGTATACTTTTCTTGATTTACGCTCTACACTATTGACACTCATCTAGACTGTACATGCAGAATGAGGGAACCATCTTTATGGAGGAAAGGGGCGACAGTCTTGGGCCGGAGGCTACAAGAGGGTTGATAGTCCCTCCCATCCCGGAGTTTGGGGGCAAGGCCCACAACAGGGTTCAGGAGCAGCACCCCCATTTTTTGGGAATCCGTATGGTGGTTTTAGCCCATGGTTTTTGTTCCCACTGTATTTTAATACCGCTTGGATGGTTTCTGATTCACATGCATATATATACTTGCATATTGATTAGGGTGAAACGAAGCTTTCAAGTACGTTATTGTATTGTAAATGGCTGAGTTAATGCAATAAGGAAGAAGGTTATTGTGTTGGTTTTTTTTTCTTGCAAGGGCTTTCCCAAGTGAAATCTTGTTTATTGTGTGTATCCCATGTTTCTTATTTTACTTTTAGCCTAAAGATTTTGTTAGTCTTGATACTCTTGTATTAGTTTATCGGTCTATTTCTCTTCAAGCAATACTTGTTCCCTCTCTTCATCCAACATGGATGTCTAAAAGAGGCAATTTATCCATGTTTGCAACTAAATACATCAGCATATAAGGAGGAAACTTGAGTCTAAAAGAATTGTCTTCTATTTTCTGCTCCATTTCATGCCTAATTGGCTTCAACTTATTGCATTTTCCTTTACACCTATCCTTGCTCAACAAAATTCAAACCTTGTCTCCAACTTTGAAGTGAGGCTCCTTCCCATGCTGGCCATTACGAGCTTTGTATTTAGCTTGAGACTCCCTTAATCTCTCTTATACCTTTTGGTGTATTAATCTGATCCTTTCTATGAACTTGGCAGCATTAGCTTCTTCTAAACTAGTCTCTTTTTTGGCTACTTCTTGTTGTCCATGCACAACATGGAATGGAATTTAGGCAAATAGCTGAAATATGTCTCAAATGGAGACTCGTGTTGAAGTGTGCACTGCCCTTCAGTAAGAGCATAGAATGTATGCCATTTCTCAGCCAAAGTCTTTGGATTCTTCCAATTGTACCGCATAAGAGTTGCACTAGTGCACGGTTCACTACCTAGGTCTGGCCATCCATTGGTGGATGGAATGTAATGGATCTCCTCAACTTGGTATCCATCTATTACCACAAAGTGGTCCAAGACTTGCCCAAAAATCTTGAATCTCTATAAAAATTATGGTTTTAAGAGTTCCAAAGAGTACACATACATTAGTCAAGACATTTTGGGTGGTTTCTTGACCTAAACTAGTCTTTTTGCATGGGATGAATATAGACATCTAAATAATGCAATCAACCACAACATAAAGCAGTCATTACCTTGTTCTGTCATGGGCAGCCCACCTAGGACACACATATATATACACTTTGATGGCCAACTTCCTATTGCTTTTTCTTGTGATACACAAGACACATCCTCAATGGTATTTTCCAAATAGGTTTGCATTTTTGGCCAATGCACGAATCACTGCAAATTGTCAACTGTATTTTCAACCCCAAAGTGACCAGCTACTCTGGAGGTGTGAGCCTCTCTCATAAGCTGAACTATTCCCTCTTAAAGTCCACTCAAATTTCCCAACTTGTATTGACAATTCCTTCTGAATCATGCTCCTTTGAACCTTGCAATTGTTGATATACATCCCCAAAATCAACAGTTTGTGCATATTGCTCCTTATACACATTCTGGGTGAATATTTCAAGAGGCGTTGTTGTAACTTGTACCTATGGCTGTAATTCTTGACATAAGAGGCTTAGAAAGCATATCTGCTGCTTTGTTTGTAGTGCACATCGATTGAGGGCCTTTAGGCACTTGAGCAATGGGAGAGGGAATTCTTTAACCTATCGGCTGAGCTCCCAAAGGCCCTTAAGTCCTCGTCACGACTACAATGTCCCCTTTTCATATTAATGTCGAATAAGACTTCTTGCCACTCTCTTCCCATGGCGAAGAAGAATAAGTGAAGAAGGGAAGTAATTGAACTTCGTTTCAGCTACTTTCTTTTATTAATTTTAATGCTTTCCTTTATAAGGTAGGTCGGCTGGGTTGGAGGAGTTATAAAGGCAAATTAAAAGATAAAGTGAAGCTTAAAGAGGTCGGCCATCATCTAATTGGCCTTTGGCGCCAAGCAAGGGATATAAAAGGAGTCTTAGGGGCTCATTTGGAGATCATCTTTTGGCACATTTACATTTACACTTGGTTTGTTGGGCTAGTTGCTCAATACCATTCCACTTGAGGACGAAAACCCTCTTGTGTGGCATCCAAGGAGGACGGAAACCTTCCTTGTGGCTTGGTGGAGGACGAAAACCCTCCCTTTTGGTGACTTGAAGATCTCCATTGAAGACTCTTTGCAGATTTGGATCAAGAAGAAGACCTACAAAGGCTTTGCATGATTTTTGGAGCTCTTCCCTAGGGGAGCGACTTGGGTTAGAGTGTGATTTGGTGCCTTCTAGGGCACATAACTCATTTATTCTTTCATATTCAGATTCGGCATAATTTATAAAGTTGGAATCCATAGTTTGACTAATCTTTGAGGAGTTCATCTAGTGTTTTCAGCCCTTGCATGTGGCTGTCCTGCTGCTGTTCCAAATTTAATTACAACAGTGTATTATCTCTAGTTTTCTCAATTTCTTTGATGCAAATTGAATGGATAAGTGTTTCCGTACATGAAATAATTATTTAGAAGTGTTTTCAGCTATTGTGCATGGTTTTATGGTGCATTTAAGTCCTATAGTTCGCTGCTAGGGTTTCTATTATTGTTGGATCTGCTGTCATAAAATCAGATTATTTTCAGTTTGGTGTTGGGGTATTTTCAGATCTGATTCTTGGGGTTTGTGGCCAAACCCTTATTTTTTGGTTTAAGCCCTAGAAAGGGATATTACATCGACCTAGAGGTTCTCCATCCTTGTTGAGGAAGCCCTCCCTGCTGTTCATTAGGAGGTTTGTTCCCTTGGCTGAGAACCATTCAAAGTTGTGTTCCTCATGGCTAGTTGCAGCACCCAATAAACTAAGTACATGGGTAAACCGTAATCAAAAAGTTTCTCGTGGCTGCTGATACTTAGAGGTGTTCCTCCTGGCAGAGTGGTTGGTAGCTGATTTTTTCCTGCAATGCATGAGATAAATCTCACAAAACACTGGAACCCCTATTGGCAAGCAACACATGAAAATGGTCCTGATGCTCTGGGTCAGGCAGGGCAGAAATCCTGTTCAAGTCTCGTTCTTTCCTATCTCCTTGTTCAAAGTCCGGTTCCTTCCTATTTCCAAGTATTGTGATGGTTGATGATGTTCAAAGTCCGGTTCCTTCCTATTTCCTGTATCAAAGTCCGACTATTTCCTATGTCCTACCAAGTACAATCATTGAATAAAACCCATCCATTTGAAATGGCATGCTTCCTGCGATTTATTTTGTGCAAGCAAGTATTGTGATGGTCGATGATCTCGTGTGGGCCTAAATTTACTTCCCCATCAAGTAATGCTTCCACATCTTCATCACTTGTGTATACAATTCTTTGTCATATGCTGGGCAATTAAAACTGTTCCACTAAACAACTTGTAATGATAACACGTCGATCTTCCTCCTTACATTAGCATTGCTCCAATTTCATATTTCTACGACCCATCTATGTTTGTCTCTATCTCAAATAGTAGCCGCAAGTTTGGTAAGGCCAAAATCATAACATTGTACATCCATTTTTTAAAAGCAACATGCTTATTTTTAAAGAGGCAAAATACTTACAACTCGCTGTGATAGCATGCAAAGGAGCTGCAATCTTGGAGGAGGCAATAATCTTTCAACAATTTTGAAGAATTTATTGACAGCAGCTGGCACCCATGAGCGACCCATGTAAGGGCTGATCTTTTCCTCAACTCATTCATTACTCTGAACTCCGTGGATTTAAATAATCTATTTCCCGTGATTTTGGAATGTTTTAAAGTGCTGTTCACAGTCATTCAAATCTGCAGATTTCTGTGTAAGATTCCAGCCTGTTTTATGTCCAAAAAACATCAGATTTTGCTTTATAATGAACTGTTACAGTGCTGAGCTTGTTATGGCAATAATGGATAATGCTGGTAGTAGTTTTGTGTGGACTTTCATCATCTAGACTAGTCGCTTTTGCTAGAATACAGCTGAAACTGCTGTATTGCTGCACAGTCTTCAACACAGTTCGGGTTCAGTTTTAGGCTGTTTCCTCCTAACTTCTCTCATAAATTCAGATCTGTATTAGTGTGAATGCTATAAAAAGTCTTAAATCTGCTTTTAGTGTCTTAATTGATCTAAATTAATTGAGCAGCAAGATCAATTATCTTTGATGCAATTGATGCATATGTTCCTCCTATGTATTGCTGAAAACAAGAATGTCATCCAATACAGTATCACATAAAGAAGCAATGAATGGTCGGAGCATTTCATTCATCATGAACCTCCTGAATGTTGTAAGTGCATTGTATAACCCAAACGGTAGTACAAGTCACTCACACAGCCCTTGATTCGTTTTCAAGGTTGTCTTTCATATGTTTTCTTTTACTACTTGAAATTGATGATGACCCGACTTGAAGTCCAGCTTTATAAAGTACTTAGCATGCTGCAATTAATCAAGTAAATAATCAATCTAATCTAAAAAGGGTACCTAGTTCGATAGTGATGTTGTTGAGAGCATATAAACTATGCAGATACTCCATGCACCATCCGTATGTGACACCAACACAACGTGTGAACCACATGTCAAAGTGCTTGGACAAACCACACCTTGTTCAAACAAATCTTGCATTTTTTCCTGTCGCTCCTTTAGAGTGTACGATGGATTTCCCATACAACTAGATGTTGGGAATGGAGATTCGAGCAACAATTGAATTTCATGCCCCACCTCTCTTTTTGGAGGCAAAGTGACACAAACCTCTTGGTTCTTGGAACACTTCCTTGAATTATTTGATCGTCCCATCCAATTTGTAGCCTATTCTCCTTATACCAACTTACTTGTGAAATCTTTACTTGAAGTTGGGCAACAAGAAACTTCTTGTGTGATTATTTTTCCGGATTAAATGTGTAGTTTTGAATCAATCTATTGACCCATATTTCATGAGTAGTGGTTTACAAGAACCAATCTCTCATGAGCATGAATGGTCCGCTTGGCACTCATTGCATCTAGGTGATGTTCATAGGGGTGAAGCACCAAGAATTCCTAGGAAGTCACCCATACCAGCACTACTCCATCTCAAGCACACTTAATTATAAAGCTTCCCCCATAGTCAAACCCACTTAGCTTGCTACACCATTTGCAAAACCTTCAAAAAGTGTTGTGCCTTATGAACCATTCAATATGGATATCCCTAGCTCATTCATTTATACAAGTGGTGTTTCGTAGTGGATCAAATTGTGTGATGATTTTTTGGGATTCAACTGCATAGTTTTGAGTCAATCTACATTGACCCATATTTCATGAGTAGTGGTTCACAAGAACCCATCTCTCATGAGCATGAATGGTCCACTTGGCACTCATTGCATCTAGGTGATGCTCATAGGGGTGAAGCACCGAGACTTCCCAAGAGGTCACCCTTCCCAATACTACTTCAGCTCAGGCATGCTTAATATGAATTTTTCCCCACAGTCAAACCTGCTTAGTTTGTTATGCCATTTGCAAAACCTTCAAAAACTTCATACTTGATAAATCTGTTTGCTTGATTTGCAGCACCATTAAGATCTTTTGCTTAACCTTATATGCATTTATGAGGAACGGCTGCCCATTCTTGCTGAGGCAGTATTTGTTCAATCTCCTTCTGAAGATTGCATGTCCATACCACATATATGGACTGCCAAACACAACTTCACAAACATTGTGAGGCACCACATTACACTCTACTTCAGCATAGAATCAGTGGCTTTAAAAAATCTAGGTTTGCCTTGATTTGTGATCTGCAATTTGAAATCTTTATGAAAATATCCCAATAGGTGAAATCTTGATTTGTGAAATGCAATTTGAAATCAATGGATGAGGATGTTTGACTGTTCTCAACCCAAAGCTTCTGCTTTAATGCTTCAGAAATTAGATTAGTTTGTGAATCAGAATCAAATAGCACTACAATCTTTATGGTCTTCGCTTGGATTTTGATTTTAAAAAGCCATTCATTGAGTTATGATGCTTCTTCTTTCTTTTCTGACACTTGCACTGTGCTACATACCAGCTTCTCTTCCACATTTAAATTGCATTTTACTTCTTGTCCCTCACTCTTGGCTGCCATATTTATCTTGGACCTGTACTTCTTACAATTCATGGGATGATATCTGTGATGAATCTTCTAGTGTTGCTCCTTATTTTGCCCATCAATGTCATTTTGGTCACAACGATTCTTTGGGATCCTTGCCTGAAATGTGGAGCATTTTCTTTTGTTTTATTCTTGGAGTTATATTTCTGATTTGAATTACAGGAGCCTTCTTGTTGCCCCTTTCTCTGGTCTATCTCAATGCAAAACATCTGCATGCATGCCTCGTCTATACTCAATTTAAAGAGAACTACCTACCTTCAAACGTGACTACAAAGACTGTCATGACACTTCACTACTATCCCGATGTCCTTTTGATTGCTTGAATCAGGAACTCGCTGGTGTGCATTTGCACTTGTTGACCTTACTTTTGTCAGAATTGTTGCCTCTTTATAAGCTGCTACTTCTCATATCCTATGGAATAAAATTCTTACTTAATTAACTCCTTGAAAATCTCATGTTTAATCATTGGCCCTTCTTTGTACAATCTCAAGGTAGCCATGCAACACATGGCAGGACATCTTCAAGCAGGCAGATGAGACCTCCTGCTCATTATTGAAGCCATGTATGCTGAAGTAGACTTAAAGTTTCTTGAGCCAATTGTTGATCTTTTCTGCATCAACTTGTCCCTCATAGGGCCGATTCTCCACTTTTTCTTCCACCTTGTAGGGTGGTTTTGAGGCCGTACTACTTGAACTATCTTCTTTGGTGGGCTCCTCTATAAGAACTGTTCTTATCTCTCCTTATTTTACTCATCTTGCTGGTGGTATTGTTGAAGAGGAATGTCAATCCTCCGATCAGAGCTGCTACTAATCTATCAATGGAATTGGTGAGTCTTTCTTGTGATCGGGCCATGTCAGCAACAATAGCATCCATCTTTGCACACTGGGCTTCATGTGCATCTTATTCTTATGCTGACATGGCTTAAACTCAGGTTTTCCACCCTCTAGATTTGATCTTAGGGTCAAAAGGATTTGGTGCTCCTTCACCACTATAATTCCCTTTGCAGGCTAAAGGCATAAACTTCTGCTATTCTCCCACAAATCCAAGAATAAGCTCTGATACCAAATTTGATCAATAATTGAAAAATCCATTACTCATTTCTATTCATAAAACATAACTTATCTCTGTATCTCTGTAAGGAATAATGTAGTGTTAACATTATTAATGTGTGTATAATTTATATTATCAAGGATAATATAAATGTGGTTGTAATAACAACTCATATTATGAGTTGTTTAGTATATTATTGTTTGTGTGAGTTTTGGTTGTTAAACCAAACTCACATAAATAGGTTGTAGAGTATTTTAGGAGTGAATTTGGTTAGGCTTGACTCCACCTTAATAAGAGCTCTCATAGCCTATAAATTTGTATGTTGTGTATTGAATAATATACAGATTATTGTGTGTAAATTGCTCGTACTTGTCAATCTCTTGAATATTCAACATCTCTTATTCCAGTTCTATGCTACTAAAATTCAATGTAAATAAGCTGGAAATCTATTTACAATTGCTCTAATGACCAACACTTTATAAATGCAGAAAAGAATGGCAAGAATTGCAAGAAAATGAACATGACAACACATTCACATAATAAAAACATCATTTTATGTGGAGAAACCCTCATGGGTTGTACTTGTAAACAATCCACCACATTAGAAGGCCTTGCTTTATTCATGCTCCAAAATTTAAAATGGTCAATACAATTTATACAGAATGAATTGACAACTATAGAGCTTGGAACCTTGTTCCTTTGTTCTACTCTTGCAAAATTCTTCTCTTCTTGTACCCAATCCCCTAAAAGCTGCAAAGAAACCCCTTAGAAGTAAAACTACATATATTACAATATTTATTGACTAATGATTCGCATTTCGGATGTTTTTTTTTTTAAACTCCCCTGAGCTCTATGTCTCCACCTCTTCTTGTAACCTCTATTGACCTTACCACTAGTGTCAAGGCAACATGCTTGGTAGTTTTCAGAAGCGGTGGGTTGTCAAAATTAAGCTCCCATACAATTAGAGGATTGATACATCTTTTGAACATTCCCTTGATATTATGTACAGACTCAACCTAACTTCTTTACACTCTATGAGCTGCCTTCAGGCTCCCCTCATCAAATTTGCTCATCAGGTGAGTAGGGACCAGGTGATATTATCCATTTACGGATCAGGATCTGAGCACCTCAGAAATCTGTTCACAGCGTTTAACCTCTTAACTCCCTTAACCATTCATGATCATGCTTAAAAGCAAAAGGATATATTTCCAAAAAAATTGTAGAAGTATTACTCGGGCATAAATAATGAAAATTAGTATTTTTATGCCATCACATCCGTCATTGTGGCTAAAATATGTTTTTCCACCCAACATACACTCTTAAGCATGATTACAACATTGTGTATCTTGGGACGGCTATAAATTACATTAGAAAGTATAGTGTGATATTATATCGTGAACTCAATGTTAGCATCAGTGAAAAGAACATCAAATCACAGTCCAATAGTTTTCCATCACTAAAGTATAACACCAAGACAACCTAATTGCTTATCAGTGCATGATGTCGACAGACACAAAAGTATGGTAGTCATAAAATACAGAAAACCAAAATATAATGATCCAAATCCTTTCACATATCTAGGGGACAACATAATGAATGTGGATTCTTTGCATCATAAGCGTGGAAGCTAGAGTATGCAACATAAATATACAATATCAAATTAGAGTGCTTATAATGAAGAGACAAAAAAGCAAGTGATAGTTTAAGAATTGTAACTGTAATATCACTAAAATCTCTTACAAGGGACCTCTTGAAAGAGGTGCAAGATTAACTACCAAGAGTTGAATGCTTGAAGAAAGGAACTGAAACCTAAGAAGTTGCATATTTATTTATACTATGCAATATAGAGCAAGAAGATGATTCTGTTGGGTAGTTGAGACGGTTCAACTTCTAGGCATTACAAGAGTGGATCTGTAAGTGGCATTGGCGTCATTGAAGCACAGAACTCTGGTGCCGACTTAGGCTTGACACTAGACGAACTTGGTGTCAAAGGGAATGATGCAATGCCAAATCAAGATGCTTATCTTTGGAATCAAGCAGAGTTGGATATAATTGGCTTTGGTGCCCTACACTGAAGACTAATAAGACTTTGGCATTGGGTGTCGACGCTGATACTAGAATTCATGCTTGGCACCAGAACTGGAATTGTTCCAAAGATTGGCATCGGCATTGAGATTAGCACTGGATGAAGAAGGGGATTGTCTTTGAAGAGGAATTTGGCACCGCTGAGAATTTGGTGTCTTGATCACTCATCAACCCTTTGAAAAGTAATGGTTCTTGTAGCATCAGTTGCCACAAGTGCTCAGAAATTACTTTTGAATCTACCCCTAGTAAACCACTTAGTCTTCACTGGTTGATGTACTGTGTTGACATGAAACAAGGAATAGCTTGCTTCTAATGTGCTTCAGTGTACTCTAAATTATTTAACCATTCTTGACCGGAACAATGCGTCATGGATCAAGTTCTTGTACATAATCTGCTAGGTGGATTGCTCCAAAAGGGGTGGGAAATTATAGGAGGATGAAGAATTAGATAGAAATATATTCTTGTAATGATTTCATTGGTAGTTTCACTTTAACTGCATGTATATAACATATCGAAAGCCACAACACTCAACGTTTAGGCAAGAAATCGTTCACATCACATCCTAACATCATAACAACATTATTTGTTATTAACAAATATATTATAACATATAAAAGTCTGGAAAGTCTTCATTCTTTGAAATTCCATTCACACTGTCTAAATCCCTTTGTAAATATTGAAGGAATAACAAAAAGCCAAAGACCTATATGGAATGAAATAATCGTTGTTGAGAGAAAATAATTTTGTAGTAATTTATAATATTGGTTTGGCGCCATCATTGATTACAATGGAGAACTAAAGAATGACCAAATTTGTCAGAATAAAGACAATCCAAGTGAAACTGTCAATAGCATTATGAAGCTGAGAAACAACTAAGTTGAATTTTCAATTGTCAGAAGAATTTTACATTACCAGAGAACCCTCTCAAATAAATCACCTTGTCATTCGTCAGAAAGTAGCAGGAAAAGGAGTTGTGTAGTAACGCAGAGTTCAGGTAATAAATTTATAGCTTTCAACATCTGCTAACTATAATTAATTCAAATTAATCCAATTATCCAAGCATATAACATTTCATTTCATTCATTGTATCTGGATGCTTTTAGGGGGCCCTTAAGGTCTTTTCATTAGTGTGTTCCTTAGCTTCTACTATGGTTCCTTTAACTCATGTAGTCCTCTATTACCAATCAAATTCACTGATAAAACATCGTAGATGCCCTTGATACCTCTTATTGTAGTTTTCCATAGAAAGTTTTTAAATCTTTGTTAACAATCCGTCTTGTGACTGAGAACATAGGCTATATTGCTTTTGAAATTCATGCCTTGGCCCATTGAGGCAAAAAGATTATGTTTTTCAAACAGATTCTATGCCTTTAACAAAATCACAAGTTTTGGTGTGTGTGTGTGTACCCAGCATCTGGACAAATACAACATCATCTTAAAAGCACAATTAGATGTTGTTTGTGGATTGAGTTTTGACCAGACTTACAAAAATGGTTTTGATGCAAAATTCTTAGGAGGGAATTCATACGTCTAGTATTTCAATGTATTATATGACTCTGCTACTGGAAACAACAAAGTTTTAATCCATGTAATGGTACAATGAGTCACCTATTTGATGCAGGAAAACGGATGATACATCAGTATTTTGTGAAAACAACTTTCTGTATTGAACTTGCTGTCCTATTTTAGTTATATCCCGGATAATGTTGAAGCTCTTATTTCAGAAATAGGAAAGACTTCGTGGAATCATCATTTATTTCATATAAATTAATGATCGGTGATCATTTTGTGTCCAAAGTAGCTCAAATGTAGGTAACATCTTCAGTTATCGGGCTTCTTGGCATTATTCTTGTCTCAGAATGAACCTTAGGATGCATATTCCAGAGCAAGCTATTGTGACCGAGAACATAGGCTATAATACTTTTCGAACTTATGCCTTGGCCCGTTGAAGTTACAAAAAGAATATGTTTTCCAAATATATTCCATGCTAATAAAATCACAAGTTTTTGGTATATACATACCAAGAAACTGGACAAATACAACATATCTTAAAGCACAATTAAAGTTTGTTTGTGGATTGAGTTTTGACAAGTCTTACAAAAACGGTTTCAATGCAAAATTCTTAGGAGGGAATTCATACATCTATTATTTCTATGTATTATATGAGTCTGCTACTGAAAACAACAAAGTTTTAATCGATGTAATGGTACAATTAGACCTGTTTGACAAAGGAAAACTGATGATACATCAGTATTTTGTAAAAACAATTTTCTGTATTGAACTTTTTGTTGTGTTTTAGTTATATCCTAGATAATGTTGAAGCTCTTATTTCAGAAATTGGAAAGAATTCATGGAATCCTCATTTATTTCATATAAATTAATGATTGGTGATCATGTTGTGTCCAATGTATTTCCAATGTAGGTAACATCTTCATTTATTGGGCTTCTTGACATTATTCTTGTCTCAAGGATGAACCTTAGGATGCATATTCCAGATCAAGCTTTTGTTTTGGGTGATCGAGCTTTGACCGATGCCATTTCCAAGCTTCAGTTAATGCCCATGCTTGTGCTATCTTCTCAGCTTTGTCCCATTGGTATCGAAGGCACTGTCTTTGCTTTCCTTATGTCAGTGTCCAACTTTGGGAATACTTCCGGTACTTGGTTAGGTGCACTTTTGCTAAAATGGCTCCATATCCAAAAGGATGACTATAGCAGACTTTGGTTGGCGGTGCTTATTCGCAGCCTGATGAGACTGTCTCCTCTCTTTTTATCTTTCTTGTACCAGAAAGTACAGTGGAAAACATCAAGCCCCCAAATGTTGCTCTAACAAATGATTTAGAAATGGAAGAGACTGCAAAGGATATCAATCTCTTTGAAAAGGTTCCTGTACATGATTCGGATGGATAAGTGTGGATAGATTTCTTATATCAGCTCTAGACAGTAGCACTTCAAAACAAAGTACTCTGGCCTGGAGTGTTTAGCCCAATGGAAGAGTGAAAAGTTCATGATCAAGTCCAATACTCGGAATTATGGGTCGAGGTGCCCAAGTTGCAGTATACATAAGACTTATTACATCCATCTTGGTAACCAGAAGGATGAAGATTGTAAAGTTATGACTATGGCTATGGCCGATCGTGTATTTCCTATTACAAATGACAGAAACTACCAAGACCTGGACTGGAAAATCTCATTGAACTCTCTTCATTCAGATTGTAAAACATTTATTTATATTGTCACATAAACTACTGTAATGAAGTTTTCCTTGTCAGCTCTTCTTTGAAGCTCAAGTATCTATCATATTGAAATGGAAATGATACAGAACAATCAGGTATTGAAGGCAACAAGAACTTGCCTTGCAAGCTTTACCATATTTCTTGTTTTTTCTAATATTTGTATTGTATTTACTTAGCCTCCCAATGTGGGGGGTTGGTGGTCCATTCCTCTGTACACAAAGCAGGATTCAAACAGGGGACGTGTTGTTTCCAGCACTCCCCCTTTTACTGGTAAACCATAAAGCATGTATCATTCACACCCTACATTTCTTGTTGCCTCTTACACCCCTGCCTTGTATGACCAAAAATGTGTTAAAAGTGTCAGTTTAAAATCGTTCTGGAGTCAAATCCAATCTATGTTGAATTTTGAAATCCCATTTTGCAAAGTAACTTATTCCACGTGTCAAATCCATTTTATTTGCACAACTATTAGTTCTTGCTTGTCGCAAAAAGAACTTGGAACACAATTGAATGAAACTAACTAGATGCATATAAGACCAAGTTTTCTTCATACTCTTGATTATACTTACCATATTGGTGTTGCCAGATGTTGATGTAAATTGCAATAATTTAGAGGCCCTTCAAGTCCCTATTGCATTATGCTTGCTTGATTAGGAGGCAACAAGAGATTTTCGGATTGGATTTTTATCAAGACAGAGAAAAGGTATTGTGTATTAATGATAAATTCATATATTTGTTGTTTTTGCAGTGCATTGTTATGTTAATAAATTTGTAAGGAACCAACTGCATTAATATTGATTCAATCTTTATGACCTATTTTTCAGAAGTATTGGTTCACAAGAACCTATCTCTGAGAAAACATGAGAGGCCCACATGGCATGCAATTCATCTAGGTGATGCTCACAAGGGCGGAGCATCGGATCGTCTGGGAGGTCACCCATCCAAAGACTACTTTGGTTCAGATGTGCTTAACCATGGAGTTTCTTCCACAATCAGGTCCACTTAGCCCCATTTGCAAGACCTGCAGCAAGTATTGTGCCTTATGAGCCATTAATTGTGGAGATCCCTAGTCTTCCATCAACTCATTGTGCAGCTCCCAGTCTTCCATTTCTATGCATTTGGTGTTTCCACAATATCAAGTATTGGGAATCATGTGTTACTATTGAGTCATTAGGGGTCAATCATCCTTTTGAATCTCTGTAACTGAGGCATAAGTGATGGTTGTCAATAAATCTTCCATGAGATACATACATCTTAACATTCATCCTCATTTTCCGCACTAGGATATAAGCTCTCACTAATTTGAAGCTCTAATTTCACCTTATCTACTCTCAAAATAATAAACAATAAATTGAAAATTCTCATTCCCAATATAAGGTCATCAAAGTGAGTGGGAAGATCGTGCATACATTGTGCATAGATTGAGTGAATTACAAATAGGAGATGAATAATTAATTGATTCCAGAAAATCTTGACAATGTTTTTGTTTAATAACAAGTAGAATAATGCATGGCTCTCGGAATATACTGATATCTTGGACATTATATTTAGATATTTGATTTTATTAGACATGTGTGACATTCAGGCGTATAGCGCCAATTTAGCCTAATTTCTTTATTGTCGCATTTTCTTGTTATGACATGGAAACTAATGAATATGATGTGCTTGGAACCTAATTATATTGATGGATAGTTGTTGCATGGTGGGATTATATGTCACTTTATCATCTTGTCTAACTTTTGGAATATGGAATATAATTGTGCACGTTGTTGCATCTTGATTTCAGTAGGATGTTAGGTTAGTTTAGCATGCATTGATATCTTACTATGTCATTTAATTATATTGTATCGGACAGGTGCGGTTAATGTGTGCAATGAGTGTGCAGGTGACAGGTTTACAGGAGAACGTGGGATTCAGGCCAGCTACTCAAAACTTGCACAAGCAGCCCACGGGCTGAGTCCTAGCCATGTTCACTGTGTGAAGCCTTAGGATAGATGATTATTAATTTTGGGCACTATGAGTGACCCCAATGTATGTAAAGTATTTTGCTTTGAATTATTAATTTTGTTTAGGGTTGTTAGTAAAGTTGTAAACTTGTTTTGGGAGTTAATAACTCCTCTTTCTTTTTAATTTTTTTTGATTTTGTTAATGTAGTCACTTAATCACAAGGGTTTAGGGTCACATGTGAGACCCTTGGGTGGTCCCCACACCCTCTACCCTTGTGCCAAAATGCAAAACCCGAAATTAGGGTATTTTGGGCATTTTTGGGGACCCCTTTGTAGCAGGAGTCCCCTATCACAAAAATGAGCCCTTGGACCCTACCTAATGGGTAGGGGGGCTTGTTTTCAAGGCTAGAGGGAGTTTTCCCTCCCTTTCTACCCTTGTTTTGTCACATCCATGTAAGGGATGTGGATTTGTGTGTTTATCAAAAGTGCCACTAGTTTTGTCTTGCTAACATTTAAGGGAATTTGGGAGAAGAGGGCAAAAAGATAATTTTACCCTTTCTCTCTTTTGTTTTGGCATCTTTGACCATGAGGGGGAGAGGGGTGACACATGTCACCCCCTCATTTGTGAGGATGCTTGCTTGCTCCTCTTCAAATTCTCATTCATGGGAAATGAGAGGGACTTTTTTTTTTGGGATTTTCTTGCTTGGATGCTTGGGTGATTTGGAGCTTGGGATTTGCTTGGAGCTAAGAGTGGAAAACTTGAAGTTAGGAAGCTTTTTGGAGAGCTTTCCTTGAGGTAGGCTCTTAGATCTTATTGTTGTGTTGCTTTATTTTAGTTGATAGATTGATTGCTTGAAATTGTTATTGTTGAATGTAGCTTGTAGTGTTGTTTGTGTGTTTTTACTCCCTCCATCATATGGCATGATGGAGTTTTGGAGTGTGGGGGAAGAGAGAGGGAATTTTCCCTCTCAATCCTCAAGGCTTGATGGCCAAGCCTTGTAGGACCTTATTATTTTTCCCCTCAATGGTTGAGGTGGGGAAGTTGATTCATTTGGCTTGAATCTCCTTCCCCATCCTTGGTAAGAAACCCCTTTTGGGGTTTGAAAATCCTTCCAAGGAGGACTTGGAGAAAGGGGGAGGAATAAGGAGGGTCTTGTTTTGAATAAGGAGCAATAAGGAGGTTAAGAAGATGTGTTCAATGTGCAAATAATATTGATGCTTAATTTTGGAGAACTTTCTCCTCTCTTCCCCATTTTGGAGGATGAACATGGGTTCTCCTCCTTGTAAGTTGGAGTCTTGTGTTGTTGTGAATTTTATGTTTGTGTGCTTGTTTCATTGTTGTTTTACCCTTCACCTTGTGCAAGTGTTGGTTAGCTATCCTCTTTCCCATGGGCTTGGGGGAGGCTAGCATGCATCCCAACCTTGGGATAGGCATGTGATGATGCCTAAAGGTTGGGTGGTTAAACAAGCTCTTTTCTCCTTGCATGGTTTTGGAAGACATGGAAGTTGGCTCTCAGTTGGAATTGGTGGCATGTTGGGCTCTCATTATTCTTATCCTTGTGATACTTTCTTGTAATGTAACCCTCTTCGAATATAGTATGTGAAAGTTTACATCTCCTTGTAAATCCTCCATTTTGTACATTTTGTATCACTTGTAAACTTGTCTTAGAAAAGTTTGATTGATTACTTGGGAGTTAACATCCATGTAACCCAAGCTTTGAGGTGAAAATGAAGTAATGAAGTAATGAAGTAAATAATCTATCTACTTGAAATCTTGATATAACTCTTGCATTTATATTTAAAAAAAAATAGTTTGTTGAAGGTTTTGGTTTCCTTACACCTTTGTTACCTTGCAAACATTGATAGCATTATGTCAAGAAAAGAAATTTGTATTTCTTTTGTTTCCTTGCACTTTCTTGCTTATGTGAAAACTTAAGAAAGGATGTTATTTAGAAATCTAATTGTTTATTTTTAGTTAAGGAAGCATGTGGCTACTATTAAATGAGAAATACTCCCCTTCTTGCAATATGCTCCTCTCTTAAAAATATTGATAAAATTAATACATGAAAGGAAAGTTGAAAATTTAGATTTCATTTCCATGAGAAGTTTAATGTTTTGTTTTGTTAAATATTCATACTTAGTTTAAGTTATCTACTTTGAAGATTTCATTTTAGAAATAAGTCTTATTTCTATTGGAAAATACTTGGTTATCTTCCTTGCACATTAAATATAGAGTAACCCAAATTAATCATTGTATCTTAGTAAATAAAGAAATTGAAGTCATTTTGGTTTTATATATATTAAATATGTATTTTCTTGTGGGATTACAAATGCATTACCTCCAATGGACTAAAATTTTATATTAGTATATGAAATATATTTTTAATAAAAGGATTAAAATTATACATATACATATATATATATATATACATTTATATATAATGCATATATATATATATATATATATATATATATATATATGTATGTATATATATATATATATAATATATATATAAATATAAACGTTTTTTTTTTATTATTGTTTATTATAAAAAAAAAAAAAAAAAAAAAAAAAATTCCATTGGGGGAGGGGGCCCCCCCCCCCCTTTGACTACTCGCCTATAATTTAAAAAAAAAAACCCAACTCCCCGGCTGGGTTCCCCGAGTGGCCCACCCCCCCCGCCCACCCACGCCCCGCCCTGCCCCCGGCCCCCTGCCGCCCCCCCCCCCCCGCCCATGCCGCCCCCCTCCCGCCGCCCCCTGCCACTTTCCACCCCCCCCCTCCGACCACCCTCCCCCTGCCCCGCCCCCCCCTGCCCCCCCCCCCTTCTGCCCGCCTCCTGCGCCCCCACCACCAAACCTGCCACCTGCCACCCCCCCCGCCTTTTGCCCTCCCATTCGCCCCATCCCCCCTGCCCCCGTCAACAATAAAAGTTCCTATATATAAAATAAATATATTTATATATATATATATATATATATATATATATATATATATATATATAAAAGCCCCTCGACATAAAAAAAAATATATATAAAAGATGAACAAAAAAAATAACTCATAGAAATAATATCCATATTTCTCTAAGAAAACGAGATAAAAAAAAAAAAAAAATAAAAATGAAAATAAAAAAAGAAAGAGAAAAAAAAACATATAGATAGTTAGGGCAAACCTAGGGTAAAAGGAGATCTAGGGTTGAGATTTGTCTAATCTAAGGCCCAAATAAAACTCTCCTCACTTTTAGTCATGGAAATAAAAAAAAGGTGGAAATGGTAAATGAATTTTAGAGGGGTGTGGACTTATTTTTTGGGTTTATCCTCTTTCTTAGTAAATTAAATATAAAAATAATTAAATAATTAGGTTTAGAGTTAGGGTTAGTGAAAATTTTAGATTGAAAAAAAAAAATTAAAATAGTATAAAATTAGTAATTATCAGGAAAGGTTATAAAAGATGTATTAGTATTAATTAAACACTTCAAAAAAAAAAAAAAAAAAAAATTTACCCTAAAATTTTAGTCATGATTGGTGTGTTTTTCGGTGTCCCTGGAGGGGCATTACAGTTGGTATCAGAGCTTGGGGTTCGCACTCGCGGACCACTGGGTAACTAATTAAAATAATTAATGTTAATTTTAACAACACAAAATTAACTAAATGAATAAAAATAAAAAACAGTTAAAATAAATCATTCACTACCATTAAATTTTAAATTAATAAATTGCTCGCTCACCTCGTGCGCAGGATGGCGCCTAAGCGAGGACGATCAGCTAGAGGTATGGGGCGTAGTGCATCTACGCAGGAGCCGTCGGCGCCCGATTTTGGGCCTCGGATATTAGAGGCCTTGCGCCAGCTGATAGGCGTTGTGGGCGGCGCTACCACACCACGGGAGGCGAGAGTGGAGGCACCCTTTGGGAGGCGAGGAGCCGATAGGCGAGGACACGCATTCGGAGCCGCGAGCACGATACACCGAGGCGGGAGAGGTCACAGCCCTTCCGTTCATCACGAGAGGGTAGCCTCATTCCGTCGTAGCCGATCACACAGTCTCGAGGGACCATTCGAGGATAGGCGACTCCCTTCGCTGTTGGACTACATCGCCAGGATCGAGATACAGGCAGTGTGATCAGGGATCTTCTTCGCTTGCAGCCGCCCACTTACACCGGCTCTACAGATGGCTTTGGGGCTGAGTCATGGCTCCTTAGCTTGGATAGTTGCTTTGGCTTGCACTCTTACGAGAGCAACGTCAAGGCGAGGTTCGCCATACACCTCCTCCGAGACGCAGCAGGCGTTTGGTGGAGGAATGAGGAGCGGAAGCTCCATCTGACTCGAGAGACAGTGACTTGGGAGTTGTTCGAGGAGCGTTTCAGGGCGCGTTATATGTCAGAGCATTTTGTTCAGAAGAGGATCGACGAGTTTCACGACTTACGACAGGGATCTGGCACAGTAGCGCAGTATGAGAGCAGGTTCCTGGATCTTCTTCAGTATGTGGATTACCTGCAAGATGAGAAATTGCAGGTTAACAGGTTCATTCGAGGGCTCAATGCAGATATAGCAGGAGCAGTTAGGATGTTATCTCCTCCCACACTTGAGAAGGCCGTTGAGAAGGCCTACTTAGCTGAGGAGAACAGGACCAAGGCACAGGAGCATCGTGATAGGAACAAGAGCAAGTTTCGGGGAGAGGATACGAGGCCTTCGAGTCGGAGGTCACGAGGTTGCTGCACCACCCCTAGAGGAGGATTTTGGCCTCCGCCCGGCAGCCACGAGGGCTCCCCGCACCCACGGCAGAGACACGGCGCAGGCCACCCGCAGCAGGGGCTAGGCAGACACAGGGATTTCAGAGAGGTGTTTCTAGAGGTGGTTTTAGTGGAGCCAGAGATAGGAGGCAGGGCACTCAGCAGACACAGCCAGCTCGCACTCAGCAGTCTGCTAGGGTTGGACCAGCAGGATCAGTACACCAGAGTACAGGAGGGACCCCATCTCAGAGGGGTACAGGAGGTTGTTTTATTTGTGGATCTCCAGATCACTATGTGCGCATGTGCCCGCACAAACCCAATACCATGGATGCACAGAGAGCTGCTAGATCCGAGCAGACGGTGGGTGATGTAGGACGCGCTCATCGTGTATATGCAGCGGTTGACAACCGCCAGGCCGAGCATCAGGCCACGGTCATTGAGACGACAGGTACTATCAGGGGTATTTTTGTCTCAGTACTTTTTGATTCAGGTGCTTCAGATTCTTTTATATCACCTTCTATAGTGGACCAGTGTGGGCTAGTGGTGGCTAGGCAACCAGATAGTTGGCAGGTTGAGTTGGCCTCTGGGGCCAAACTCGCCGTGGACTCGTATGTGGAGAGTTGCGTACTTGATTTAGGAGCCTTCTCCACTACTCTTGACCTCCGAGTTATCCCTCTAGGTTCCTATCAGGTAGTTTTGGGTATGGATTGGCTCGAGTCTCATCGAGCTAAGGTGGATTGTAGAAATAAGGTCATTGAGTGTCAGGATGATCTTGGGAGTGCAGTTGTTATATCAGGGATGCAGAGACCTATCTCCTTGCGCATGATATCGGCTAAGCAACTCAAGCGGAGCATGCGTAAGGGTTGTCAGTTGTTTGCTATCACCATCAGTGATCGATCTGAGAGCATTCCAGAGCATTCACCTTTAGATGATCATGCAGTTTTGAGGGAGTATGCAGATGTTTTTCCAGGTGAGCTTCCAGGGTTACCACCCCGCAGAGAGGTGGATTTCACCATTGATTTAGTACCTGGATCAGCACCAGTTTCTAGGGCACCTTATCGGATGACGACCCCAGAGCTTCATGAGCTCAAGATTCAGTTAGAGGAGTTGTTGGATAAGGGTCTCATTCGCCCTAGTGTATCTCCTTGGGGAGCGCCAGTCATATTTGTGAAGAAGAAGGACGGTTCTCTCAGGCTTTGTGTAGACTTCAGGTAGCTCAACAAAGTCACAATAAAGAACCGTTATCCGCTCCCTAGGATTGATGACTTGTTTGATCAGATGCGGGGAGCGAGAGTGTTCTCCAAAATCGATCTCAAGTCAGGGTATCATCAATTGCGCATTTCAGATGCAGACATCCATAAGACAGCATTTCGCACACGTTATGGGCATTATGAGTTCACAGTGGTTCCATTTGGTTTGACCAATGCCCCAGCTGTCTTCATGAGCCTCATGAATGGTGTATTCAGGACATTTCTGGATCGCTTTGTCTTAGTGTTCCTTGATGACATATTGATTTATTCTCGTTCGAGGAGGAACACGAGGAGCATTTGAGGCGGAGTACTTCGGGTTTTGAGAGAGCGAGAAGTTGTATGGGAACTTGGAAAAATGTAGCTTCTTTCAGAGACGAGAGATTCGATACTTGGGTCATATCATTTCAGGCGAGGGTATCTCTGTAGATCCCTCTAAGATACAGGCTATCTTGGACTGGCCAGCACCCACATCAGTTACTGAGGTGAGGAGTTTCATGGGTTTGGCAGGGTATTACTGCAGGTTCGTACAGGACTTTTCTAGGATTGCTCACCCTATCACTTCTCTTCAGAGGAAAGGGAAGAAGTTTGATTGGTCAGAGAAATGTGAGCAAGCCTTTCAGTTGCTTAAGGAAAGGTTAACCACGGCGCCCATCTTAGCAGTTCCAGACCCAGACAGAGGATTTTGTTGTTTGTACTGATGCATCACTAGAGGGTTTGGGAGCAGTTCTTATGCAGGAGCGTCGGGTTATTGCTTTTGAGTCTCGTAAGCTCAAGGACTACGAGCTTAATTATCCTACTCATGACTTGGAGCTTGCAGCAGTTGTTCATGCTCTAGTGCGTTGGCGACATTTCCTTTTGGGTAGGCCTTTCATTTTGAGGACAGACCACCGGAGTTTGCAGCATATCTTCTCACAGCCGAACCTCAACGCTCGTCAACGGCGTTGGATGGAGTTCCTATGTGAGTATGACATGGAGGTTCAGTACATCAAAGGGAAGGAAAATGTGGTTGCAGATGCTCTTAGTAGACGACGACATGTGCTTGCTTCTTTGACACTTCAGTCAGATTTGAGAGGCAGGATTCTTGAGCACCTTCCAGAGGACAGATTTTATGAGGGAGCTAAACAGATGTTAGAGTCTCAGGGTTCTTTAGAGGGCAGATATTCTGGGTGTGTTTTAGAGACAGATGGTTTGCTTCGGTTCCACAGGCGCATCTACGTGCCTAAGTCAGGTGATCTGCGTAGCTTCATCCTCACAGAGGCTCATCGAGCCCCATATGCGGCACATCCAGGAGTGAAGAAAATGCATGCCGATTTGAGGGAGTTATATTATTGGCCAGGTCTTCGACGGGACATAGCAGATTTTGTTGCACGTTGCCTTGAGTGTCAGAGGGTCAAGGCAGAGCATTCTCATCCGCAGGACTTTTACATCCTCATGATATTCCCGAGTGGAAATGGGATGTGATCTCCATGGACTTCATAGTCGGACTTCCTATGTCATCTTATCGCCATGACGCCATTATGGTCACCGTGGATAAGTTGACTAAGGTTGCGCATTTTTCGCCAACCAAGGTCACCTATAATGCACAGGCCATTGCCAAGGTATTTATGGAGGACATTGTTAGGTTGCATGGGATTCCGAAGACCATCATAAATGACTGGGATACTATCTACACTTGATTTTGGACTTCTTTTCAGGCCGCTCTGGGTACTCAGATCAATTTCAGTTCAGCTTATCATCCAGAGACAGATGGGCAGACAGAGAGGGTTAATCAGGTGTTAGAGGACATGTTGAGAATGTATGTCATGGATCAGCAGAGGAAATGGGAAGATTATTTGCATCTAGTTGAGTTTGCCTACAACAATAGTTATCATAGTTCCATTGGTATGGCTCCTTACCAGGCTTTGTATGGACGACCTTGCAGGACACCTTTGAGTTGGGATAGACTAGATGACAGGATCATTTTGGGACCAGCCTACCTTCAGGATTTAGAGCAGCAGGTTGTGTTGATTAGACAAGCGTCTTGAGCAGGCCAGAGCACGCCAAAAGGCGTATGCAGACACCAAGAGGACTGATCGTCACTTCTCAGTGGGTGACAAAGTCTTCTTGAGGGTTCGTCCGCATAAGAGTCCTATCCGTTATGGAAAGGGTTCTAAGCTATCGCCTCGTTTTGTGGGGCCTTTTGATATTTTAGAGGTCATCGGTCCAGTTGCCTATCGCCTAGCTTTGCCACCACGCCTTGCGGGCCCATGATGTTTTTCATGTTTCTGTACTACGTAGATATGTACCTGATGCTTCTCATGTCTTGGATTGGTCGGCATTACAGGTAGAGGACGGAGGACAGTGGAGATTGGAGCCCGTACGCATACTGGAGCACCGGAGGTTGGCCCTTCGGGGTCGAGACTTGGACCAGGTTAGAGTACAGTGGGACCGGTACGACGAGACAAGCTACTTGGGAGGATGCGATTCCTTTGAGGGCTAGATATCCCTACCTCTTTCAGTGACTTCCAGGAGGAAGTCTAATTTTAGTAGAGGGGGATGTAGTGCCCACACTTTTTATAGCTCAGTAGCTTGTTGTTTATTTGCTCATAGACATGTTTTGACAGTGATTGGTGATATCTTGGACATTATATTTAGATATTTGATTTTATTAGACATGTGTGACATTCAGGCGTATAGCGCCAATTTAGCCTAATTTCTTTATTGTCGCATTTTCTTGTTATGACATGGAAACTAATGAAATATGATGTGCTTGGAACCTAATTATATTGATGGATAGTTGTTGCATGGTGGGATTATATGTCACTTTATCATCTTGTCTAACTTTTGGAATATGGAATATAATTGTGCACGTTGTTGCATCTTGATTTCAGTAGGATGTTAGGTTAGTTTAGCATGCATTGATATCTTACTATGTCATTTAATTATATTGTATCGGACAGGTGCGGTTAATGTGTGCAATGAGTGTGCAGGTGACAGGTTTACAGGAGAACGTGGGATTCAGGCCAGTTACTCAAAACTTGCACAAGCAGCCCACGGGCTGAGTCCTAGCCATGTTCACTGTGTGAAGCCTTAGGATAGATGATTATTAATTTTGGGCACTATGAGTGATTTGATGTATGTAAAGTATTTTGCTTTGAATTATTAATTTTGTTTAGGGTTGTTAGTAAAGTTGTAAACTTGTTTTGGGAGTTAATAATCCCACTTTCTTTTAAATTGTTGATTTTGTTAATGTGTCTCTTAATCACAAGGGTTTAGGGTCACATGTGAGACCCTTGGGTGGTCCCCACACCCTCTACCCTTGTGCCAAAATGCAAAACCCGAAATTAGGGTATTTTGGGCATTTTTGGGGACCCCTTTGTAGCTTGGGAGTCCCCCTATCACAAAAATGAGCCCTTGGACCCTACCTAATGGGTAGGGGGGCTTGTTTTCAAGGCTAGAGGGAGTTTTCCCTCCCTTTCTACCCTTGTTTTGTCACATCCATGTAAGGGATGTGGATTTGTGTGTTTATCAAAAGTGCCACTAGTTTTGTCTTGCTAACATTTAAGGGAATTTGGGAGAAGAGGGCAAAAAGATAATTTTACCCTTTCTCTCTTTTGTTTTGGCATCTTTGACCATGAGGAGGGAGAGGGGTGACACATGTCACCCCCTCATTTGTGAGGATGCTTGCTTGCTCCTCTTCAAATTCTCATTCATGGGAAATGAGAGGGACTTTTTTTTTTTTTCTTGGGATTTTCTTGCTTGGATGCTTGGGTGATTTGGAGCTTGGGATTTGCTTGGAGCTAAGAGTGGAAAACTTGAAGTTAGGAAGCTTTTTGGAGAGCTTTCCTTGAGGTAGGCTCTTAGATCTTATTGTTGTGTTGCTTTATTTTAGTTGATAGATTGATTGCTTGAAATTGTTATTGTTGAATGTAGCTTGTAGTGTTGTTTGTGTGTTTTTACTCCCTCCATCATATGGCATGATGGAGTTTTGGAGTGTGGGGGAAGAGAGAGGGAATTTTCCCTCTCAATCCTCAAGGCTTGATGGCCAAGCCTTGTAGGACCTTATTGTTTTTCCCCTCAAATGGTTGAGGTGGGGAAGTTGATTCATTTGGCTTGAATCTCCTTCCCCATCCTTGGTAAGGAAACCCCTTTTGGGGTTTGAAAATCCTTCCAAGGAGGACTTGGAGAAAGGGGGAGGAATAAGGAGGGTCTTGTTTTGAATAAGGAGCAATAAGGAGGTTAAGAAGATGTGTTCAATGTGTAAATAATATTGATGCTTAATTTTGGAGAACTTTCTCCTCTCTTCCCCATTTTGGAGGATGAACATGGGTTCTCCTCCTTGTAAGTTGGAGTCTTGTGTTGTTGTGAATTTTATGTTTGTGTGCTTGTTTCATTGTTGTTTTACCCTTCACCTTGTGCAAGTGTTGGTTAGCTATCCTCTTTCCCATGGGCTTGGGGGAGGCTAGCATGCATCCCAACCTTGGGATAGGCATGTGATGATGCCTAAAGGTTGGGTGGATAAACAAGCTCTTTTCTCCTTGCATGGTTTTGGAAGACATGGAAGTTGGCTCTCAGTTGGAATTGGTGGCATGTTGGGCTCTCATTATTCTTATCCTTGTGATACTTTCTTGTAATGTAACCCTCTTTCGAATATAGTACGTGAAAGTTTACATCTCCTTGTAAATCCTCCATTTTGTACATTTTGTATCACTTGTAAACTTGTTTTAGAAAAGTTTGATTGATGCTACTTGGGAGTTAACATCCATGTAACCCAAGCTTTGTGAAGTAATGAAGTAATGAAGTAATGAAGTAAATAATCTATCTACTTGAATCTTGTTATAACTCTTGCATTTATATTTATAAAAGAAAAATAGTTTGTTGAAGGTTTTGGGTTCCTTACACCTTTGTTACCTTGCAAACATTGATAGCAATATGTCAAGAAAAGAAAACTGTATTTCTTTTGCTTTCCTTGCACTTTCTTGCTTATGTGAAAACTTAAGAAAACATGTTATTTAGAAAACTAATTGTTTATTTTTAGTTAAGGAAGCATGTGGCTACTATTAAATGAGAAATACTCCCCTTCTTGCAATATGCTCCTCTCTTAAAAATATTAATAAAAATAATACATGAAAGGAAAGTTGAAAATTTACATTTCATTTCCTTGAGAAGTTTAATGTTTGTTGTTGTAAAATATTCATACTTAGTCTAAGTTATCTACTTTGAAGATTTCATTCTAGAAATAAGTCTTATTTCTATCAGAAAATACTTGGTTATCTTCCTTGCACTTTAATATAGAGTAACCCAAATTAATCATTGTAACTTAGTAAATAAAGAACCTGATTTGCTTTGGTTGTTATATATTAAAACTGTATTTTTTTTGTGGGTTTACAAATGCATTACCTCCAATGGACTAAAATTTTATATTAGTATATGGAAATATGTTTTTAATAAAGAGGATTAAAATTATACATATACATATACATATTTATACACATTTAAAATCATATATATATATATATATGTGTGTGTGTGTGTGTGTGTGTGTGTGTGTGTGTGTGTGTGTGTTTATATAATATATATATAAACTAGACGTTTTTTTTTTGTTATTGTTTATTAAATTAAAAAAAAAAAAAAAAAAAAAAATTCCATTGGGGAGGGTCGGCCCCCTTCCCCCACCGACTACTGTTCCGCCTCCCCGACCCCCAAAAACCACCCGGTGGGGGGTGAACCCCCTTTGTGGCAGCTGTCCCGGGGCGCCACGCCCCCCAGTAATCCGGCCGCCCCCTTGCCGCCCCCTCTCCCCCGGTCCATTCTGCCCCCGCCCCGCACGCCCCTCTGTTCCCCCGCGCGCCCTCCCCATCCGCCCCTGCCGCCGCCGCTGCGCCCCCTCGCCGCCTGCCCCGCGGCCTCCTACCACGCCCGGACCTGCCCCACGCGCGCCCAAAGCTCGCCGCCCTAATCGCGGCCCCGTAACTTTTGCGCGTCCGTCCGTCGCTTCCTTATACCTAAAACGAAGCATTTATAACAATAAACGTTTGTATACATACATATATATATATATATAAAAGCCCCTCGACATAAAAAAAAAATAATACAGTATGAGTGTCTAAAACAATAACTCATAGAAATAATTCCATAGTTCTCTCCAAGTATCTGCACAAAAAAAAAAAAAAAGAAAGCAAAATGAGTGAGAAATAATAGAAAGAGAAAGAAAAAGAGAAACATAGAGAAGTTAGGGCAAACCTAGGGTAAAAGGAGATCTAGGGCCAAGACTTGTCTAATCCAAGGGCTCAAATAAAACTCTCCTCACTTTTAGTCATGGAAATATAGGTGGAAATGGTAAATTATTTTTAGAGGGGTGTGGACTTATTCTTTGGGGGCCCTAGTAAATCTAAAATATAAGTAAATAATTAAAATCGGGTTTAGGCTAATATTTCACTGAGTTGAGTAAATTAAAATAGTATAAAATTGGTAATTATCAGGAAAGAGTCTAAGGGATGTATCAGTATTAATTAAACACTTCAAAAAAAAATTCCTGAAATTTTAGGTGCGTTTTCCGGTGTCCCTGAGGGGGCACTCTGAAGTGTACATGTGGAGGTATATTTATTTCAAAACATGCAAGTACATGATAATAAAAATATTAAGTTATTGTTTAAACATAAATGCAATTGATAGAACAACCAACAAATGCTTGCAAGACCATTGTTACTGAAACATATTTCTTGGTAGTTTGAATTAATTCCTTGGTTACATAAGTGATCTTTAGTATTTGACTAGAACAACGGAGTGTAAGACCTATGTTCCGAGTTTTATGTAATTTGTGTATGTATAGTTTTGATGAGCATACACGATGCTAATGATTATTTATGGGTTTGAAAATCCAATTGTTAATGTGCAAGAGGTGGTAATCTTGCTTTTTCTCCTTTAATGAATGCCTCACGGATTACTCCCCACCAAAAAAAAAAAAACAATGTTATTTGTGATATTTCATTGTATACACCTCATCATAGTTACTAAACTATTTCCATTTTACATGGCAAATTGTACATAACATTATATAGTATTTGAACCTAATGTAATAATGACCCACAATTTTGTTTTGATTGAACGACAACATTTTTTATTAATCATACATAGAATACAATGCTAATCATATTACAAAGCGGGTGGACCAAATCACAGTAGACGCGTCAAATTGATATCAACTAGAAGAGTCTAGAAACATCAACAAATATCTTCAAAACAAAATCTAATCATAAATAGTTATATTAAATGTAATTAAAAGTCACTTATATCTAAATTGTAAAAGTAGGAACAACGCTTGTAAAATGTCCCTTCATGGCAAAGTGGGCAACACACAAAATAATATAGCACAAAACAAAATTAAAGAAGTGTTATCGAAGAGATAGGAAGCAACAAAGGATCATCTAACTTGTCCCTTTGCATTTGCCACGAAATGGATCTAATGTATTAGGTATTGGCTCCCACTAATCATTGTCTTTGTTTTTCTTCCGATACATCAATGTAATAGGAGAAATGACAAGAGCCAATCAAGGACATTCAAGAACCATGTGGCCAAATCTACCACTATTTCGATTGGGCGATGGTGAATGCATCAAATAAATCCTCCCTCGCGGCCTTAATAATGCGACCGAGAGGTGGGGAGAGTCAAGTGGCACCCCACTTACAACATACGGGAACTTCCTCAATTGTCCGACAAGGACCACAAATTCTCCACTTTTAGACATGGGACTTCTTGGCTTGGATTTGTATCTATAACATAACATAACATTGGAGATAACTAACACTCTATTAAACACTGAAAAACCTTATCCATTGAAAGATGGTTGAATATTACATTATTTCATTCTTTCTATATTTGAAATAAAATATCAACACAAGTATAATCCAAATCTGATTAAACTTTACATGTAGTGTGGTTGAATCCCTTAGAAGCACCATTTTTTATTTGCTCCCTACATTTGTTATACCTACATCCTGTCTCTGAGTCTGCTCCCACATCTACAACTACTACGAACTCCATTAGCAAATATATCATTTATAACCTAATGAGACATTCATGAAGAAACCATTCCATCCTATTTCCACATGTGGAATTGGTCCTTCGTCAACTCCCTCATCCACCTCAAAGCATTTACTTCATCCATTTCAATAGGTTTAACCACATTGCCTATACATATTCCACCCTTGCCCATAATACCGTTTGTAGAACCTATACCGGTTCTTCCTCCTACTCTCTTACCCATCTCAATTGTTGTGGCTACATCCACGCCATCTTATTCTTTCACCCCAACTTCATCATTTGAGGAATGTTTAAAATCACTTTACTTTTGCAATGACTTTAAATGTTCCCTTTATACAATCCCTCAATCCTCACCTTCCATGGATCGTCTCGGACAAATGTTGTTTCATGTACCCAAATCAACCATAGCATTACCATATGACTCCCGGCTAAGGTTTTCGACACCCCTCCCGAGGATGTGTCCCCACATACAAAATCTGTAATCTCTCCTAAAGTTAAACCCTCCAATCAAAAATCATCTCGCTCAGGAACCACGAATATTTCGTCCCATCCATCCAAGGTCATTCGACATTAAAACACCAATTAACATCAAAATGAATTCAAATCATCAAAGCATCAATACACTATCAATTAGGGTGATCTACAAGTTGACAATCCAAATGCTTCTCCCAATCAACTGCTGAAAATTTTTAAACAACCTTTCCCAAATCATACACCGACAAGCCAAATAATCACTTATACAACAATCCAAGCACCTAACATTCATAATATAAACACCACGAAAACTAATGATCGGATTCTATCCCATCCACAATTTCATCATTGACCAATACCTTCTCATTGTTGTAGTCTTGTTGGCTTATGGTCACATACAAAGTATGTTGCATCACATCAACGTCGTCTAAATGATTTATCCCAAACTAATAAACCAATGTGAGCACACCGCAGTGCAACATTTGTGTGCACCTCGCCATGTCTCACGACATCTACACACTCCATAGAACATGAGCACTTTGCTAGTCCAAGATGACATACATTGTCCGAATGGCTCGCCCTAGATTGACAACATCACTATCAACATTTCTTGTTCATTGTTCCACTCACTTACCACCCAACCACACAATAACAAGGACTTATACATAGGTTGATTGCTACAACAACCTACGTACCATTATCTCGGCACATTGGTGCTTCCCAGGCATTGGCAAGCTTGATTGAAACCCCTCGAGTTGAGGTGAAGCACTAAGGGAAACCTTGTGCATATTGCATAGTATCATGTATTGATGCAGTCACGATTAGGGGTCTCAATTAAGAGATGCCTTAGAAAATGCAACACTTGGAATACATAGCGGAATCCACAATTAAATGCAATACAACATTGTTTTTTATTGAGTCAACAAAGGGAAACATAAAATAAAACACACCCATTAATCTCACATACGAGGCATGCTTTAATATTATATCCTTGTATCTCTAATTGCTAACTCTCGGTCTTTGCAAGTATAACTCTCTAAACTGACTAGTCCAGAATGCACTCTTATTCCGGTTATAACCTCCTAACCCAAGCATGGAGGCATGTTTATATAGATGTAAGATTCATCTACTCACAATATTTCCTCAAAGCCACAATATGTCCTATTCCTCTATGCAAGATAAGGCCTAAATATAACACAACTCAATGCAATTGAGTCGGTTTAACAACTTCGATTATGGGTTAGGTGAATATGTGTAGGTTCCTCTCTCCGCATTTGAACAATAATGTTATATTCAAAAACTCTTGTGTTATTCGAAGATTGCACACGCGTTGCCATAAGATTACACCATTAAACGAGTTACATGAGTGTGCATAAGACAAGGGACGAAAATCCATCTCACAAATGTAGTAGGTGCAAACAAATTCCTTGAGCGATCATTAATTCCTTCGCATTGTCACGTGACCAAAACACAAAAAAACCACTCTTGCACGAAGTTTCGCTAGTTACAACTAATCAACAAATGTGCACACAAATAGGCTTTACGAAACATTAAAAACATAGACACACTTAATAGATAAATGCAAAAGTATACATCAAATAGTTGCACTCACAAACAATGCAATAGAATACTTACAACATATGTGTGTTCGCAGGCTACACAAAACTACACACGACACATACTAATTCTAGGATTCTACTATTGGAGCCATTACCTCAGTAGAAAGGGTTATAGAACAAGCTTTCACCATTGTTTTAAAACTTGTTTTTGCAGTGCAACATCAACAACAATATTACATTACTTCTTGGAAACCTTGCACAACACTATTTCCAACGGTCCATTTGGGGAGGCGTATTGGCCATTCTGTTTTACTACTCGTCCATCTTCTCTCACCCAGAAGCAAGATTATTTCTCTTTCATGGATGTTTCCCATGCACCAGTTGTCAATTGTTACTTCCATGCTAATGCCATCTGATCTAGCTGGAGAGTGTCGTTTCTTATTACGTCTTGCTTAAAAAGCAACTTTACAAATTCCAATAGTAAAAGATTATACATGATATCTTACACGTAATGAAATAAAATATATGAAAAAGGTTTCTCTTTTACGTTATCTACACAACAGTATAAACTTTAATGCACTCTAAATAGGAGATATAAAAATGGGTTGCCTCATATATGGTCTACTCAAAGATATACTTCGGCTTGAAAGCAGTAACGCCAATGGTGTCATGTTTAGCTAAGTTACAGATTCCAATCAATCCAATAAGTTATAAAGTTCACGCAATGCACGATATTACTCGCAAAATAAGAATAAGCAAATGTGAGGACGAGCAGTGAATGATTTGTGCATAGACATATTCCTATGGTCAAGCCTAGCATCATGTGTTACACACTCCACAAATGTCACACAACACATTGTAAGTGACTAAAGGTGCATGCATGTCATGACACAATTAAAACACATCCACTAAAAGCCCTCCCAGAGTAGACTTGCTCCTTCAGAAGCAACTACTAGTTTGTAATACCCTTTAAGAATGAACCGTAACAACTTGGGAGTACTATATACAATTTGCCAAAGAAAAGGAAAGTACGTAATGAAGAAACGTAACTTATTGCTTTAACTTGTAATACCCTTCAAGAATGAATCACAACATGGGAGTACTACATACGATTTGACAAAGAAAAGGAAAGCAAGTAGTGAGGAAACGCTGCGCTTAAATATTACAATGTTTGTATAGTTATAAAATTTTGCTTATAAAATTAAAAAGAATTAAGAGATATATGCACTTTGTAGTGATAGGTTGTGGGACTTGTAAACTAGAATTTAAATTTTTCTTTGATGTTATTTATTTATTTTCCATAAAATACAATCTTTGCACATTAAACATGAAAGCCATAAAATTACCTAGAGGCATTTCTACAATAATGTGTGGATGGAGTTGGAAGGTTCTAATGGAATGAGTGTGTTCACTTTTATGGAGTACATAACAAAGATAATAGTAAGAAATAGAAGCGATGAAATATATGAAAAATTAAATATATAAATAAAATAAAAATGAAAAAAAAGGTTTCAAAAGTCAAGAGAAAGAATTATGGGGAAAATAAGAATCACTAAAGAAATAAGTATATTAAAAACAAAAACAACTTTTTTTTAATTTTTCATAGATTAATCAAATAGTTATTTAAATATTATATGCATATAAGTATTGTTCTTTATTTTATTCGATAATATATAGATAATAAGAGGTGTGTGAACAAATACTCTAGTCTTTTAACTTTCTCAATTCCATAAAATAAATAAATTCTAAATCTTTAAAATTAAATGAACAAATTAATTATATTAGATTTCAAAAATAAGAATATTTAAGTTTTGTTGATTACAATGTTTATAAAATGTAAAGATAGATTTTAAGTTACAGAACAAAATAATAGTAGGTAATTAAATTATTAATAATCACGATATATTTAAAATATAAGAGATCTTTAAATTTAATATCACTTGACATTTTTTAAATAGATGTATTTAAGATATCTATGCTAGTCATATTCCATCTAAAATTAGATTTTAGAAGGGAAAAAAATTATTAATAAAAACTTCTAAAATAAATGCAATATGCATGATACTTTATTTATTTTATCAAATTAGTGTGTGTGTGTGTGTGTGTGTGCGCGCTGTGTGTATGTGTGTGTGTGCGTGCATGCGTGCATGTGTGCATGCAGCGCGTGCGTTGTGCAGCGCGTGCGTGCGTGCGTGCGTGCATGCGGGCGTGCGTGCGTGCGTGCGTGCGTGCGTGCGTGCGTGCGTGCGTGCGTGCGTGCGTGTGTGTGTGTGTGTGTGTGTGTGTGTGTGTGTGTGTGTGTGTGTGTGTGTGTGTGTGTGTGTGTGATGCGTATAATTTCAAAGGGTTGCCATTGACTTGCATAAAACAAGTAGACAAAGAAAATTAAGGAAATAATAAAGAAGGCGGTTTGGTGGGATAAACAATAATTAATTATGTGAAAGTAAATTTATTAAAAAATTAATTTCATAATCAACTATGGAACATGTGTGAAGTTTAGGTACAAGAAAAACATATATATTCATTGGGTCGTGTGTGTGTGAGTGTGATGCGTATAATTTCAAAGGGTTGCCATTGACTTGCATAAAACAAGTAGACAAAGAAAATTAAGGAAATAATAAAGAAGGCGGTTTGGTGGGATAAACAATAATTAATTATGTGAAAGTAAATTTATTAAAAATTAATTTCATAATCAACTATAGAACATGTGTGAAGTTTAGGTACAAGAAAAACATATATATTCATTGGGTCATGTGTGTGTGAGTGTGATGCGTATAATTTCAAAGGGTTGCCATTGACTTGCATAAAACAAGTAGACAAAGAAAATTAAGGAAATAATAAAGAAGGCGGTTTGGTGGGATAAACAATAATTAATTATGTGAAAGTAAATTTATTAAAAATTAATTTCATAATCAACTATGGAACATGTGTGAAGTTTAGGTGCAAGAAAAACATATATATTCATTGGGTCACATTCCTTTAACCATTGCATTTTTGTGCCCACCCTTTTATGTATTCTTTATTCCATACTCTATGATAATGATTGTCTCATTGGTGCTCTACATTACTTCACCTTTTCCTTTCATTTTCATCTTTCCTCCCTCTTATTTCCTTACATTTTCTTCATGTTTGCATACCTCTTTTCCCTATAACATCTCCATTGCACCATTGAATGAAACCAATGGACTATTTTTATTTATTCTACTACTAACTTTTCCTACAATGATTGATGGATGTTTGTAAGGAGTTAACAAAAACCAACAACGAGTGGTTCCAATTTATTAAAGAATATGCAATGGCTCTGTGGGTAATCTTTTTCAAGGTAAAAAGAGGCTAACATCCAACTCCAAATAAAATTGGCATTTCTAACTTGCATGGCTTGACTAACCAGTTCCACTCTCCACCTTGTGATTATTTGGAATGAAGAAAAGTCATCTAAAATGGTAATTTATTTTTTAATATTTAATGCGGATACAATCCTTTTCAAAACATTTCATTCTCGTTTATTTGAAATTTAATATTGTTTCTTTCATCAATTAACTTCACATCACATCACATCACATCATATCATATCATGCCCCACTGTGGAAAATGAAATGAAACCATATACAACTAATCCTCATCATTTTGGATACATATATTTAACCCTAACAACTACCTTGACATATAATAATAAGTCTTTTCACAAGGCAAAACACGCCTATGAAGAACATTGAAAGATACTCTAATAATAATTAGTCAATATATTCAAGGTTGGAGTAGTGCATGACATGGATATGAAGGGAATTCCAAACAAAATTAATCATTTGTGCCACTACCCTCCTCGTGATCCAATCACAACCTAATGTGTATCTCTTTTCATTAAAAATTTCAAATTTTGGTTCTACAAATCTCATTGAGATATGGGTTTACGAGCATATCATCAAAAATCACTATACTATTTGGATTTTGAGAAAGAGTTTTGATTCATGTTTTAATCAACTCAATGTATGTATGTATAATGGTAGTCATCTCATAATTTGGAATTGAAGTAGAATAATTCTAGAAAACTAAATGGATTTGAAAATGTGAGTTAAATTGAGGAACAAAGATGGGCAAGAAGATCTTGAAAAAGAGAACATTAACAATTGGAAGGTTTGAAAGGCATAAGCGGGAGTATAAGCATGTTAAGAGAATCTTAGAACTTGGGAAGTGAATAGTAGATCCATTGATAGCTTCTTTTGTTACAAGAGATTTTTTTAATTAATTTTTGATCACATACTATTACCTATGATGGTTTTTATAATTTGGAGATGATATGAAAACAAACCAATGAGTTTATCCAAGCTTATGTAGCATGTTTCAAATCTAAGTACATTAGTCAATGTTTAGCCCTAGTCTCAAAGAACAACAACACATATTTTTAAAGGCCTATCAACTCCATTTCTTGCTTCGATGATTGGTAAAATCAATTAATCCCTTTCTCAATCAGTAGATAAGATATTATATCATAAATAGGGTACATCATATGACAATCCCAAACTAGATGAGACCCTTACTTCCAAGTCCATTAAGGATTTGTCATGTGTGTACTTACATGTTAGGGACCCCTACCTCAGACACCTATTATAATGATTCTACATCAACAAGTGTAATTCATTCAACTTACAATAAGGATCAATATTCACACAATAAAATGCATGACACCCATCCAAGGATTTCTCAAGTCAATAACAATATCATTATACAACAACATGGATACACCTATCATTACCTTATGAAAATTACTCGACAAGAAGCTAATTAAATTATCAATGGCTTGGTATAGACCACAACATTGTTTAATATGGAATAAAGGAAGGGAATTTTATAAATACAATGCATTAATGGGCATGGAAAAATAAGTGTTATGCCTTACGTGATCACATCAACTATCTAACCTACAAGCACATTATACTCATAGAAGAATGGAAACTAGAAGAAGAAAAATATATAAGCAAGGATATAAACAAATTTGCAATAGTCCCAAACAAGAGGAATCATCTAAAATACAAGTTATATTAAAGGAAGAACCAATAATCAAAGTCTTAAAAAAGAAGAAATGAGTTAATCCTATGTACATGCATGCAACTATTGGAAACCAAAGTCATGACATGATTATAATTGATAAGGAGAAAGTTCATAATACATGTAGCTTGGGCATTGTTAGAAACCTTGGATATATTCATAGCAAGTTTGATTGTTTATCATAGTATTTCATCTCTATGGAACATATTAATATTCTTATTACAATAAGTTCAAGGTTATAGATACACCAGTTCATGTTATGCCTACTAATGAAAAATTCAATGCAATATTGCAACAACATTAGGTAACCAAAATGGAATCCATTTTGAATAATGAAAATGATCATATGGAAAGCTTAGAATTCCCTCTCTCGAGTGAAGATTTGAAAAATAATTACCGCCTTTATCATTGTGCACAAATCCCCAAGTCATTAAATACGAGTCTTTGGTGGCGAAGGTTGCTTCAGCCTATTGATTTGATCGAGGAAGCTGATCTTGAAGAGTCCTTTGAAGAATTAAGGCTAAAAATGGAAGAATAATGCTTCACAAAGGGAAAATTAGAAGTAGTTTTGAACTTTGAATCTCTTGATGTACCCAAACCGCAACCCGGCATTGTTTCGACCCCCTCCTCTTGACCCTAACTCTCTTAAATTTTTTAAAGTTTGGGAGGGGCCAAGGTACAAAAACTACTTAAAATAACCTTTGGCTTGCATGAGGTTATCAAGGATCCTGTAGTGCCCACACTTTTTATAGCTCAATAGCTTGTTGTTTCTTTGCTCATAGACATGTTTTGACAGTGATTGGTTATATCTTGGACATTATATTTAGATATTTGATCTTATTAGACATGTGTGGACATTTAGGCGTATAGCGCCAATTTAGCTTAATTTCTATATTGTTGCATTTTCTTATAATGTCATGGATACTAATGGATATGATGCTGTGTTTGGAACATAATGGATAGTTGTTGCATGTGGAATTCTATGGTTATATGTCACATATCATCTTGTCTAACTTTTGGAATATTGAGTATAATTGTGCACATTGTCGCATCTTGATTTCAGTAGGATGTTAGGTTAGTTTAGAATGCATTGATATCTTACTATGTCATTGAATTATATTGTATCAGACAGGTGCGGTTAATGTGTGCAATGAGTGTGCAGGTGACAGGTTTACAGGAGAACGTGGGATTCAGGCCAGCTACTCAATCTTGCACAAGCAGCCCACGGGCCGAGTCCTAGCCATGTTCATTGTGTGAAGCCTTAGTATAGGAGATTATTATTTTGGGCACTATGAGTGACCCCAATTTATGTAATGTATTGTGCTTTGAATTATTAATTTTGTTTAGGGTTGCTAGTGAAGTTGTAAACTTGTTTTGGGAGTTAATAATTCCACTTTCATTTAAATTGTTGATTTTGTTTAATGAGTCACTTAATCACAAGGGTTTAGGGTCACATGTGAGACCCTTGGGTGGTCCCCACACCCTCTACCCTTGTGCCAAAAATGCAAAACCCGAAATTGGGTTATTTTGGGCATTTTTGGGGACCCCTTTGTAGCTTGGGAGTCCCCTAACACAAAAATGAGCCCTTGGACCCTACCTAATGGGTAGGGGGCTTATTTTCAAGGCTAGAGGGAGTTTTCCCTCCCTTTTTACCTCTTGTTTGGTCACATCCATGTAAGGGATGTGGATTTGAGTGCTTATTAAAAGTTTCACTTATTTTGTCTTGCTAACATTTAAGGGAATTTGGGAGAAGAGGGCAAAAAGACAATTTTACCCTTTCTCTCTTTTGTTTTGGCATCTTTGACCTTGATGAGGGAGAGGGGTGACACATGTCACCCCCTCATTTGTGAGGATGCTTGCTTGCTCCTCTTCAAATTCCCATTCATGGGAAAAGAGAGGGACTTTTTTTTGGGAACTTCTTGCTTGGATGCTTGGGTGATTGGGAGCTTGTGATTTGCTTGAGTCAAGAGTGGAGAAAACTTGAAGTTGGAAAGCTTTTTGGAGAGCTTTCCTTGAGGTAGGCTCTCATGTCTTTTGTTGTGTTGTTGCCTTTTAGTTGCTAGATTGGTTGCTTAAAATTGTTATTTGTTGTATGTGGATTTTGGTTGCTTGCTTGTTTTCTTTAACTCCCTCCATCATATGGCATGATGGAGTTTTGGAGTGTGGGGGAAGAGAGAGGGAATTTTCCCTCTCAATCCTCAAGGCTTGATGGACAAGCCTTGTAGGGTCTTATTGTTTTCCCCTCAAATGGTTGAGGTGGGGAAGTTGATTCATTTGGCTTGAATCTCCTTCCCCATTCTTGGTAAGGAAACCTTTGGGGTTTGAAAATCCTTCCAAGGAGGACTTGGAGAAAGGGGGAGGAATAAGGAGGGCTTTGTTTGAATTAGGAGCAATAAGGAGGATATGGAGATGTTTATTTTGTGCAAATAATTTTGATGTATAACTTTGGAGAACTTTCTCCTCTCTTCCCCATTTTTGAGGATGAACATGGGTTCTCCTCCTTGTAAATTTGGAGTCTTGTGTTGTTGTGAACTATTTTTGTGTGCTTGTATCATTGTTGGTTTACCCTCCATCTTGTGCAAGTTTTGGTTAGTTATCCTCTTTCCCATGGGCTTGGGGGAGGCTAGCATGCATCCCAACCTTGGGAGAGGCATGTAATGATGCCTATGGTTGGGTGGCAAACAAGCCTCTTCTCCTTGTCGGTTTTCTTAAAAGCATGAGCATTTGGATCTCAAGATGGAAGTGGGATGTGGATTGAAGCTCTTTATCATCCTCAATCTATTGTGGGCATCACCTTTTTGCCTCTTGAAAATATGGCTTGTGGAAGTTTCCCTTATGTGTTGAATCCTCCTTGTATTTGAAGTCATATGTAAACTAGTATCCCTTGTTGTAAACTCTTCCTTTTTGGCATTTGAAGATTATTTTTTTTTAAACTTGAGCAAGATTAAGTTGGGCAATTTCTTTTATCCTTGTAAATGAGCCTTGCATTGTATCTTTCTTGAGTAGTTCCTTGTATTTTGAGGAAACAATGTAAAGTGAGTTTTGAACTTTTGATAAGCAAGTTATATTAGATGCTCTTCTTTTATATAAATGTGATGTAACTCTAGTTGGCTTGGAAGAAAGGATAAGTCCATTTGAAAAGCAAATTTTGTGAAATGAGTGGTCTCTTGGTATAAACTTGTTTAGATTCCATTGAAAAGAAAGCTTACTTCTTGGAAAGATGCAATTAAAATAAAAAATAAAAAAAATAATACATATATATGCATATTCCATATTTTAATGTTTGCAATAGAAAATCTTTTGGTGTGAATAGTTGATAATATTAAGTTCATTATGTAACAAATAATAAGTTTAAAATCTGTTCATTATTTCAAAGGAAATCTTGTTATTTGTCATTGTGTATAAGCCTATCTTATTCAGTTTTCAAAATAAGTTATAATCTTAGCTCAAATTTGTTTATCAGATTAGGTTTTAATTTACAGATTTATTTTTCTATTCATATGGAAATTTATCTGTTGTAAAACTTTGTGTATGTATATATAGATATTATCTATGTATATATATATAAATGATATATATATATATATATATATATATATATATATATATATATATAAACGTTTTGTTTTTTTATAAAAAAGTAAAATAAACAAACAAAAAAATTTAAATGTGCTTTGGTGGGGAGGTTCGGCCCCACCTATGTGTTTTTTTTTGTTAAAGAAAAAAATATAGTTGGTGGGGGATTCGGCCCCCACCCCTCGCAACAGCACCCGTGGGGGGGGCCAGCGCCGCCCCCGCCACCCCACCAAACTCTCTCCCCGGCCGCATTGTCGCGCCTCCTTCCAAAGACTCCTCCCACACGCCCGCGGCCTCCCCGCCCGGCGCCGTCCCTTCCACGCCCCGCCACGCCCTGCGCCCCCTCCACACGTCGTCCCACCCTCCACGCGCTGTCCCGACTTCCACGCCCTGGTTTTCATCCCCGCCACCTTCCACACGGTCTCCCAACAAGCAGCCCCCCCTTCATTATAAACCCTAGCCGCACCTGCACTTGTATGCATATAAAAATAAATACATACGTTTTTGGCTTTATTTTGATATAAGTTAATAACAAAAAAAAACAATATGACAATGCTTTCCTTGGAAATCTCTATGAATCCAAAAACCTGCACATTCAAAAGCCAAAACCAAGACAAAATGAGAAATAGAATAAAGAAAAGAAATAGAAGAAAATAGCAAAGATAAAGATGAGTTAGGGCAAAAAAAAAAAAAAGAGAGATCAAGGGCTAAGATTGATCTAATCCTAGGGCCCATGTGTGACCCTACACTTCTCTTTTTAGTCATAGGTTTTAAGTGGGAATTAGGGAAATAATTATAACAAGGGGTGTAGACTTAAAATTATGAGACCCTAGGAAATTTAATAGAATGAAAATAATTATGATATGGTTGGATTGGAGTTTATTTAATTTTTGGGTAAATTAAATTTATATCATTTAATTATTAACGGGATATGGTTAAGCAAGGTGTTGGTAAATATTGTCTTCTTCAAAAAAAAATTACTCAAATTTGTAGGCACTTTTGGTGTAGTTTTTTTCGTCCCGAGATGGGGCAATGACAGATCCACCGATGAAAATGGTTGGAATCTTGTCCGCCATAGGAAGTCTAAGATGAAATGATTGGTCAGTCCTTGGTTGTGTCCTGGTTTTGCAACAAGGTTTCTTATTTCAGCTTTTTTTTCTTTGTTTCTTAAATTTTTATCTTAGCACTAGTCCTTTTTGTTCTGAGTAGGGCCCCAATCAAAAAACATTTATCCTTAATAAAAAAATGAGCATATTAGTTTTATATATGATGACTACATGATAGCAATCAAATGAGATTGATCGTAAGCATATAATATTCTTCATACCAATGAGGTAAATTCCATAATGATCATTCCATTAAATCAAGTTCAAATCTCCACCTAATGAAGAAAGTGGTTTCACGTACATCGAGAGAAATTTCAAGCCTCCACACCTTGTGAGGAGAAATAGGTTTCTATTAATGTAGGGAAAGTACAAGTATCCACACATACCGAGGATAAATTATTTTCTATCATAATAGGTAAAGAAAAAGTCTCAATGCCCGGTGAGGAGAAAATAACACATCTTATTTGCATATGTTAAAGTCTCCACACCTAATGAGGAGAAAGTAAAATCCATTTCATCATAGTAATAAATATATATCTCACTCATTCAAGAGGAAAACACTGGATACCATGTGAAGCATTACCAACACAAGTTTCTCAAGCACCAAATCAAAAATTGTTAAATGGGATCATTGGTTTGATGATTTACCTCTATATCAAAGTGTATCTCATTAGGATTATATATATACAAAGAAACCTCAAATGGAAACAAATACAACAATAACTAATACATATTCAAGCTACTTTGACATATGCAATGATCTAGATGTTTAAAAAATCATTAAATGATTAATTGATTATATAACATTTTTAGAATGGAAAAGTAAAAATGTAAATATTATATGAAAATATATTTAACATTAAATAAACCAATATCCATTATATTTCATTCATCAGTTAATCAACTAAAAATTATGAATTACATCATGCGAGCACAATCATCTATGATATCACCCTACACATACTCGAATGCAATGTGTGCTATTTAGTCATGCATGATACATATCATTTAGGTAGCATCCATGTGGGTGTGACCCTCATGGGAAATTTATGTACTTCATTCACATTGAGATCCTATGGTTACTACGAATACTTGTAACCCGTGATATATATTCACACACTACCAAGGACAAGTAACACAAAGTACGATCCTACACATGATTTTCTCTTAGATTCAAGAAGTTATTATTTGTTAGAAAGAACAACAACTTTGCATCATCTTCATCTTAGTAAAAGATATCTTGAAATGATTATCAATTATGCCCTCCTAGATATTTCCTCACATTCACTTGTGCATAGATTCATACACACACACATGCTCTTAGAATGATTAATAATCATTTACATCTACTCCCAATTCCATGACTAGGTAGTTACTAGATGATCCATCACATTTTATATGTTTGATGTGATTTTGAGGGGGAAATTATTATTAAGTACTTCACCCCATATCTTCTACCATCTACATACCATGCCCTAGGGGTACTAATACTAATTCCAATTAGTAGTTTTCTCTATTTATTCTCTTATAGAAAAATACAAAAATACAAAAAATAATACAATATTATGAAAATACAAAACTAGGACTTGTATGTGATGCATTCATCATTGCATAAAATTGAGTCTTATAATCATTAGGATTTAGCACTCTACATCCTACCCCTTCAAACCTAAGATTTAAAATACAAATCAAGTAGTTATAAACACCTCTCTCATGTCATATGATGGTGGTTCTAAGTAAGCACATTTTCTTCATATAATGTTTTTCTAGGTTCTACCTTGTGCCAAGATTTTGATAATCTATAATACATAGTTTTTCATGACATGATGTAATTTGATAGAAGTTTTTTCAACATGACCCTTAAAGGACACTAATTCCCTTTCATTTACACTGAGATCTTGTGATTATTACATGAGTATATATGATGCACAACTAAGTGACATAGTTATCAGTGATTCTAACTACTATAACACATGATATTACTTCTTAATTTTTGATTATGACATACAATGGATTATCTCTCATGATACAATCCCTACACCTATTGACACCAATCCTCCACATGATAGACACATCTAACAATACACTCAAGTTCTTGTACATAGCTTGCATGTAAGTCATTACTTGTTATATGAAATTTATTTACTTAAAAATTCCATGCATTTGCATTTTCATGACTTCTTTATGCTCTTACATGTTGTGTGACATTGATTGAATTGACTACTCCATGCATTTGTGTGTTGTATGCAACTTATTTTGTGCTAGATTATAAACTTTTTACCATGCTACTACTTGCATGTTCTTGACCATATTATATGTCATTAAATTATTGGTGTCATGATTTATATCACACATATTTGAAAAATGTATTAAATAAATGTGGTATCATGGGTTGCAATGTTTGCAGTGTGTACAAGTGGGTGTGTTGAAAGAGTCATAGAGACCTAAATTTTCCTCTCATTAATGTTGGGATGGATTTTATCATCCTTTAAATGGGGATTCATCAAAATTAGGGCTTGAAAGAGTTGAAAAAATGTAACATAAGTAGTTTGGGTGGATGGATGGGAGGAGGGTTGAGTGTAGTAATAAAAATGTGTAGCAATAATGTAAGGTTTGAATGGTTATTTGAGAAAAAAATGTGGTTCATATTTCATTGTTGTCAAAAATATATGATAATAATAGCAATAAGAGTAATGAATATAATTAATATGCTAAGAACTATTTAGAAATAATATTAAAGAACATAAAGCAAATGATAAAACTAAGAATAAGGTTTACTTGGTCATCCTTTCAAAGGATTTTGCTAAAAAAATTATTGCAAATACCATAAAACCCCTACACAAACAACCCACAAATTTTTAACAATCCCCTATAAAAATGGCCTACAAATCTCCAATGAACCCCTACAAAAAAACCCCACAAATTTGTAACAAACCCCTGCAAAATGCTCCACATATCTACAATAAAACCCTTCAAAAATAGCCCACAAATCTGCAATAATGCCCTACAAATCTGCAACAAACCCATGAAAAAGTGCCCCACAAATATGAAATAAACCCATACAAATATGGCCCATAAATCTGCAACCAACCCATTATGGCCAAAAATATCCTTTCAACAAATTCTACGAGACCACAAAATTATGATAAAATATTCTACATTGCCCCACAAAGCACAATAACAATGAAAAATAGTGAAACACTTTTTGGAGGCCCACAAAATGTTTACATGCAATGGAATAGAATATTTTATTCACGATTTACATGTAGGGTTTATTTTTTAATGGTATTTTTATTATTGTATGTTGACATGGGATGTTAATAAAGCTATCCTAACATCACCCTTGCAAATATGGCCTTAAATTGGCCCTAACATCCCCTACAAAGTTGTTCTAATGTCTCAAGAGCATTTAGGTATCAATCTAGTATTTTTGGTGTCGATTTGTTGTTTGAGGTGTCTCATTAGTGTTTGAATTGTCATCCTAGTGTTTAGGGTATCGCATTTGTTGTTGAGGATGTTGTCCTACTTGTTTAGGGTGTCACACTAGTGTTTAAAGAGTCACATTGAGGTTTAGGTGTCACGTTTTTTTTTTAGGGCATTGTTCTAGTGCGCTACAAGCGTTTAGGTTGTTATATTTTTGTTTAGGGTGTCACACTAGTTTTTATGGTATTGTAATACTATTTACGATGTCACAATAGTGTTTATATTATTGTCTTGCTAGTATTTACGGTGTCATATTTGTTGTTTAGGGTGTTGCACTAGTTTTTAATGTGTCACATTTATTGTTTAATATTTCACACTAGTATTGTGGGTGTCACACTACTTGTTTAGGGTGGTGTGTTAGTGTTTAGGGTGTTGCAGACCTGGTGTTTATAGTGTCACACTAGTGTTTAGGATGTCACACTAGTGTTCAGTGTGGTGCCGCACTTCTATGTTGTTTAGGTATCACGTTATTGTTTAGGTGTTGTAATCATGTTTAGGTGTTACACTGGCATTTAGGGTATCACATTTATTGTTTAGGGTGTTACATTTGTGTTTAGGGTGTCAAATTTTCTATTTACGGTGTCACATCGGTGTTTAGTGTGTCACACTAGTGTTTATTGTGTCACATTGTGGTTTAGGGTGTATATTTATTTTTTATGGTGTCGTACTAGTGTTTATAGTGTCACATTTGTTGTTTAGGGTGTAACATTTTTTTAGGGTATCAAACTAGTGTTGAGGGTGTTGTACTAGTTTTTATTTAGTGTAGCATTAGGGTTTAGTGTGTCATATTTTTTGTTTAGGGTTTCACAATAGTGTTTAGGGTTTTGTACTAGTGTTTAGTGTATCACACTTGTGTTTAAGGTTCACATTTTTTTTAGGGTGTCACACTACTGTTTAGGGTATCACACTTACATTTATTGTATCACATTGGGGTTTAGGGTGTCATATTTATTTTTTATGATGGTGTACTAGTGTTTAAGGTGTCACAATTATTTTTTAGAGTGTTGAATTTTTGTTTTGGGTGTCATATGTGTTGTGTAGGGTGTCGCACAAGTGTTCAGGGTGTCATATTTGTTTTTTAGAGTGTCAAACTAGGGTTTAGGTTGTCATATTTATTACTTAAGGTGTTGCATTGGTGTTTAGGTTGTCACACTATTTTTATGGTGACACAATGGGGTTTAGGGTTTCATATTTTTTGTTTAGGGTATCACGTTATTGTTTAGGGTGTTGTAATCATGTTTAGGGTGTTCTTATTTGACCGGCATTTAGGGTATCACATTTATTGTTTAGGGTTTACATTTGTTGCATTAGTTTTTAGGGTATAGAACTAGTGTTTCTTGTGTCACATCGGGGTTTATGGTGTCATATTTTTTTATGGTGTCGCACTAGTGTTTATGGTATCACATTTATTGTTTAGGGTGTTGCACTAGTGGTTAGGGTGTCGCTTTTTGGTTAGGGTATCGAACTAGTGCTTAGGGTGTTGCATTAGTGTTTATGGTGTCGCATTAAAGTTTTAGTTGTCATATTTGTTGTTTATGGTATCACATTAGTGTTTAGGGTGTCGTATCAGGTGTTTAGGGTGACGTACTAGTGTTTAGGGTGACGTATTAGTGTTTAAGGTGTCACATTTTCTATTTAAGTTGTTGACCTGGTGTTTATGGTGTCACATTTGTTGTTTACAAGTGTCACACTAGTTTGTTAGGGTGTCACACTATTGTTTAGGAGTCACAATTTTGTTTATGGTATTAAACTAGTGTTTAGGTATCACACTAGATTTTATAATTTCATATTGGGGTTTAAGGTGTCATATGTGTTATTTAGGGAAGTAGTGTTTAAGGTGTCATATTTTTCATTTAGAGTGTCACACTAGGGTTTAGGGTGTCATAATTGTTGTTTAAGGTGTTACACTAGTGTTTAGGTTATCACACTAGTTATTGTGGTGTCACATTGGGGTTTAGGGTGTCATATTTTTTATTTAAGGTTCCACAATAGTGTTTAGGGTGTCACATTTGTTGTTTAAGGTGTCACACTAGTGTTTAGGGTTTCACATTTATTGTTTAGGTTATCACAATAGTATTTAGAGGGTCACATTTGTCTTTGCACTAGTGTTTAAAGTGGTGTATTAGTGTTTATCATTTCACATTGGTGTTTAGGGTGTTACATTTATTAATTAGGGTTTCAAGCTAGTGATTAGGTATCACACTAGTGTTTACTCTGTCACATTGGGGTTTAGGGTGTCATATTTTTTTAGATTGTCGCACAAGTTATGGGGTTTTACACTACTCTATAGGGTGTCACACTAATGTTTTGGGGTGTTGAATTTATTTTTAGGGTGTCACATTTGTTGTTTAGGGTGGCGTACTATTGTTTAGGGTTTCACATTGATGTTTATGGTTTAGGGTGTGATAATAGTGTTTAGATTGTCACACTAAGGTTTTTGACATCGTATTGGAGTTTAGGGTATCATATTTGTTTTTATAGGGTATCACACTAGTGTTTAGGGTTTCAAATTTATTGTTTAGGTTGTCAAAGTGGTGTTTAAGGGTCACATTTGTCTTTTAGGGTGTTGAACTAGTGTTTAGGGTGCCATATTATGTTTTTCTTGTCATGTTGGTGTTTAAGGTGACACATTTGTTGTTTAAGGTGTCACAAAGTAGTGATTAGGGTGTCACACTAGTGATTGGGGTATCGCATTAGTCTCTAAGGTGTCATGTTAATGTTTAGGTTGTTGCATTTATTGCTTAGGGTGTCGCATTAATGTTTAGGGTGTCACATTGATGTTTAGGGTGTCTTAATATTGTTTAGGTTGTCACACTAATATTTGTGTTGTTGCCTTGGGGTTTAGGGTGTCATATTTGTTTTATATGGTGTCACACTAGTGTTTATATTATTATACTAGTGTTCATAGTGTTGTATTGAGGTTTATGGTGTCACATTGGTTTTTAGAGTGTCGTACTACTATTTAGGAGTCATCTTTTTGTTTAGGATGTTACATCGGTGTTTAACGTGTCAAAATGGTGTTTAAGGAGTTATATTTTTGGTTTAGGGTGTTATTGGTCGTCAAAAAGGACTTCAAGAAGAGCAACAATGGGGACAAGAAGTCCCTCCTCTTTAATGGGAGAGGTTCCCTTATTCGAAATGAACCTATTTACACATATACTGAAGGTATGGTTTACTACAGAACTTGGATATTATGAAAGTGTTTTCTAAAAGGATCATCAATCACAAAAGGACTGAAGAATGAAAATGTGAGAACGAGCGTAAAGGCACCATTAAGAATTATAGATGACAGAGTAATTCCTTATGCATACGAGGGTACAATGAATGGAATAAGATCAGTTGTATCACATTCATAAGATGAAATTTGATAAGACACAAAGTTTTGTAAAGAACATCCGCAAGAATACAAAACTTCTCAAAGATAATACGCATAAATGATCTAACAAGATTAAATGAATAGCTTAGGAATAAAGGAAACCAGATAGACAAAGAATGAAAAATCCTTCTGTATTGATTTCTTTAAGATTTATTTACACTTTCAGAAATAAGCCAAGTTCTTCCTCCTTTAAAATGGCGAGGAGAGGCCATTATATAGTTTACAAATTAGTTACTCCGGTAACTACTTCTTTTAACTAATGATTAGTTAAAGGGTTGCAAATCGCAATACCCCAACTAAATACAATAAATTCATGATGAAGAAGAGAAGAAGGAGAAGAATCAGGAGAAGAAGACAAGCGTTCAAGATTGGGAGGGACCCACTGATTTAAGGATCTGTTGTCTGAATCTCTTCAATGCCTCGGCTATGTCTCTGCCACGTGGGACTGATGTGTTGGCAGTGGCATCTAACTTGGCAATGAGTTCTCCATGCACGTTCATTAGTTTGCTTGAGTCGGGACTGAAATGAGCTCCGCAAGCGAGTACTGTGTCTGCACATTGTACTGAAATTGGGAAGCCACCGGCGAATGCCAAGCCACTGTCATGAATCATCTGTGCCATAGCTGAAGGGTTTGCATCTGTCATCCTTGCCCAAAAATCCCCAAAATCAAGGTGGCGAACTTCACTATCCCCGATATCGTGAACGGCAGACTCGAGTGGTGAAACTTGTTCCTGTCCCTGGAATTTGATCTTCATGTTGATAATAACTCAGAGAACAAAGCTGCAAACTAGACTTGGGATGGAATCACAAGGGAAATGGATACGCGCGCAGAAATTTTGGTTGCAAGGGTTCGAGCAATAGATAGCATGAAAGCAGTGTGCAAAAACACATAGGGGGCAATTCATTATATAGCCATTTAGGAGAGAGAAAGGAAATAAATGCACATTAAATACATATCTACCAAATTGAAAAGCAAGATATTCGGGTAGAGTAGGAAAAATTAGCACGAATGGCACTTGGTTCATTTGGGACACGAGGGACGCGAAAGCGCGAAGTATGCGGTTCGGCCGATTCGGGTGATGCGGGGAAAAGACACACAAATGTTCTTGGGACATGCGGGATGAAAGTACGTGGAATACATGATTCGGCCGAATCGAGTGAAAAGGGAACAATGGGTCCGGGTGAACTTGGGACATGCGGGACGAAAGTACGCGGAATATGTGATTCGACCAAATCGGACGAAAAGGGAACAACATGTCCGGGCAAACTTGGGACATTTGGGACAAAAAGTTCGACGGGCCCGAAAAGAACGGACTTGAGTAAACCGGCCGATCGGGGAACAGAGAGCCCGAATGAACCTGGGACACGCGGGACAAAAATGTCCGACAGGCCCGAAAAACACACAAAATGACCCAAAAACATAGATTTTCCCAATTTTTTGACTTTTCACATCACCAGGACAACAGAAAAGACACTTAACCTCAAAATTTTAATTTTCAACTTCTTAAAAGCAGGGGAATTTTGAGTGGACAACAGCTGGCTCCTTCTGGGGATGACTTGGCATAAATTCAAAGAATGAGACAAGGCAAGAATTTAGACAAACTTGGGGAAGTAGACCAGTACCTTATCCATTGGGCCATGGAGACAAAAAGCAAACCAATACAGAAGACAACACCGCAAACAACACACAAAAACAAGGGAAGGAAAGGAGGACACACACTATACAGAATATACACAGGACTTCCTAATCACCTACGACTTAAACAGTTTCAGGTACTGCCCACTATAAGGAAGTGGGAGAGAAGAACCATCCATATAATCAAGGTAAAAATAATTCTTACCAGCGAAGTGCCTGATCTTGAAAGGTCCGAGCCAAAGGGAATCAAACTTGCCATGGCTGCCACGAGGTTCATGCCTTTTATCCCACAACAAAACAGTGTCTCCAACTTTGAAATCCCTGAACCTGGCTTTCTTATCAAACAAGACCTTTACCTTCTATTGGTGAGCAGATATCCTATCAGCAACTTCCAATCTGTCCTCATTCAATTTGTGAAGATACATGATTCTCTTATCCAAAGAATCATTGAAACTGGTATCTTCAATGGCCTTCATTAAATGCAGAGCTGGAAGCTCCACTGTAACTGGAAATTGGGCCTCCACTCCGTATACTACCTGAAAAGGAGACATCCCAATGGCTCTCTTAGGTGTGATCCTATCTGCCCAAAGAGCATCATAGAGTTTCTTGTGCCAGTTTCGTTGGGATTCATTGACTAATTTCCTTATTATGGCCACCAGATTTTTATTTGTTGATTCTGCATGTCCATTTCCCTGAGGATAGTAATCGAGGAATGAGCTAGGGAGATGCCATATCCATAGCAAAAATCCATCATCTTAGTTGAAGAAAAGTTTGAAGCATTATTTGTCACGATCTTGTTTGGCACACCATACCTTATCAAGATGTTTTCTTTGATAAAACTGCATACTACTTCTGAAGTAGTACTCTTTACTGGAATGGCTTCTACCCATTTGGTGAAATAATCTGTGGCAGTTAATATGTGGGTATGACCAGCACTAGAAGAGGGATTAAGTGTTCCAATGAAATCTAAACCCCATTGCTGAAAAGGTTCTTCGATCACAACTGGTTTCAGGGGCAAGGAGGCCAACTTGGGTCTACCCACGAAAGTCTGACAAGCCTCACATTTATCAACCCATTTTGATGCATCCTTGAACAAGGTAGGCCAGTAATATCCTCCACAAAGTATTTTATGAGCAGTGACAGTTGATGAGTAATGCCCTCCACATGCCTGATCATGAAAAGCTGAGAGTAGCTTCTTCTGCTGCTCCTTGTCCACACATTTCAAAAACCTTCCATCTAACCCACGTTTAAACAAGGTGTTTTCCCACAACACATATTGGGTTGATCTCAGTTTAACGGCTCTCTTCTCTTTGGCAAGTCAAATGAGAGGAGCATTCTCCATAGGTGAGAAAGTGAGCGATATCAGCATACCATTCATCAACTGAGCTAAGAAACAGAATGGTAGGAAGACCAACTTTATCCTCCAGTAACTCATGTCTAGCTCCTTCAGTGATGAGTTCACACAGGCCTTTTCCATGAACGAGCTTGGTTGCTTTGATGTCAATATCATATTCTTGAACCTTGACCACCCAATTCCCTCTCTTGGATCCAAATTCCTGTTGTGTGAGAATTGACTTGATAGTTGTATCTGGTACCAACACCGTGGAGTGAGAGTTAAGAATGTAAAAAAACGAAAGCGCTGACACGGCTTTAACCACCGCAAAAGCATGTTTTTCCATTATGGTGAATTTTAACTCATGATTTTTTAGAATATAGCTCATAAATTCAATTGGGAGTTGTGCTCATTAGAATCTTCCGAGTCAAAACAAGTGCCCAAGGTGTTATCCGTGGCGCAAAGCAATAGATAATGAAATCTTTCTTTGAAATCTGGACATGCTAAAACAGGAGTTTTAGCAATGGCCCTTTTAATACCTTCAAAGGCTTCTTTCCCTTCAGGAGACCAACCAAACGTTTGTTTTCCTTTCATCATTTGGGAGATATTCAAAGTTAGCTCTGCAAAATCAGGGATGAACCTTCTCAAAAAATTGATCTTACCAAAGAAAGAGTGCACTCCCTTTTTGCTGGTTGGAAGAGGAATTTGCTGAATAGCTTGAACTCGCTCAGGATCAATTTTTATACCATCTTTGGAGACAACGTGCCCCAATAATTTCCCCTCCGTGACACAAAAAATAGATTTCTTAGGATTCAAAGAGATCCCATGTTCTCTACATCTTAGCAGAACTGTCTCTAGATGCTGGAAATGATTCACCCTTGTTTTGGAAAATACAGTCAAGTCATCAAGGTATACGACGATACACTGTCCTTTCAAACTTCCAAAGGCCAAATCCATAGCCCTCTGAAAGGTGGTACCGGCATTAATGAGCCCAAAAGGCATCCTTTTGTAAGCAAAGGTACCCCAAGGAGTAGTGAAAGCCGTTTTGTGTTGATCTGCGGTATTAACTTCTACCTGGTTATATCCTGAGAAGCCATCAAGCATAGACAACATTTCGGATCCTATTACTGCTTGCAAGACCTTATCCATCATAGGTAAGGGATAATTATCTTTCAAGGAAGATTGATTTAGATTCCTGAAGTCAACACAAATACGAATCTAACCATTTTTCTTTCTAACGGGCACAATATTGGCAATCAATGTTGAATGATGGATAGGAAAAATGATTTTGGCTTTCAATAACTTCTGTATTTCTTGAAAAATGGTGTCATCTATTTTAGGATTGTATTGCCTCTGCTTCTGTTTAAAAGGCTTAATCCTAGGTTTGAGAGGGATAAAATGCTACATCTCCTTTGGTTGGAAAGCTTTTAAATCTTCATAGGAATAAGCAAGAACATCCTTATACTTTTTCAAAAGACTCATTACCTTCTTCTTTTCTTCCGAGGTGCAACATTTTCCAATGTTCAGGAGTTTAGGATCAGTAGAACTCCCAATATTGATTTTGTCATAATCGGCCTGATTGTTGGGGTCCAGGCAAGCTCTAAACTTTACATACCGTCGTGTTTGTCAAACAGTTTTTATAAACTCACCAATCCTTTTGGAATCTTGTTTCCTTTGAGTTTGATACATCCATCCTGATCCGCCTTCTTTTTGGGCTCTTCGTTAAAGGGCACACTTTCACGAGGAAAATTATCGCTTCCTTCAAAGTACAACTGTTCAAAATTATCCTTGAGTTCTAAGAAAGAAAGCAAGTGTTGATCGTTATTGAAAACTTGCCAGTTACTTGTATTATCAGGTACACTGGGTCTATGAATCATTTCAATGGTGAACTTATCTTGAGAAAAGTCAGGATGAGGAATAAGCAATGACCCTGAGACTGCTAGAGAATCAGCCCTGGTATTCTTCTCCCTAGGCACTGCTTCGATGGAGAAGGCGTCAAGAAATTCAATGGAGTCCCAAACCTGATTCCTGTAATGTTTCAACCTTCCATTCTTTACCTGGAAGAGGTTTCTAACTTGCTTGACAATCAATTCCGCATCCCCACGAGCTAGAAGATTCTTCACACCCTGTTCTTTTGCCACCTGGAGTCCAAGAATGAGAGCCTCATACTCTACTGTATTATTGGTATTTTCAAATTGCAACTTGAATGAGAAAGGATGAATGTTTCCTTCAGGTGATACCAATATGACACCAGCCCCAGAACCAGCCGAAGAACAACTTCCATCAAACTCTAATATCCAAACACCATTAGGATCTTTAGGTGACACTTTGGGGAGTTGGATTTCTTCTGGAGACATAATCATGTAGTTGCCATGTCCCATATCCTCATAGAGTATTTGTGCTTTGGGATCATCAGTTTTTTGTACAATATACTCAGACTACTTCTCAGGAAGCAACTTCTTCATTTTCCCATTAACAGGTATGAGGGCATGTGACCAATCCATTTGAATTTCTCCACCCACATCCTTACAGAAGTTTCTGCTTAGCAACATCCCATATGAAGGAGGAATGTCTGCTACTAGAATAGTAGCCAAAACTTTCTTCTCTGGCAAAGTGGCAAAAGCCACTTGTGCATCCTTAATCCTTCCGACCAAGGGCACTTCCTTACTCTCCATGGAATAACAAGATCCGTAAGTGCGTGTGAGAGTCAAGCCTAAGGCATGAGCTACTTTGGCAGGCATTACATTGTCTGATGCTCCTGAGTCTATGACGCAATTACTGAGCCTATGGCCAGCTATAAGGAGTGTTACATAGAATGGTTTGATTTTGTCATTGGGTGAGGTGACAGCGGCTACCAGATTAGGTGTGCAGCGGAAGAAGGAGTGGGTAAAATTCCTTTAGAGGTAGTTTTAGAATGGGAATTGACAAAGTGAATCATTTTAGCAAAAGCCTTGGGATGGGTTTGATAATATTCAGCCTCTGAGATTTGAACCTTAGTCTTTTTTAGGTGATCAATAATATCAAAAGACCCAGAAGTGGACGGGTTATCATCACTTGAGATCCTAGGTTTATCAATTTTAGGGGAAAAAGAAGTAACTTTAGTAGTAGAATTGACAGGACTCACCTTTGGTGTAGATGAAATGGGGATCGGAGATCCTCTTTTTGCAATTACAGGGATAGTTGTCGGCTGCTCCTTAGATTTCTTGGTGGGCTGCATCACTTTCTCCCTCTGATTTGTCTGCTCTCGAGTCATGACAGTGTATGATTCGCTATTCATGTCTGCTACTACTTCGTCATAATCATCCCCTTCATCAATGCCTTCAGTGGTGAAGAAATTAACTCGAGATCCCTCAAGTTCATCTGTTTCATCATCAACCTCTTCAACAAATTCCTCACAATCTTCATTAACCTCCTCATCCTCTAGTTCCTCAACTTCACAAGTTGCATTGACAGGAACTTTAATAGGAGGTCCTTCAAGCGCTAGCCTTGTTTGAGAAGTAGGAAAATGATTTCTGGGCTGAAAATTCCTCCTTGGAATGTCTACATAGGGAGCATCGTTGAGCCAATTGTTTCTTAATGGTGATGAGATCATTTGCAAGTTTTTGTACCAATGGATCAGTATTAGGTCCAGGAGTGGAAGAGGAGGAAGAAGCAGACTTAGATTTAGAAGGGTCTCTCCTCAACTTCCCTGACATGATTAAATCATCTTCAACACTAACAACAAGAGTTTGATCCTTAGCCAATGTTGCGAGATTAGCCCTTCTCAGTGCATAACTAACTTCAGGCAATTGGGCATTTAGGAAGAAGCATTTTTGAATTTGATCTACAGGTTGAGTATTTGGTGGAATTTTGTTAATCAACCTATTGAATCGAGCCACAAATTCTCTCATGGGCTCTTGTGATTCCTTCTTTATTTGAGAAATTTGGGCTAGCAAAGCATGCACGTCTTCCGCCGGTTTGAAACGGTTTTCAAACCTAGTTCTCATTGTGTTCCAGCTAGTGATAGCTCCGGCCGGAAGGTGATAGAACCAATCAGCAGCATTATCTTGTAAAGTCTCAACAAAAAGCCTTATGGAGACGTCTTCATGTTCAACTCCCAGAACTCCGCATGCAACTATGAAGGCTGCGATGTGTTCATCAGGATGTACTTTACCATCGCCTTTGAATTTAGGAAAGTTCTTCCGGTTACCTCTGGGTAACTCATGCAAAGGTTGAGGAAGGGCAAGAGGCCCAACACGATGGCCCCAAGGCAATGGTACCGCCATTCTTGGAAAAATGGCTTGAAGAGGAACTAAAACACCAGCAAGAATCAAAGCTCGAAGATTAGGACTGATTTGCTCTGAAGGAATACCACCCGTAGGGATTCTATCTTGGACAGGTGGAGTGCTTGTTGAACGAGCCTTTCTATTTCTCCTTGTTGAAGGGAGAGGAAAACCCTGCTGTTCCAAGAGCTGAAACTAAGAATCTTCAATACCAAGGGCCCTTCTCCCTCGAGTAAAACATGGAGTCGCCAGATCAAAAGATGATCAATAAATGATTATAGAACTGGAATATGATTCCCAAAGAGTCGCCAAAAACTGTTGGTCGTCAAAAGGACTTCAAGAAGAGCAACAGTCAGGGGACAAGAAGTCCCTCCTCTTTAATGGGAGAGGTTCCCTTATTCAGAAATGAACCTATTTACACATATACAAGGTATGGTTTACTACAGAACTTGGATATTATGAAAGTGTTTTCTAAAAGGATCATCAATCACAAAAGGACTGAGGAATGAAAATGCGAGAACGAGCAGAAAGGCACCATTCAGAATTATAGATGACAGAGTAATTCCTTATGCATGCGAGGGTACAACGAATTGGAATAAGATCATTTGTATCACATTAATAAGATGAAATTTGAAAAGACACAAAGTTTTGTAAATAACATCTGCAAGAATACAAAGCTTCTCAGCATAATACAGACAAATGATCTAACAAGATTAAATGAATAGCTTAGGAATAAAGGAAACCAGATAGACAAAGAATGAAAAATCCTTCTGTATTGATTTCTTTAAGATTTATTTACACTTTCAGAAATAAGCCAAGTTCTTCCTCCTTCAAAATGGCGAGGAGAGGCCATTATATAGTTTACAAATTAGTTACTCCCGGTAACTACTTCTTTTAACTAATGATTAGTTAAAGGGCTGCAAATCGCAATACCCCAACTAAATACAATAAATTCATGATGAAGAAGAGAAGAAGGAGAAGAATCAAGAGAAGAAGACAAGCGTTCAAGATTGGGAGGGACCCACTGATTTAAGGATCCGTTGTCTGAATCTCTTCAATGCCTCGGCTATGTCTCTGCCATGTGGGACTGATGTGTTGGCGGTGACATCTAACTTGGCAATGAGTTCTCCATGCACGTTCGTTAGTTCGCTTGAGTCGGGACTGAAATGAGCTCCGCAAGCGAGTACAGTGTCTGCACATTGTATTGAAATTGGGAAGCCACCGGCGAACGCCAAGCCACTGTCATGAATCATCTGTGCCATAGCTGAAGGGTTTGCATCTGTCATCCTTGCCCAAAAATCCCCAAAATCAAGGTGGCGAACTTCACTGTCCCCGATATCGGGAATGGCAGACTCGAGTGGTGAAACTTGTTCTCGCCTCGGAATTTGATCTTCATGTTAATAGTAACTCGAAGAACAAAGCTGCAAGCTAGACTTGGGATGGAATTACAAGGGAAATGGATACGCGCGCAGAAATTTTGGTTGCAAGGGTTCAAGCAATAGATAGCATGAAAGCAGTGTGTGCAAAAACGCATAGGGGCAATTTCATTATATAGCCGTTTAGGAGAGAGAAAGGTAATAAATGCGCATTAAATACATATCTACCAAATTGAAAAGCAAGATATTCGGGTAGAGCAAGAAAAATTAGCACGAATGGCACTTGGTTCATTTGGGACACGAGGGACGCGAAAGCGCCTGCACGCGGTTCGACCGATTGAGCGGCGCGGGAAAAGACGCACAAATGCTTTTGGGACATGCGGGACGAAAGTACGCAGAATACGTGAATCGGCTGAATCAGACAAAAAGGGAACAACGGGTCCAGGTGAACTTGGGACATGCGGGACGAAAGTACGCGGAATACGTGATTCGGCCGAATCGGATGAAAAGGGAACAATGGGTCCAGGCGAACTTGGGACATTTGGGACAAAAAGTTCCGACGGGCCTAAAAAGAACGGACTTCGGGTAAACCGGCCGATCGGGGAACAGAGAGCCCGAATGAACCTGGGACACGCGGGACAAAAATGTCCGACAGGCCCGAAAAACACACAAAATGACCCAAAAACGTAGATTTTCCCAATTTTCTGACTTTTCACATCACCAGGACAACAGAAAAGACACTTAACCTCAAAATTTTAATTTTCAACTTCTTAAAAGTAGGGGAATTTTGAGTGGACAAAGTGTCGAACTAGTGTTTAAGGTGGAGTGGTAGCGTTTATGTTTTCACACTAGTTTTTTCGATTGTTGCACTAGTGTTTGCGGTGTCACATTAGGATTATAGGTATCATATTTATTTTTAGGGTTTCCCACTAGTGTTTGTGGTATCGCATTGGGGTTTACATGTATCATATTTATTTTTTAGGATGTCACACTAGTGTTTAGGGTGTCACATTCATTGTTTAGGGTGTAATGCTAGTTTTTAGGGCATCACATTGGTGTTTAGGACATCACATTTTTTTAGGGTGGCACACTAGTGTTTACATTGTCACATTGAGGTTTAAAGTGTAATATTTTTTAAGGATATCACACTAGTGTTTAGGGTGTCAAATTTATTTTTAGGGTGTCACATGTGTGTTTAGGTGGGAAATTTTTTGTTTATGATGGAAAATTAGTGTTTAGGGTGTCACACTAGTGTTTACGGTGTCACATTAAGGTTTAGGGTGTCATATTTGTTGTTTAGGGTGTTGCACTATTGTTTAGGGTGTCATATTTTTCATTTTGGGTGTCATATTTTTCATTTAGGTGTCACACTAGTGTTTAGGGTATCATGTTTGTTGTTTAGGTTGTTGCATTGGTGTTTAGGGTGTCACATTTTTGTTTAGGGTGTTGCATTGGTGTTTAGGATGTTGTATTGGTGTTTAGGATCTATCACATTTGTTGTTTGGGGTGTTGTACTTGTGTTAATTAGGGTTTATCATTAGGGTGTCTAATTATAAGGGTGTTACATTAGGGTTTCATGCTAGGGTGTCACATTACGGTGTCATGTTAGGGTGTCACATAATTGGGGTTTCACATTAGGGTGTCATGATAGGGTGTGTGTAGGGTATCACATTAGGGTTTCACATTACAATGTCATGTTAGGGTGTCACATTAAGATTTCATAATAGGGTGGCATGTTAGGTGTGTCATGTTAGGGTGTCATAATAGGGTTTCGTGTTAGGGTGTCATATTAAGTTGTTTAGGGTGTCGAACTAGTGTTTAGGGTGTCACACTAGTGTTTATAATGTCACATTGAGGTTTAAAGTGTAATATTTATCATATTAGGTTGTCATGTTACGGTTTTGTATTAGGATGTCAAATTTGGGGAAAATCATCAAAATTAGGGAAATAGTATCGTGTTAGTGTGTCATTATAATTTTTCAAATTCGGGTTTCGATTTAAGTTTCATTAGGTCAAAGTTGAGGAAGTTAGCGAAATTATCTCAAAATAGGGTAAAAGTCAAAATTAGGGAAAGGGTAGCGCGTTAGTGTGTCACTCTAAGTTGTCTAGTGTGTCATTCTAAGTTGTCAAATTCAGGTGTCAATTTAGGTTTCATTACGCCAAATTTAGGGAAATTAGGTCAAATTGGGAAATTTTGGTCAAAATTAGGGAAAGGGGTATTGTGTTAGTGTGCCATTCTAAGTTGTCATATTCAAGTTTCATTGGTTCAAAGTTGAGGAAATTAGTTCAATTTTGGGGAAATTAGGTCAAATTTGGGGATATCAGGGGAAATTATGTTGCATTAGGGGAAACTATGTTGAATTAGGGGAAACGAGTCAAAATTACTAGAAAGTGTGTCATGATAGTGTGTCATTCCATGTTGTAGAATTCAGGTGTCAATTCAAGTTTCATTAGGTTAAATTTGGGGAAATTAGGAAATTAGTGTGTTAGTGTGTCGTATTAAATTTGTCGTGTTATGTGTTTTCTTGTGTCATATTAAGTTGTCATGTTAGAGTGATGTGTTAGTGTGTCGTGTTAGTGTTTTGCATAGGGTATAGTGTTAGGGTGTTGTGTTATTGTGTTACATTAGGGTGTCGTGTTAATGTGCGTAAATTAGGTCATTTTTCCGGAAATTAAGTCAATTTTGGGGAACCTAGGTCAAATTTGGGGAAATTAGTTCAATTTTGGCAAAATTACGTCAAATTTTGGGAAATTATGTCAAATTAGGGGAAAGGGTGTCGTATTAGTGTTTTGTTCTAAGTTTTCAAATTAGGGTGCCAATTTGTGTTTCATTAAGTCAAATTTGGGGAAATTAGGTCAAATTTGGGTAATATATGTGTGTGATATATTAGGGTGTCATTCTAAGTTGTCAAATTTGGGTAAATTAGGTCAAATTTTTGAAAATTGGATCAATTTTTGGGAAATTAGGGAATATGCTTTGTGTTAGGGTGTCATTCTAAGTTGTCAAATTAGGGTGTCGATTCAAGTTTCATTATGTCAAATTTGGGGAAATTAGGTCAAATTAGGGGAAACGAGTCAAAATTAGGGGAAAGGGTGTCATGTTAGTGTGTCGTTCTAAGTTGTCAAATTAGGATATCGATTCACGTTTCATTAAGTCAAATTTAGGGAAATTAGGTCAATTTTGGGGAAATTGGGTGAAATTACAATAAACAAGTTAAAATTAGGGGAATGTATGTCGTGTTAGGGTGTCAATCTAAATTGTCAAGTTCATGTATCGATTCTGGTTTCTTTGGCTCAAATTTGGGGAAATTAGGTCAAATTAGGTGAAACAAGTCAAAATTAGGGGAAAGGGTGTTGTGTTAGGGTGTCATTTTAAGTTGTCAAATTTGGGTGTCGATTCTGAGTTTCATTAGGTCAAATTTGGGGAAATTAGGTCAAATTTTGGGAAATTATGTCAATTTTGGGGAAATTATGTTAAATTTGGGGAAATTAAGTCAAATTAAGGGAAACAAGTCAAAATTAGGGGAATGTGTGTCATGTTAGGGTGTCATTCTAAGTTGTCAAATTTGGGTTTTATTAGGTCAAATTTGATGAAATTTGGGGAAATTAGGTCATATTTGAGGAAATTAGGGGAAAGGGTGTCATGTTAGTGTGTCATTCTAAGTGCCCAAATTTAAGTGTCGATCCGTGTTTCATTAGGTCAAACTTGGGAAAAATTAGCTCACTTTAGCTCACTTTTGGGAAAATTGGGTCAATTTTGGGGGAAATAGGTCAAATTTGGGGAAATTAGGTCAAATTAGGGAAATTGGTCAAAATTAGGGGAAAGGGTGTCAAATTAGTTTTTCATTCGACATTGTCAAATTTAGGTTTCATCCAGTCAAATTTGGGTAAATTAGGGAAATTAATGGGACGTATTAGGGTGTTGTGTTAGTGTGTCATGTTAAGGTTTTGCATTAGTATGTCATGTTAGAGTGTCACGTTAGAGTGTCACGTACGGGTGTTGTGTTAGTATGGCACATTATTGTGTGGAAATTAGGTCAAATTTGGGGAAATTGTGGGGAAATTACAGGAAATTAGGTCAACTTTTAGAAAATCACTCAATTTTGAGGAAATTAGGTCACATTAGGGGAAACAAGTCAAAATTAGGGGAAAGGGTGTCGTGTTAGTGTGTTATTCTAAGTTGTCAAATTTAGGTGTCGATTCATGTTTCATTGGGTCAAATTTAGGTGTTGATTCATGTTTCATTGGGTCAAATTAGGGGACATTTACATAGCTTATGTTGAACTATGAGAAATTTAGGTAAATTATGTCTAATTAAGAGAAATTAGGTTAATTTTGTGGAAGTTGGGTTAGATTAGGGGAAATGAGTCAAAATTATGGAATTGTGTGTCTCATTAGGGTGTTATGTCGTGTGTTGTGTTAGAGTGGTGTGTTAGGGTGTCACATCTATATGTCATGTTAAGATGTTGCATTATTGTGTCTCATTAAGGTGTAGTGTTATGGTTTCACGTTAGTGTGTCATATTAGGGTCTCATTAGGTTGTTGTGTTAGTGTGTCATGTTAAGGTGTCACATTAGGGTGTCATGTTAGGATGTCACATTAGTGTGTCGTCTTGGTGTGTGGAGATTAAGTCAAATGAGGATAAATTAAGTAAATTTTGGGGAAATTACGTTAAAGTTGGGGAAACTAGTCAAAATTAGGGGAAAAGGTTTCGTGTTAGTATTTCATTCTAAGTTGTCAAATTTGGGTGTCAAATTAGGTTTCATTAGGTCAAATTAGGGGACATTAGGGTAACTTATGTCAAACTAGGATAAATTTGGGTAAATTGTTAGGAAAATTATATCTAGTGCTCACGGTAATTAATGTTTTACCGTATAGTAATTATTATTTAGTAAATTGTAAGTTAGTGATTTGTTATATAGTTGTTATATAAACAACTAATAACAAATATATTTGTTGTGTGAGTTTAACCACTCACGTATTTAAATGCTTGAGATATATTTGTGGGAGGTGTAGTTATACCTACATCCTAAATTATAGGAATGATATTCCTATATAATTGTAATGTATTGTGTTGAATAATAGTCTGTGAATTATCATTGTTATTATGCAAATTTGGTCCAGCAACTTCATTTGGCATCGAAGCAAAATTAGTGGATACTATGGTGTGACTTGTGTGTGGAGTCGTACTCTATGTATGAGGATCAGTCAGACTCCAGTGTGTATGCAGATATAGGACCATTTTTGTGGGTGCTTCTGGATTTCTATGTGTTTCATGGTAGACACTGTCATATACCAATCACTATCTAACATGTCATGAGCCTGCGCATAGCCTTTATAAGAGGCGCCACCATGCAATGGTCAATATAAGAATCTATTATCGATTATTCTTAATCACATTTACAATAGGTTTTGAATTCATCTACAAAGCTGTGATTTTGATTTTCTCCATTTCCCATTTCACTATTGTTAGGAATCTTGCTAAGTGTGTATTCTATATGCATCCATTACCAGAAAATGTGGAAGATAAATCTCAAAAGCATTTGTGGGCGTCTCATTTCTAGATCAGATATTTTTTGTTGTTATCTATGCTCACATCAATTCGCGGTCTTGAAGAAATGCCCAACTCATCACTATAATTGCTATGTACCTTCGACATCCCGTATGAGCTTGCAAATAAACTTGCATAAGTCTGAATCCAAGCTGTCAGAGAAGGAAGATAGTGTTTGGAATTGGTCTTCATGTTCTCACTATTTATCTTTGTGCAAATATTGATGTCAAGTTGTGAATGGGGAGGTATTTTATATTTTAGTTTGGTTTAAAGAAAAGTGTGAAACACAAAAATATATTTTCTTCATATGTTTTGTCAAAAAAATCTTTTAGTTTATTATTAGTCATTTATATAAGTATTTTAGTTTAATTTTGTATGGTGTGATTGTTCATATATATTGTTAATATCTTAGGTAATTAAATGTATCTAGTAGTTTTTAAGTTTAAAGGTGTATGAGTTTATCGTAGTATTTGGTTTAATAGTAATTAACTTTTGCGTCAATCCAGTAGTCTTATGAATGTTAAAAATAAATTGAGTCTAGAGTTATTTTGTTAAGTCTTCGTATTGTCAAATAATTGTGAAGTCATGGTCATTAGTCTACAAACATGTGAATATAGTGTTATTGTTCATTCTAATAAAATCATTAAGAGTCAAAAGAGTCAAAAAATTCCAAAAATATCAATAGGGTTATTGTCTCGTCATTTTTGTCTTGTGGAGTCAAAAGTTGTGAAAATAAAAGAAATTATCTTACAAAGGCGCATTTTCAAAGTGGGAATTCGACGTCGATTAAGGTATGTAAAATTCACTCCATGTTCAAATTCGGTTGAGTTAAAAGCTCCAAATCGGAGGATGAAGGCAAACAGAGGTTGGAGGTCGATCAGCGACCTCTCGTCAGTAGCCAACGACGGGGCCACATGAAGGTTTGGTGACATCTTTTCCAGGTATGTTTGCTTTCGTATTTTCGGTGTGCTTGATTTCAAAGTTGTTCTTGTTTGGTTTTGCGTAATAAGTGGAAATTTAACATTGGGGAGGAACATGACACCAATGTTCCATTTCCAGTTTCTAGTTTTCAATTTGTAATGTGTGAGCACAATTCTTGAGTAATCCCTTGATGGAAGAATGTGATGAGAGTTGATGATACTACTACAACATCATGATATTATGGTTGTTGGTTATCCATTTTGAAAACCATCTCAAAGGTTTGTTGGTTATCCTAAAAAAACCATCTTTTGTGGTTGTTGGCTTTCCACTTGAAAAAACCATCCCAGAGGTTGTTGGCTATCCTGAAAACAAAACCATCTAGATCATGAGCAAGCTTCGAAGCGACATGTTATAGTACAAGGCAAGTTTTCCCCATGTTCGCACTAAGGGGGAATGTTAGGAAAATTATATCTAGTACTCACAGTAATTAATGTTTTACCGTATAGTAATTATTATTTAGTAAATTGTAAGTTGTTGATTTGTTATATAGTTATATAAACAACTAATAACAAATATATTTGTTGTGAGAGTTTAACCGCTCACATATTTAGTGTTTGAGAGATATTCGTAGGAGATGTAGTTATACCTACATCCTAAATTATAGGAATGATATTCCTATATAATTGTAATGTATTGTGTTGAATAATAGTCTCGTGAATTATCATTGTTATTCTACAAATTTAGTCCAACTTTATAAATTATGTCCAATTAAGAGAAATTAGGTCAATTTTGGGAAAATCGGGTCAAATTAGTGGAAATGAATCAAAATTAGGTTGTATCCATTAGTCCTTCATAAACACAAAAATTACATGTTACATCAAAATTAGGATGTAACCGTTACACATTTGTAAACACCAAATTAACTATACAAATCAAAACTATGGTGTAGCCATTACACATTCATAAACACCAAAATTACAATACACATCAAAAGTAGGGGTATCCATTACACATTCATAAACACCAAAATTAAAATACACATCAAAATCACGGCATATGCATAACACATTCATAAACACCAAAATTACAATACATGCCAAAATTAGGCATTCTAAAACATTACAATTCTTCATCCTCATCATGTTCAATGCCATCTAATGTATCATGTTACACATTTACATTATTTTCAATTAATCTTTGAGTAGCCCTAAGTTTCATTTGTGCCAATTCACCCATTTCTTGATCATTTCCTTCTATTTATAAGAGCACTTGTGCTTCAAATTCTTCATTTTTATCTTCTCAAACATCCTCATCTTTTGCATCAACATCTTCATCCTCTCAATGCTCTTCAAATTTTGTAACATCTTCATCTTGTGGGTCTTCTTTGTCTTCATGAACATCTTCTTCTTTGACCTAAACATCTATTCCAAATGATACTTTTACATCTAAATACACAATTCTAGTTTTGTCTCTAACTTAATTTGGGACTTTAATAAATATGCCCTTAAGTCATAAAATAAGTCAAGCTAAAGTTGGGAACAAAGATGTCTTTTAAGACACCTTAAAGTCATTTTGGTAAGACATACATCAAAGATGGGAAATAAGACACTATTAAAGTCATCCTAACATCCCCATTAAAGTCACTTTAATGTCACAACTTTAAGACACTAATAAAGTCATCTTTATGTCCCTAGTAAACTCACCCTAACATCGGGGCTTAGCAAAGACACGCTAATGTCCCCAAGTAAAGTCAACTAATTTTTTACTTTAATTTCAAATTTAGGGTTTGAAATTTTCCTCGTGTGGCTTTAAAGTGACCTAATTGTGACTTAAGGTTCAGTAACTTGAATTGGTCAAAATATTGTAGTGTTAACAAGGATACAAGGTCAAACTTGGCATTGCACAAGGACAAGTCACCAAAGTTTAGTGTCTACAATTACGCCCCTTTAAGTGTGTAATTGAAATTGCATGTTTAGAGGGAAAATATACATGAGTGTGCACACACACTTTGTCTTCACTTGAAGGGACTTTGTGATGTGTTGGTGTTGGCATGCTCCATGATGAAACCTGTAACACAAAGTGTAGTCAATGTCTATGATAGAAACTGAAATTTAACTCAAAATATAGATAATGCATTGTAACTTTGAACATTGAAAAAATATACAAAAGAGATGCAAAACATGGAAGGAATACACATGTTTATTTTGAGAAGGGAGGAGCTCTCATTGTTGTCATGTCATAGAGAGTTAGAATTGTTTTGGATATGTCGAGGATTGGGGTTGATCAATCCCCAATGTTGTGCAATGTGATATGGTAGAATGGGGGAGAATTAGACTACGAAGAACACATGTGCTTCAATGTCTTCCCCATTTGAAAATGTTGATGAGAGGAGAAAATATCGAGTCTACAAAGCTCGCAATTTTTCTTCAACGCTTTCCTTATTTTGAGAATCTTGTGAGAGAAGAGGAAATATCAGTCTATAATGCTCGCAGTGTTGCTTCCAAGATTTCTACTAAACCCACATACCACACCACTATAGACAAATCTAGGCCAATTTTCTCCAACTTGAAAAAATAGACCTTGTAAGGAATGAATATTGTCATGCCCCCATAATGTGCTCTTCGTGTCTAAATTAATTATGTAGAATTTTCAAAAATTAAAGGAGAGAAGGAGGCACATGCCCCCAAACCTATTTTATAGTTGTATCCAAAATAACATTGTGAAGAAGGAATGGAGTACTCATGCCCCTTGTAATTTGGTTTAAATTATGTCATATGTATCTATAATCGTGTGTAAAAATCTATGATAGAATCTATAGAAAGCTGGAAATTTGAGTGAAACCACCCTATGTCCGGGAACATATGGAAAGGTCAAGATCGTACAACGGTCCCGACTATAATATATGGTTGGACTTTGTTTGAATTCGCCACATTTTAGTATATGTGACCTTTTTAAAGGATCTAATCCCTATGAAAATCCATGTTTATATCTTGTAATTTGTTTGTAGTTGTAAAATACCATGTTGAATGCCCCCTCTTTTGAGGCATGTGTGATAAAATATTTGAGTGTGCAACTTAAAAGAATAGATGTGACCCATGCACCATATGTCCGATAAGGTGTGTAGAATCACATAGAAGTCGGCAATCATTTTGAACTTGTACCTACAAAAGGGGTTGTCATTGAGAACTTGTACTCTACAAAGGGGTTTGCACATGGTGGCAACCATGGCGTGAAAAACAATCAACAAACAAGAATACATGTGCAAAGCAACTAGTAACAACATAGAATGATAGATAACAATCATGTCCTACTCCGTAGTAAAACAAGTATAAAATCATATTAACAATCATGTCGGAAGCTATAGAAAAAATAGTAGCGTAAGCATCAATGTAAGTTGGAGACATGAGAGTAATAAAAACAACAATGTATAGTCAAGTAAAAAAAATCATATAGAAGCATGGTAGATATAGGCATGCGCAATCATGGGACACCCATGGTGTCACAAAGTAATCACAATAAAAGACACATTGTGCCACAATCAAATAAACCAGGTATATACACAAAATAAGCATGAAACCACAAGCATGGGACACCCATAGTGTCACAAGACAAGTAAGGCTTTTAGGTCGTATAAAGCAAACGGTCACAATATCGTAAAGCAAAAAAGGTGATCAAGTAAAGCCAAACAATAAGCAACTAAGGAATGAATTTGTATAAACAAGTGACATGATAAGGAAGGTATAAAGTAACATATAATGAAACGAAAGCACTGGATATGTGGAGGGATGCCCCAATAAAGAAATGTAAGGAACCAAGTTGGCTTCTATCATCGTATAATCAATTTGTGAGTGTCTTGCATCAAGCTCAAGATACTTCATGAATGCATGTGTGTAAAGAATATATATGTCATGTATAAAATCAATGAAATAAACATCAATTATAAAGTAACAAGTTATCCCAACAAACTATAACAAGTTGTGATTGCATATTTTTTCTCATATTTGAATGTTTTTGTATTATGTGAGTATTCAAATGTTTTTGTATGTTGTGAAAATAGCTATGTACATGAAAAGGGGATAGCACAAGAGTTATCTGATAAGGGCCTCATGAAGAGGCATATCACGTGTGGCAGGTAAAGGGGATGCAAGCCCCTCAAGTAGTAGGAGAGATGAAGAATGTGGATATATAATGTGTAGAAGCCATAAAATGTGTCAAACAAAAACAAGGGTCATAAGACCCACGAGAAGTAATAGATGTAGAATGTGTTCGCCAATGAGTAGTATGTGTCCTAGGTGACCGAGGAGGCTACCTATGTATGGGTGTGTGAAGGGATATAACATGAGACATAGGAGATGAAGTTATAAATGTATTAGCACTAGAGATATTGGCCATGTTTATTGGGCCAAGATGAGACGATGGAGGAGGTGCAAATGGGATTCCCTTAATATGACCACATGATTATTGTAAATGAACTTGACACATCATGCAATATGGAAGGTATAGTCGTGAAGATGTGAAGCCAAGAACAACCTAGACATATGTCACATGACGTGAGAGAAGAGACCACTAAGAATGTAAGAGAAAAGGTAGCGGGGCCAACTATAAGGGATAATACAACATGTCCAATGTGTGTATGAGGATCAACAATGACATCCTTCTTAGTGTACCCAAGAGAGCGCGATAATCGAAAAGTGCACATAAGATGGGGATAGTGGTATCACCAAAACATTGGGTATGGGGTGTTGGTCAATTGAAGTGGAGATGCATAGTGTATCGTAGACAAACACGTTGTCATAACCGGTGAGGAGACGTGGTGAAAACAATTCCAATCATTGCGTCAAACATGTTATCATAAGATGGTGGAGGTGGGACAACATGATAAGCATTATGGACTTTTGGGGTAGATTTGGCAACAACATATTCCAAGAGTAGATCACTAAAGATTTTCAGCTTTGTATTGTCATTAGTAGGCTTGGGTTGAGGTGTAGTCTCATATTCAATAATACCAACATCAAGCAAGTCTTGGATAACGTGACAAAGCTTAAAGTAGTTATTAGTGGAGTGACCAATACATCAGTGGTAGTCGCAAAGTGAGCAATGGCATCAAATTTCTTACCATGAGGCGCACTTGGATCAACCTCAAGCGGTGGAGGGAGAGATATAAGGTTGCACTCAAGTAATTGTTGAAGCACTTTTTGAGGTGAGCAAGGCGAGACGGGTGAACTATCGTCGAAAGATTGTAATTGTAGATTTGTGGGTTGTGACATGGAATTGACTCTAGGCTTAGTGTCAATTTTATCATCAATACATTTGTTCTTAAAGGTATCCTTGGATTGAAACTTGTTAGTACAAGTTTTAGAAGGATGGGTAACGTATTTGAGCTTGTTCGTGCTAAGGAGCTTAGCTTCATGTTCTTTCAAAGTATGGCAAAGATGATCGAATGAATGGAACCTATCAAACATCACCTTTTTTGCAAAGGAACAAGGAGACTCTGAGTAAAGAGATATTGTAACTCTATATCAGCCAACAAATTGTTCATCTTGGAAAGTGTAGTCTTATATCACAAGACATAATCATTGATGGGCTCATCGGAACCTTGTTGTATTTTAGTCATTTGAGCGTAGGATATTTTGTCGCCAATGTTGATAGAACTTTGTGCAAGGACTTAGTTAGACAAAGGAGTGAACGTTTTGGTTAAATTTATGGATAGGTCATAAAACCATTGTAAGGTGAAGTCTTTAAGACTGCGAGGAAAAAACTTGGTAAGTAATGTATCATTGGAGGAGTAGTCCAAGCACCGACATGAAACATTCGGAGGTGTTCTTCAAGATCCCCTGTACCATCATATATAGGTAGTTTGGGAGAACGAAACTAATAGGTAAAGGATATGAAGCCACTTTGGGTGTAAGTGGGTTATGAAGCAACTAAATAGAATCCATAGTATAAGAAGTGGATAAACCTTGTTAGAGTTATAATATTTGAGCTTGTAAAGTATGAACAAGGGATTCGAGAGCATGTGAAGCACTATGATTGTAGAGAGGTGATGTGGGGATAGTAGTGGTCATAGGGACAGTCATGGCAACACCGCAAAGTGGAGGATTAGTTGCCCCCAATGAAATGGGCATTGTTGATGTGGGGATAGTCGATGAATGCATAGAAAATGATGAAGGATTATAAGGGCCAAAAAGGGACCACTCATTAGAGCCTTGATCATGACCGGAGTTTAGCAACAAGAAGAATGTGAATGAGAGGCTCAATGTGATGAGGGTTTTCACGGAGTTGCACATGAAAATTAGAGACCATTTCTACATCGGCATCTTCATTAAGATCGTCATCAAAAGAGTATTCACTAGTGATTTCCATTTCCTTACGAGGATCGTTAGGGATAGTGTGATTTAGAATGAAGGAACCCGGACATATGGGGTGGAGAAGAAGCCATGAGGGCACAATGCTTACGAGTAGAAGGGGAAAGTTGAATGTGGTCAATAGGTTGTTGATTAATCTTTTTGCTACGCCGAAAGGGCATAGAAAGAAAGCATAAACAAACTTAAACCAATGATACCCTAGGATTGTTAGGAATTGGCAATAAATTCAATTCAAGAGTCGGATTCACCAAATATTTACACCCTAACTAGATTTTAGAATGTTATTGTATAACAACTAAGAAGGATGTACGGGTTTCAGAATCGATAGATTATTATAATCGACTAACTTCCAACATCAATTATACATGACCAGAATAATGCATTCAGACTTGAAACGAGTGAAACAATTGATAAACGATAAACTAGTTCAAATATAGAAGAGGAGAGACAAAATTAATTGTTAGAATGATTCTAGAATAATTTAGGTGTGTAGACCGGTGAAAAGGAAGATCTAGAGTTGTGGATTTTGCATTGAAGATTTTGGAGCTAGAAAATGAGCGTGTTTAGGACCATATGGATTATGTATGACCTACACACGGGAGATATGCGGTTTCGAACCTTAAGACAACTGGGTTTGCAACTTCATGTGTACTTTACTTGCTTGAAAATGGTGTTCAATGTGTGTCACTCTTGCTCGCACAACTTTGAGATGACCTATAATGACTTGTAACAAAATAGAAACACTAGCACCTCGTAGAACCCTTCATCGAGCATTAACAAACAAAAGGAGAAAAGTGTGTGCGCTTGAGAGTAAACCACCCTTGGTGGTCAAACTCCCATTGTTGAACCAATCCAAGTGTTGCACTACATATCCTCGTGGAAATCAAGCCTCATGTAGTTCTTTCTTAGTGCTTATGCAAGTGTGTATAGCTAACCAGCCACCTGGGGATGCCCTCATGTCTTGACACCAAGATAGCGAGCTAATTGCATATTATAGAATGTACCCAACATGGTAATAGTGAGATATTGTGTGCCTCAACTACGGGACTTATCGTTTGTTGATTAAAACCATTGTGCAACACTTGGAATGACTTTGCTTTTGTTAGGACACAACTCTAATTTCTTTGCATGGTTGTAGATGGATGAGGCTAGAATCCTTGCCCGATTGAGTGCTTCAAACTTGTAGTAGGGACTACCCTAGATGATGTGTAACTGATTTGAGTAGATTTAAGAGACCTGCGAGTATTTTTGGAATGTGTTTGCAATAGGAGCGTGTAAGAATGTTAGGTGAGTTATAAAATGATAATGACTTGCTTATATAGTCTTTCGTAGGTGAGATATTCTAATAAGGCCAACCCTAAGAAGATGAAATGACATGAATAATAATTTAAAATTGAAAGTAGAGTTGGTGGATAGAAAGGGTAGGATTGTACAAGTCCATCAAGACAGAACCCTTCATCCCGACCCTTCCATACATTTTTGAACATGAGAGACATTTAAATTGAAAGTTGTGTCATGAATATCATATATTTTATGTTGTTTTGGTGAAATAATATTCCCAGAATTGACAACAAAGCATAGTGTAAAGATAAGCAAATTGTAGAATGTGTAAAGAGATGAGAAGATTGGATTTCAAATGTGAACATGTCTCAACGAGGATACAAGGTCAAACTTGGCATTGCATAAAAACAAGTCACCAAATTTTAGTGTCTACACACTATGGATCAAGATGTTTCTTGTTGATTAAAAACTTGAAAAGTAGTCGCCTACTCACACACCGAGGCCCGAGAAGGGTAGGAGGATGGGTAGGATAAAGCTTGAATCGAGCTAGGTCTAAGGAAGATAGTGGTAGAGGAGGTAGATCCCAATCAACACAACTAGGGGTGGAACCGCTCACAATTGTGACGTGCAATCACCCAACACAATTAGCATGGTTGGGAGGGGATATAATAATCCTCCTCTTAAAAGAAGCCATGTTGACAATGATGGATCTAGAAGTATCCCCCATAGGTGTGATTGTTCCTTAATAGGCAGAGGTGGAGCAACAAGGGGTGGTGCATCATGAGGTGGATGTGTTGGTCATTGCAATCATCCACGAGTTATCACAATTATCAACTAAATATTTTAGTGGAATTAGGGTGTTACATGCCATTGGTGGGCTGTGAAATCCGTTGGAGTGCTAAGGATGTTTAAGATCTAATGTGTAAACTTCAGTTGTTTATTACCACTTTGAGTGGAAGCACACAAGATTGGTATGCTCGGTTTGACCCTACGGTAGCATGCATGGATCTAGATGAAGTGAAAAGAGAATTCCTTAATGAATTTGAATACCATGACTTGGAGCATCAAAACATCATTGGCTTTAAAGAAAATGTGTAGTCATTTGCCAAATCAGCGTGGTCATATAATAAGAGGTGGTTTAAGGATCTCTTGGAAAATTTGTCTTATAATTTAAATCCATCCTTATATCGGCAAAACTTCCAGCGCCCTAGCTAAACACTATTAGTCCAAACTAATTCAACATATATTTTCCTCGAGAAAGGGGGTGCTAGAGGTAGCACAATGGCTAGAAACAATAGTCAACTAGGGGGATTTCCAAGGCCTTAAGATCAACCTATAAGAATAAATTAGGAAGTAGCCTCTAAGCTAAATAAATCTTGCCAATACCACAATTGGAAAAGTAGTGTTATGGCTAATGGTTTGCAAGATAAAAGGGCATACGTGACTAGATTGCTCCCTAGGACACACATCGTTGTCAAAATATCTTGTTAGGGCCCTCTAATTATCACTCACCATGAGATGTCAAGAATTCCACAACACTTCGTGTCCATTGTCACATAAGATGAAACAAGTCATTCTAAACTATTGGCACCATACTTGTGAATCAGCTACCCATGATACCTCCGAGTGATGAGTTCTTCAGGTCTTGTACAAAAGCACATATTGCAAGCCATAACATGGTGCCAAGGATCCCCTTCACAATATGGCTGATGTGGAGGCCATGGGCTCTCTATGCCTCCTCCCTCTTCCCTTATCTCCCTCTCCTAATGTGTCAAACGACTAAACTTAGGATTTGAAGCCCTTGCAAAAATGCACAAGGATGTTGAGGTTTCACGTAGATGGCCAAGATCATAAGAATCCATGGGTTGAGACTGAACCCTTTACTTTTTGAACGAGTTGACTCATTTCGTAAGTCAACATTTACTTTTCCTTTTGTTTTTTAATTCTTCTATTCTTTTAATTTGGAGATGGGTCACATGTTGGAGGATGTCACTTAAGTGATGCATATCTTACGCCCAAGCTATTTGGGTGCGAGTAGGAATGTTTGAGGACCCCTAATCCGTCTTTGTAACTGAAAGTTGAAACCAAATTCCTAGAGGAATTCTTACACAAACCTTGGTTGCAACTTATTCTTGCACTTGCATTTGTCTGTGCCTGTTTCAAAAAAAAATGTCAGTCTTATCTTGTTTTCCGGAGGAAAATTTTGTGAATTACATACTAACAAAATGGCCAACACTGAAGCCTTCGTGATCATCAAAGGGCTGAAGATTGCAATTGTGTTGCCGGTTGAATACGTGAATATAGACTACGCAATTATCATCAAAAGCACAATGCCTTGAGCAGGTTATAAGTGGAATTCAGACACCATAATAGAGAGGCTGTTTTACTTTAAATAGTATCTTTGATCATTTTCTTTCAATGTCTAAGAAAATAGTATAAGGTAGCGGAATTCATAGGCAATGCAGGAATCAACTGATGTAAAAATATTGGAAAAGAGTTATAGTCCAGGTACAACAGGACCTTATCATTGAAAAATCTATCTAGTCTCCAAGGGCAACAACTGGTCATCCCCCTTGTTTTTTCATCCCTTAATCTTTTTGAAAATTTTGATTTAAAAGAAAGTGCAGGAAATGCTTCCATTTCTCAATTAAAATAATATAGAAATGCATTTAATATTCCTAATGATCTCTTTTTCAAGTTTGGGTCCCCTGTGGTTTTGGAGTATCCATACACGTTGACAGAACTCCAGTCAAAGAACATGTCAAAATGCAGGAGAGTGTGGGGGTCAGAGAGAATAGAGATCACTTTATTGAGGAATGGTGAAGAGGAAGACAGCAGGAGTTAGCAGAGAGAGCCAAACACAGGTAACAGAAATAGTGTCAAGGTGACAAGAAGTAATTGAGCTTGGAGAAAGAAAGGCACTTCAGCAGCAAACTTAGAGTTCAGAACAGTTCTAATACAAATGGTTAATGCATTCAGATTGTGCACAGTTGAAGTTGGATGAAAGAATTCAGGAAAATATGGAGATTGGGTAGCAGGGGAAGTCTACATCTAGTGCCAGATGATGGGCCCAGCATCTCAGTAAAACTTCATCGAGAACTGGCAGATAGGTCTAGTGCTGAGGTTTTTATGTTTGAAGCAGGCAACTCCCAGTTTATATGACAATTCATATCATTTGTTTCAAGAGCCCCTGAATATTAATTTGAAGATAACAAATGGTCTACTTTTTATGCCACATTTGTGGGGAATTAATAGTGCAAATAAAATATTTGTAATTTACTTCCCGGATTTGAAAGATAAAAATTGGTTTGGTTTACTATAAAATTTTGTTGATGGAATGCCCAGGATGGTCTAAGATCTTGTCACCCTTGTTGGATTTTCAAGTGGGCAGGTTAAATATTTCTCATGGCTGGTATAGATGCTCGAGGATGGGTACAGTTTTGAACCTGGTTTTTTATGGCCCATTTTTGTTTAAGGCCCTGCTTATATCAGTATATGGTATTGATACAACTATTGCAGCTCTGAGTTTGGATGATTTTTGTGCTGTATTTTGGGTATGGTCCTACAAATATTACTTTAAAAAATGATATATATAAACAAGGGATAATGGGCCCTCGCCCAAGTCAAACCCAAGTTGTCAACAAATTACAAGAGTCCCACAACCTGGGAGAAAAAGTAACAACTATCAAACCAACCAACAAATTGCATCGGTTGGTTGCCCAAGTCACGAACACTATCAAAAAGCAAAAATACCAGTCACACTAACAAACAAAAAAAAAAAACCAACGGACTGGAGATTAACTAGGCAGTTCCTATGTCCTTATCAGCTGCCTCTTCAGAATTGGAAACCAATGCAGTAGGTCACCTTTCTCTAACATCACTTTCAATACTAACAACTGCTAGGGCTTCAGCCAGATGAGAATCACCAAAGGAGATGGACAACTTCCGACATATTGCATCAATTTTTACTATGTAAAAAAGATAAAATAAATAAAAACTCACCCATTACAAACAGACTTGCCTCCATTTCTGTAAGGTGGCCTTTCAAGATGCCAGACATATGATACTCTCAAGGCTTTCCTTTGATTTTTCATTTGTGCCCAAAATAGGCTTTCCTCCATTTCTGTAAGGTGGAATTTCAGATGCCAAAAATACACTTTACGCCATTTCTGTAAGGTGGAATTTCAGATGCCAAAAATACACTTTACGCCATTTTTGTAAGGTGGAATTTCAGATGACAAAAATATGATCTCCAGGTTTTCCATTTATCTTTCATTTGTGTTCAATATCTATAACTTGCCGGAAGGTTTCCTCTCAACCCATTGTGCATAAGACAAACTAGGAGTAAAAATGCTGGTCAGTAATTTATACATTTCTGATTTGCCAACATAACTCATTGAAAGCCTAAATGAATACAGATCCAGATCCGCAATATTATTAGCATCAAGGCAACTAAAATCAAAATAAGAAGTTTGTGTACAATCTAATGCAATGCTGCATCATAGCAACATATAATCTCCGGGCTTTCCTTTTATCTTTCATTTGTGTCCAATATCTATAACTTGCCAGAAGGTTTCCTCTCAACCCATTGTGCATAAGACAAACTAAGAAAACAAATGCTGGTTAGCAATTTATACATTTCTGATTTGCCAACATAATTCATTGAAAGCCTAAACGAATACAAATCCAGATCCACAATACTATTGGCATCCAGGTAATAAAATCACAATAAGAAGCTTATGTACAATCTCATGCAATGCTGCATCATAGCAACAAAGAAGGCAATAAAATGAAACTCGACACCTAAAGATTAGAGAGTAAACCTAAAAAGATACCATGTGTGAAAAAATATGCAGACAAAACAGGCTAAGATAATTGTTAAGCAAACTGAACAAACCCAGTTTGCAATAATTATATGGAATCAAAAATAAAATACCGGGTAAATTAAAGTCCACTGAAGCAAGCCCCCACATAGGGGCCATAGGCACATAACGGTGAATAAGCAGACAATCCTAAAGGAGTGACCCAGGTTCAATTCCTTCGGGATGTCAAAATGGTTATTAACTTACTATCGTAAGTGGGGTTCATAGTTCACTCCAGAAGCATTAAATAGTCAAAACCAAAATAAAAGTCAATTAAATCAAATATATATAAATGGCTTCATCACTCTTTTTTAGAATTTACTGCACTATCACAAGGGTCTTTCTACTTTTAGATTTGTTGATAATATTATCAGCTAAACCAAAATCCTTAAACTCTTCAGTTGATTGACTTATTCAAGATCTTCTAGTATCACATAATGCAATGTAGGAACAAAATATGCATTTACAAAAACGCTTCTACAGACTTAAACCCTAGGATACAGATAATAATGCTATTACAGGGCAGGAGGAACAACAATGGTTTTGATCCAAAACACACAAACTCTGTCCATGAAATAGGATGACTAAACTCCAATTTATTCAGTGTGTCGAAAAGTCTTCATGATATTGTATTGCCGAGTCAAACAATGTATAGCTTGCTAAATCTAGATCTTAAGGTATGGTGCGTTCGTCAGATAGAGGAGTAGCACCCAAAGCTTCACGTTCTTTTCTCTCTGCTTTAACCTGCAAATAGAAGCTCAATTTTCAATCAACACATGACAATTTTTTTGTACTTGGATCTATACATTTGAAAGCCATAATGACATAAAGATTAGAACTTTTGGAACTAGAAAGTTTTGAACTTATTTAGCTATTATTCTTTGAGATTGCATGCTTCAAGTAATATTAAATATCATATATAATAAATAAAAGTTATCTAGACCTTGACATCCAACTTGGTTTAAGACGCAATACATATCATGCCAACACTGTGAAAACAAGGCAAAAAGAAAACAATAGTGAAAAGTTGCACCGGCACTCTTGGAAGAAAAATGGGTGAAAAATACCCCAAGTTTAAGCACATGTAACGATAGGCAAAGGCAAGTCAGTGGGAATGTTTGTCAGCCATCAAGAGAGAATAGAAACAATCATAGAATAGACAACCTCAATGCACCAGCCAAAAAAACATGCAATTAACAAAATAAAGTGTTTACAGATTTCTCATCTGAAGTAGAGGTAATACATCTGCAATTTTGTACTTTATTTATGCTTTTGATAGAACTATGTCTTTCTATGGTTATCAAAAAAATGAGTTCTCATTCCAAAATGAGCAATTAGCTATCTTGCTACAAAACAAATGGATAATGCTTTTACTGGACAACCAATGAAAAGGATGTTCTTTTTTACAAAAAGCAGTTTCCAAAGCTATTTCATGGGATCTATGCTGTACATATAAAATTACATATCATACCTGATAAAGAAGTTTTTATTAGTTATGAAATTTTGAAGTGCAAATATTGGATGTGATCAAGCTGAGCTTGATGATTTGACATCAAAGAGGAACTTATGGAACGGATTTTCCTAATCCACAACTACGCTCATTTAAAAATGGATATGGAACGGACCCACATAAAGCTATCCTTGGAAACCTCCTATCAGCTACACTGTTTTTGGCCTTCCAAATTCCCAAATGGGGAACAGCTTCTCCCCAATCCACTGCTACACTCTTTAACAATGGTTAAGGAATAGACTCACACAGAGTTATTCCTTGCAAACCTCCCATCAGCTATAATATGCATGAAGATACATGGTGTTTTTTGGCCTTCCATATTCCCAAATGGTATCAAATCAGTACAGGTTGTCAGATGTAAACAGACCTGCCACCTCATTGTAACCATTCAAATTGCCAAATGGAGCATTAACTTGATACAATTATAATCATAAATCATACATACGATAGAGAAGCCAAATTTATGTTGAAAAACCCTTCCGGGAAAGAAAATTCCACGGAAAAGTATGACAGATTTAATTCCAACTTTAAGCCTCAACAGCTCATAAAGCTTTAATAAACAGCTTTATTTTCGATTTCTCTTTCTAGAGAATGTTTCGAGAAGCTGTTATATTTTTTGGAAACCAAGGAATCAGATTGCCCTGTGATCCAGAGTAGCGCACACTAATTGGCACCTCACTCACTCTAAACCGCAGGGCGAGTACCCCTCTAACTTTGGGGTAAGCTAGGAGGAAAAGTCCCGCCTACCACTTAAATCAGAAATCGAACACGAGACCTGGGCGACCTAATTCATTTGCTCCATCCACTCGGCCCAACCCCCAGGGTCTCGAGAAGCTGTTTATTGATGCTTTATTTCCTTTCACAATACGATGTTTTCCATGTGTTTAGGAAGAGAGAGAGATAGTACTTGCGAACACTCCCTGGTCTGCTGCAACACCATATTCTGCTCTGCTCTGCTCACCTAGCTCAATTTTCTCTCAGAGCCCCAACAACTGAAGAATGTGCCAAAGGAACCCCAAAGGTGTAAAATAACATGTATTTTGATGACAACTCAAGGTTTGAATGCCTTGTGCTACTAAAATTTCTTTAAAATATTTGCTACCCATGTATGTTCATCGGATAAGGCTTTCAGCAACCACCAGGAAAATGTTTTTCTGAATTCTGCAATTGGATCATGACATAGATGTCATCCAGATTCCAAAAGTGTATGCATCTTGCAGCCTTGAGGGGTCTAATATGTCTTGACCTCGTCAGTTACACTGATGCAGCTTAGTGTCGTCAAGTGGCGCTGTCTACTTGACATTCTCTGAACACGTGACTCAACACTAAACCATTATGAATCACTGACACATTCAAGTTTGAGGATTTGGTTTACATCTTTGGATGCCCCAGCTGTGAATGCAACAATTATACATCAGTCTTGGTTGTTTACAGCTGACACTACCATGATCCTCTATGGGACTGGTACTCTAGAAAGCAATAGCTACAAATCCCCTCATGTCTATGCATAACTTCATGTTGTGCATTCCTAATTACACAAACCTGACAACAAGTTCAATGTTCAATCCCAAATTTGCATTCCACAGATGAAAAACAAAGCTTTCTACAATGTGGGCATACAGAGCACATTATTAATTTTCTCGTAGAGTCATAAGTGCCATTAAGAAGACTTACCTTTATGGAGTGTTGGTTCTTGCAGCCTTACTGCTGCTATCATAACCCTGGAAAACATGTTTGTTGAGGGGAGGTTTTGATGTTATGAACTACTTCTATTTGTAGTCATATGCTGGGCAGCACCCTAATTCGAGAACAAGACTTCACTAACATATGAATTCATCTTCACAAAATGACATGTTAACTACTTCATACATCAAATTTCTTCTTTAGAACTTGTTTCAATTGAGAAAGGAGATTACTTGTAGAAAAAACCTACCCTTGTTTTGCTCACTGTGATTGATGAAGTCCTCAGGTAATCTTCTCCAACCGCAGCCTCTATTGTTACAATGATGTCTTCTTGCTATGTCTATCTTGGTAGGAACCCAAATACACTTTACTGTTCTCTGTTTTCCTCTTCATTGGCCACAGTTGGTAAACATCTTTCAGAGGAGATGGCAAACATTTTTAGAAGGTGTTGGCCTTGAAAATGTCACCATGACTGTTAGGCATATGAAGTATATTCATGGGTGTCTATGTATTGTTAGCAACTTTGTCCCCTTCAAGCAGAAACTATTCTAGACCAAGTTGAATCTTTATCTTGTATACCTACATCTGTGGACCCCTATGTAGCCACAAGATACAACAAGAATTCTAACAAGATACAAGAAGACTGCAACTAATACGTACATTGTAAGATGCAACCACTGTAGATAACTTCTGTTTAAAAGTCATGCAAATCATTTTGTGCAAGGGAAACATTGAATAAATTGGAATTATTTTTAGGGTTAGTTTTGTCCCTCAAAAGATATTCGATGTCAATTCAAGCAGAGAGTAACTAGATTAATTGATTCTGAATGCTAGGAGAGTCAGCTGATTTATGCCCATCCTTTATCACTTCACTATATAATGCCAGTCTTTTCGTTTCAGATCTGTATTTTCTGCTTACTGTGGCTACATATCAAGAAAAAATGGTAGTGTGAAAATGCCGTTGCATGGCCTCTTTTGACAATTTTTAACAGAACTCCATGCAGCAATACATGCTTTAAGAACTCGACGTGTTTTAATTTACTCTGAATTTTACATAACAAAATTCCAACACTGATACATCTCCAAAAACTTAAATGACACACCTCAATATTTTTGCTTTGATAGGTAAATTACTATGTTGCACAGAAACGGAAACGAATACGAAACGCGGAAACGGCAATTTTCAAAAAACCTTGGATACGAAACGTTGCCGGAAACGTCCGTACAATATATTATTAAAAAATAAAATATATATATGCATAATACTCATTTTATAATTGTAAATTTGTAGACCATAAGAGATAATTGATAAAGCACTCAAAATATTTTGTATTCATTGAAATTTGAACTCTAAAATTGTCATAACTCATCATTCAACATGGTTACAATTTCAATGATTCACATATACATGATAATAATCTAGATAAGATTTTTTTTTTTTTTTTTTCAATTTAAAAATTTAAAAAAAAAAAAATTTAAAATCTTTCCGAAACGCTTCGTATCCGTTTCACGTTTCCGAAATGTTTCTGCATGGATACGGGATCCCCAGGGGCGTTTCGGTCTTTCTGAGGTAAATTACAAGTGTAACACTCACATGCCATTCAGCCCCAGCAAATGAACTTCCAATTTTAGAATGTACTTTATATCTTAGAAGACACGTCTGAGGGGTTTCTATTCTGCCAAATTTATCCTGCAACTTCCACCCAACCTCATCCGAGCATGACCCACATTAACATGGACACCTGAACACGATGACCTTGCCCATGGGACACCATCATTATGATCACTCTGCCTTGCCACTAGAACATGGTTTCATGGTCTTCATTGAACCTAAATATTATTTGCCAACTGTCTTTTTAATTTGTTTAAGTCAGAACATTTTTGGTATGCACTGTATCCTTGACTATTTACAAAATTTGACCATATAAGAGTTTTGCTTTCCATTACCTTCTTCTACATTATGTTACCTTTTCTGCATGTGCCATAGTATAGTTTAGTCGTCTTATACAGTTTATGCTTCAATGGAACATAATTTTCAGCTTTGGATTTCCATTATTCCTCTATTATTAATGCATATCTTCTTTTATCTTCAATTTTACCCTTTTGAAAGAACTCAATTTCTTCACTATTAATAATTTATATACTAGTAGATTATAATTGTGGGGCTGAATGAAAAATGGTTGCCCTCTTTTCTTGCCTAGGAAGGAAAATTCATACAATTTGAAAACAAAAATTGAGCAATATATATAGGTACAGTGAAAACGTCTCCATGTTTCCAGCGGGGGGGCTTATACCCAAGAAGGCAAAGTACAAATCACAAAAAAATATTGTAAATTCTCCATCTTGGCTAGCTCTGGGATAAATGTGTTATGATGCTTCATGTAGCTGTGGCATTCGGAGATATATATTCAAGATAAATATTTGACTTTAAAATTTAAATATAAATAGTTGAATATTAGGGTTTATAACCAAAGAAATTGATTTTGATTTTATCTTTGGAATGGTATACTAAATCATAATCATATTTGGGGATTTGGTTGAGTCATAAATTGGGCAATTACAGATCATTGACGACCTTTTAGGGTTGTGTGAGAATTGCACTTACAGACATTTTGTGCAAAAGTACTTCATAACACCTATTGGTGATAGATCCAAGAGAACATGAGATGCTTTTTTAAATAAAATATAAGCAATGGATAGATTTAAGATATATCTGACTTTGCTTCAAAAACAGAGATAAGGATATCAAAGAAGGCAACTTAGGTGTGATAGAGGGGGAGTATAAAATTCTTCATTATTTTCAAAGATTGTAGCAGATTGGAGGCTAGAAAGGCAACTTAACATAACCTATTAAGCATAACAAAATGTCTTTGTGAAGAATATCTATTCAAAAGCTTAGAGTACCTAAAGCTTTTTTCAGATTTTTATCTAGTTTTTCTTTGGGGTTGAGAAAGCTGCCGCTGAGGTTAGCATCAATCAAAATCTCAAAGAAATTGTGTCCCTAGATGAAGAAAATAAAGAAAGTGATGTAACAGGTTCTCTATTACAATGTAATGTGGAACTCCATACATTCTGTGACCCGGATTATATATTGCTTTCACAGGAAGCTCTTTCTGCCATAAGTGTTGGCACAGTGAAGCATTTTCTGAAGGGAAGAATTGATTTTAGCATCAGTTTCAATGGAAGCACCCGTATAAAAGAACTTCAACAACTGTCAAGATACTATAATGGTAACTAGACAGCCAACATTGGCAATGTAATGTCTACTATAGGTCAATGTTTCCTACTTGCATATGGGGAATCTCATACAGTATCAAAAAGCAACTTGAATATGGGGAATCTCATAAATTACAGAAGACTTACCAATTCCAGCATATCATAAAGGTAACCTCTGAAGGGAGTCTGCAGTGCCTGCACCAGGAACAAACAAATAGCAGATTAAGATTAGTAGAGCAATTTTCAAGCAACCGGGAGTGGAATTTTCAACACCGTTGTGTTGTTTATTGAATATTTAAACCACTTGCACACTGTAACTTAAAAAAGGCAATGACAACCCAGAAACCCAATTATATAAGGTTTTAAAACAAGCAATATTCCACTCCAATCTGTATATTCTATAGCATATTCCTGTCAATCGACTACATTCCACTCCTAGGACTTGTGCCCTAATGGTAATGAGTAACATTTATAAGAGTGATGCCGAGAGATAAATCCACTCAGTGCAATAAAGGAACTCCAGTGGACATGTGGTGAGGTTTTGACAATTATGGTGTACATTCATATGAATGATTACTAATCTTAAGAATGTGATCCAAGCTTGCCCCAAACATTGTTAAAAGCACCCACAACCTCACCCAAGATTTCAAAAAAACAATTAAGCAAAGAGAAACAGGAAAAGAGAATATACCAATCATTTGCAGATTGAGGTCAATGCCGTTTTCAGGGATTTATAGATAGATTGGGAAGGTTATATAACACCACGAGCTGTCAAAGGATCTTAGCCCATGGAGGTGAAAGTTTCAACAACATATATAAGATAAAGTGTAAAGTTCCCTTTTTCCTCTTAGAAGGTCTCATATGCCCACAAGGCATGCTTGGTGAGCGGTGAATTAAAGAAAACTACAATAATCTGGAAACATGGGGGTATAGGGACGGCTATGCCATTTCAAATCAGGGTAAGGGAGTAAATGAATAAGGTTATGTTTATTATATATAAATAGAGACACTGAACAATGTAGTGCACTTGCTTTGTAGTGACCTGGACAAAACTACCATAGTCATCTGGAGACATGGGATTACAAAGACCGGAACATCATTTCAAATCAGGGTAAGGGAGTAAACGAATAAGGTTATGTCTATTACATATAAAGAGAGTCACTGAAAGATGTAGTGCGCGCTCTGTGCAGTCTAGAGAAAACTACCATACTCCTCTGGAGACAAAAGGATTACAAAAACCGGAACACCATTTCAAATCAGGGTAAGGGAGTAAATGAATAAGGTGGTCCATTTCAAATCACGGTATAGGTGTAAATGAAAAAAGTTATCTCTGCATTATATATAAATACAGTCACAAACATTGTGGATACAACGAATATGAAAATTTCCTTGCCGTACCACGTGTTTGGACAATTTAGCTTATGAAAAGGTAATGATAATGATAAATGTTATTATTTATCTCACGGTCAATCCAGGCTCCAACTTGGCATATAATTCATAAAAAGAAGATATGGACATCCCGGAACCCTAAAATTAAAAAACATTAAAAGAAAAAATGAGAAAAGAATTGAACCTGCAATTCGTTAGTAAGGTACTCGTGCTTCATGGAGAGATCCATGGCACGCTTAATGCGCTGGTTGCGAGCATCCACCACCTCGCGGGGCAAACGATTCAGGGCTTCTTGCACGTCCAAATCAAATGTCTGATCATATAGATCGTCGTGGCGGAGACCTTGCAAATCAAATCCAACCACCAAACAAAGCTCGAGGAATTCATTATAAAGCTTGACAACCCATACATTTAAAAAGACATGGAAAACATTTGACAGGTCTTACAAAAAAATTGGCCCTAAGGATTCCACAAAACATCATATCGTAAAAATGTGATGATAAAATATATGAAATGAAATCAGCATTGGGTGATTAATAGTTTAAGAGAAATGAAGCAGGTTTTTGAAATTTATTTACCGTAATGTCTGAGGCGATTGCCAACTACGGTGCAGTATTGAATGGTTACCCAGTCGACTGCAGACTTGGTGACTTTGCCAAAGGCTTTTTTCACGAGCGACGCCATGGCTAGGTTTCAATCAGAATAGTCGGATTGATCGTATAAGTTATTACGTGTTCGGCCACGACGGATTCTGAGAGGGCTTCGCCTGTATATGCTTGTATGCTCTATGGTTTTTGTGAACCATTCATTTCGATGAACTACTACAATGTGTAGACACCTAATTTAGGGACACCACTAGTTAATTTGCTATTATGGATGATTATTGCTTCAATTTCTGCTCTTATTGGTGACTTGTTTGTTTGTGTTGTTCGACTTTCAACTTGTTTTTTATGGGTGTTTTACGATTCTCAACATTCACGAGTTTGTATTATATTTTGCAATTCTACTTTCTTCTTAGTAACTCTCGTTTCTTTTTGTTCTTCCCTTTTTGGTCCTTGTTTGTTTTTCTATGTTTCTTGCTTTTCTTTATCCTTCCTTATTTACGTGGTGTTCGGATTTTTGACAAAACCATTGGTTGTTTGAGATGTTCTTGTAACCATACTTGTATGGTATGGATCTAAATCTTTGTTCCTTGTTTGTTTTTCTATGTTTCTTGCTTTTCTTTATCCTTCCTTATTTACGTGGTGTTCGGATTTTTGACAAAACCACTTTGGTTGTTTCAGATGTTCTTGTAACCATACTTGTATGGTATGGATCTAAATCTTTGTTCCTTGTTTGTTTTTCTATGTTTCTTGCTTTTCTTTATCCTTCCTTATTTACGTGGTGTTCGGATTTTTGACAAAACCCTTTGGTTGTTTCGAGATGTTCTTCGTAACCATACTTGTATGGTATGGATCTAAATCTTTGTTCCTTGTTTGTTTTTCTATGTTTCTTGCTTTTCTTTATCCTTCCTTATTTACGTGGTGTTCGGATTTTTGACAAAACCACCGGTTGTTTCAGATGTTCTTCTAACCATACTTGTATGGTATGGATCTAAATCTTTGTTTTGTGGTCTTTTTTTACCCTTATTTTGGGGTGCACGGGGTTTATGTTCCTCTTTGCCATCTTTAATCATTGTGTGTCGGCGTAAGTGCTAATAAAGTCTTAGTTTGAATTCAAGAAGTATATAAATATATGAGTGCATTTAGGACATGCATACATACACAATCAAGCTTGCAAATTGTAAGGAATTTAGTGTTTCTAGATAAGTTTCGTGTCAAAGTGAAATTCAAGAATTTAAAGAGCATCTAGCATTTACTATTTGTTACAACCATTGAAATAATATGAGTTGGTACGATTGTATATATTGGATTGTTTGCTAGCCTCCATCGAGCCTCTATTTTAAGATTTTTTCTTCTAATAAAACCTAGTTGAGACATGCCCCCGAATCAATGCCCTAGTTTTTACAATTTTGCAAGGTGTTAATGTCATAAGAGGGCTTCTTAGAAGCTAGACAAATTCCCAAAGACTTGCGATGAATTCTAGAAAGGCGAATAAGGTTTACAAAGTCCGAGAACAAAAGATTGGATTCGTTGTGTTAGAGTTCTAGTTGTAGGAGGGTGGTAGAACCATATTTCTACGAGCTTTGGTAGAGCTATTTTTCTACTTATTTGTGATTCGAGGTCGAAGAGGTAAGCTAGTGGATAACACCCTAAAGGTGGATTTAGATGTGTTATACGTGTATGCAGGAAGCTAGTTAGTGTTATGTAGCAAATTGAGAGAGAGAGAGAGATAATAAAACTAGAAAACCAAATTTATTTATCTATCTATGTGTCTTATAATTATAATACAATTGAAAAACATGTGTGGTTGTTTATCTTCTACTTGTTAGTGTATTTAATTTACATATACTATTGTATGATTTAAGATGCACTTGTAATATTATTTGTAATTTAATATGTAGATAATTCACCCATTAGTGCACACTTATCCACATCTATTAATAATGAATAGTATCAATCAAGTTATTAAAGATTAAATCAAATTTGTTTCAAAAGCAACTACTCTCGAACTTTAACCCTAGCCTCTTATCTTTTCTTTATAAGAGCATAGAGTCGATATATGTGGTAATCATTGTAGAAGAGAAATATTTTTATTTTGACAACTTGAGTCGAGCTTATTAATAAAATTGTGGTATTCATGATGTATACACCTAAATTTTCATCCTAATTCTTCATACATGTTACTAACAATTCCTTTGTGCAGATAAGGGTCGTTGATGCATCTATTTCTTGAGCAGGTGCCTTAAGGGGCCTAAGGAATGGGGTATGACTATACACATGGTCATTATGGGTTAGAAATAGTACAGAGAGATGCATCGTTATGTGGTCTTGGCTTTAGTTACCCTTGTCCTTTTATGTTTCAAACACTAGCACTCTCGACACTTAATCGCATCTAAATTCATCATTGACTTTTATTTTTGCTTGATCCATGACACATTTTTACCTCATCTAACATTAGGTTCTCTTGGCCGATGTTATCACTCATGGGTGATGGTGTCGAAATAGGTTTTCCTTGGTTCGACGCCATCGTCCACACGTGCAATGGCATCAGGTATATATGCACACCACAACTAGACATTCATAAGGAAGGAATAAGGAATGACATGAAATAGCCACATGTTTTGCTCTTTTGCATCATCTTCTCATTTTCTCGTTTTGTTCCGGTTCATCTTGCACTTTATTTGGATTAGACACTCTTCTTGGTTGTTGGATTGCTTGCACTATTGGGTCATCTATAGTGAGTCTAGGACAAGAATGGTGTTCCCCTTCTCCACCCATAATGATTCTCTCTTGGCATACTACTTCTCTGGAGAGATATATGCATCAACAACCACCCCATAGGTAAGTGCTCTAACTCTCTTTTTCATTTTGCATAGATTAGTTCATTTCCCTTCCCCATTGTTCTATGTTAGCTTAGTATTGTATGTACATTAATGTTAGTTAACATAGTGCTCTTATATGATCATCTCCTTAGTTTTCCTTTACTTGTATTTCAATTACATTTTAGCTATATTACATAGTGTAAATTGTGCATACTTATATTATCTTTATATCAATCCAGATCTCCTCTCCCCATTAGCCAATATCCTAGTAAAGACCACTCTCTCTATCTTGATTGTGTGCCTTGGAAACCCTAGGTTGACCTAGTGTAGGGATCACCACCCTCTCGTATATGCGACCTCGCGCTCACTATAGCCCCTTTTAAATCAATCAAGTGTGTGTCATTCCATGTGTCTCTCTTATTCATTGCCTCATACCCTTGTAGAACATAAGAATTAGGAGTACAAACCATTGAGACACATTCTTGGCTCGTCATACACATGGTACCCTTGATAAATTTGTGGTATGTCTTTGTTTTAAGATTTCATTGATTTATTGTATATACATGCACGTGGGTGTTTGTCTTATGGTTATTTATAGCACAATTATGGATAATACAACAAACATTAATATTTTATCATAATAATATAAGCTTCACATTGTGATGTATGTAAGTTTATAAATTAAATAGGTTTTTTTTTTTATCTTTTTGTAGATATCTAGACTAGATCTATAGTTTTCAAAAAAAAATCATCAAGTATTTAGATTTATTGTAGTTTTTCGTTGTTTTTGTGCAATTACTATCTAGATTTAGTGGCTTATTGCAATTAACTAATCTTATGCTCTCACCTTGTCCTTTGTGGGATCTAGGTTGATTAGAAATTGGTGAAAATGGTGGATTACTAAGAGTTTATATCTAGATATTTTTATATTTCCCTTAGGTAGAACCATGTTCTAGCAGCTTTAAAACCTCGGAGCTGTCCTTTTGGGGAAAGTGGTAATAAAATTACCGGTCTATGGTGCGAGGGGTATTACACTAATACTCAAGCCATTTAACAACACTATTTACAAATTTTAGCTTGTACCATACAAAGTATATAGGTTACACCTACAATTTCATTTGTTGTTAATAGGAAGCCTTTCAACCATTGTTTCTTTGGTGTACTAGTAAGTGGTTAGCCTCACAAAGTTACTCTCTACTTACCTCACGAGATGAGATAGTGTGGTTATGGGGACGGTCAGAGAATCCTCATTAGTAAGTGGCCTAAAACATTAGTTTGGTTCATTATGTACAAGCGAAATTAATATATCGAGAAGCTATAAAACAAATACAACCTAACCTAGTGAATATCTTTGGTTTATGTAGAAGTTTAACATGATATTCTTCAAACTTGGAATTCTAGTTCTGACCTTGGTTCAATTTTATGGTACTTTCAAGATAGAACTCGGTCAAATATAATATAGATTCTATATTTCAATTTTGATTCAAATCCTTTGTTCAACTACAATACATATTTTGTCTTAATTTTAATGCGATTTTATTCAGTACACTCTAAATATTTATTTTCTAGAAAAACCTTGTTCTTAATGAAGTTGGGATAACTATTTTTGACAATCGAAGAGCATTAAATAAACAAAGTGTGTTTCAACTTGTTTGGAAAATCGGAAAAGTGAATGTATCTTTTGAATTGGGTGGAATTTTATGATTCTAACTGAAATTTGGACCCAAGGGGCCACTTAATAACATTTCCATGCCATTTCAAAAATATGTAAAAAAAAATGCTTGTTAGGGCCTACCCCATCATGATTTTCTCGTTAATGTGATCATTTTAGTTGTTGCTTCAATTTTCATGAAAATAATCCCATACAAATCTACTTTTTTGGGTTGTTTTTCAAAAAATTAAAAAAAAATTGTCCATAAGAAAATTGTGTCATTATGATTTTCTCATCGAAATGATCATTTTAACTATTATTTATGAAAACACTATTTTGGGGGAAAAATTGCCTTTTTTAAAGCAACAAATTTTAGTATTCATTATGGATGTTAAAAGGGCAATTCTCAATGACTGTAATTATTTTAGTTGGAGAGGATATATTACGATGTGCTTATTAGAAAATGCCTTAAACATATTACAAAAGAGCGAAGAATTTACACCTTATAACCTTTTCAAATGCCAAAAATATAAAAATAGGTGTGATGAAGCTCATTGTATTATATAGTTCAATCAGTGTCTCCGAAACTCAATTTTCACTTTTAGGGTAACAAGGATTCTTATATAGTTTGGACTAAATTAGAAAACCTATTTGGTGACATGATTAAGATCTAGGCATGCCAATTGGAAAATGAGCTTTTTTTTCTTAGCCCAAACAACTTTCCTCAAACTAAGGATTTCATCACTAAGACCAAATTATCGAGACTTCTCCTTGTTGAGTTTGGGGAAACAAAGTTTAATGACATGATCATTATGACTATCATGTCTAAATAGGGTTGCCATACTCAAATTTTTATCTTAAACTACTTGATTTAATATAAATGGAATTAAATCTAATTACAGAGTAACTATTGTAATGTATGATATATAAACGATAATGTACATAATAAAGATACAAGAAATGAAGCATGTACAATATGAAACCTTAAGAAAGAAGGAGGGATATAGGGACTTACTTGATTTTTGAGAAAACTAGAAGTGATCCGGGTAGGTGAACTCTTTGGAATAGATTGAATAACATTATCAATGTTGACTAGAGGTTTTGAGATGTGGAAATGTGTTGAATCGAACCGCCACGAAGGACGAAGTGCATGGGCGCTAGTGTCTGTTCTCAGGTGCTTGTGTTCAGTGTGAATGATCAAGATCCTAGTATCTTCGTGCGTAAAGAGCTTCATTTTTTTTTAATATTTAAACACTTTTGACCGAAGCTATGAACCGGGGAGGACCCCAAAATTACAAGCGGGAAGGAAGAAAGAGGGGAAGAAAGAAAAGAAGGGGGACAAGAGGAGAGAAGAAGAGAAAAGAGGAAGGAGGAACAGAAGCCAATGACGTGGCGAGAGAGCCGAAGAAAAACCCAAACCGGAACAAAATAGAGCAGACGCAAAAAAAGGTGAGGCACAAGATCCACTACATTAGTGAAGTCGGTGCCAGCACGTCGATTGGACTCTTGGAGAAGAAACTTGTACGCATCCCGAGCCCGATCCCTGAGAGCATTCCACTGATCGATGGCAAAGTAAACCGGAAAGTTTGTGGCGTCAATGTCAACTTTGGGAAGCAAATGGCGATTGAGTCTACCCGACGTGAAGAGTGTGTTGATGCTTTGAGCATGATGGAGAAGGTCCCTATATTGGCCGCATATCCATTTGATGCCTCGCCCCGAACCAATAGCAAGAAGGTCGTCAACCTCCTCAACCCAGAGAAGGGGATCCAATAGGGAGAAGTCAGCCAGTTCTTCATGGAGGTCGACATGGTGGGCGGGAAGGACAACAGAGTTGGTGAGGAATTCCACGATGACCAAATCCTCCTCCAGAAGCACGCAGAAGGATACGAAGGCATCGGTGATAGCTGCATTGGTACGTGCCTAACGAGATCAAAAATGGTAGGAGTCGCCCAAAATGGTCTCTATAAGCCTTCGGCCAGGGTTCGAAAAATACTAGAAGACACCAGACATGATGCAAGTACGACCGATTTCCCAGTGTAGAGGCGACATCCGACACCGAGCTATGGAGAGTAACAAAAGGAAAGCCAAGAAAAGCCATTGAAAGACTCGGGGGAACTGGCAAAGTGGAAACATAGTTCGAAAGATACAAAGCAACAGGAGAGCAATCACCACACTTAAAAGGAGTGTTGCACACGTGAGAGGCCACATCTAAACTACTGAGTAGAACCTGCCCACTCATGGGAAATTAAGCTTGTCAGCCCAATCCAATCTTGATCGGTACCTGAAGTGACGATGGCGGTAGGGTGATCAATAGCATAATTTGTAAGAAAATCAGCCGCTTGATTAGTTTCTCTATAGTTATGAGTAATGTACCAGGAGCCGATTTTATCTAACCAATAAAGAATTTGAGGGATAAAGATGTTGATTTTCCACGAAGGGGATGTGCCTCTAGAAACTGCACATATGATAATTTGGGAGTCCCCTTCAATAAATAAATGAGGACAACCTAACTGGGCAGCCATCTTGACCCCTTCCAGAAGTGCTTGGGCTTCAGCAGCATTGCACGAACCATCTCTGAGAGGGTAGGAGCCTACTTTGATGAGATTACCAAATTCATCCCTAAGAATACAACCTACACCTGATTTACCTGGGTTCCCTCTAGAAGTGCCATCAAAATTGAGTTTCCATGAGCCCTTCGAAGGGGGTCGCCATCTTGCCCTTTTTCTACGAATTATTTTTTCAACTTGTGAGAGGCCTTTTTTAACTATAGAGCCAGGTCCAGGTTGCTTTATGAGTGGCCATGAATGCATGATATCAAAATCCCTGGAGGAGAAAGTGGATTGTGACAAATAGTTAACACTAACTCTCTCAGAGATGGCCACTTCCAGCTTGTTGAGAAAAGCTTGCAGCTCGGCAGATTGTTCCCTGAAGAGACGAAGATTGCGTTCCCACCATATATGCCAGAGGAGGAAGTATGGGGCTATGTACCAAATAGAGCTGAGGGAGCTGTTAATATTAAAGCTTGGCTAAGAGAGAAGAGTCTCACCAATATTATTACAAGGTACCCAAGCTAGATTTAATTTGTTCAGGAGCCAACCCCAGCAGCTAGATGCAAAAGGGAAAAATAAAAAGAGGTGATCAAGATCTTCCTCCGCAGCACCACAAAGTAAACACATGGAAGGACCGGCGTAACCCCATGATCTCCACCTAACTTGAGTTAGAACCTTCTTTTTCATAACCAACCAGCCGAAAATTTCCACCTTAGGAGAGATATTGGGATGCCAACAGCCGTAGGAACATGGAAGACCTTGGCCAAACCGAGAGATGAGAATATTATAACCTGCTTTCACAGAGAAAGATCTGTTGCATCCCCAAGCCAAATCAAATGATCATCATCATTAAGAAAGTGTGCATTTCTATCCTGTATGACATCCTTGAGGAGATTGGACTCCTGTGCATTAGCCTTGGAAAGAGCTTCATTGTTATTCTTTAATTGTCACTCGATTTCACTCCTTGATTGTTGAATGTACCGTAACTCCGAAAGCAACTTGTCTACCTGTAGATGTCCACAAACCACATCAAATCTAATAAAAAAAGATGTAGAATGTGGATTTAGACTAACCTCGATGGTCACCCGAAGAGTGAACTTAGTACCGAGTGTTGCACTACATTTCAGACTCCATGTAGTTTTGTGTGAAAGTGTGTGTAATGATGCCCTAAGATGCCCTTGTGCAAGTTGCATAGTGATAAGCGGTCTGTATCTAGAATGTAGTAGATGTATCGAATGTGTGAGATGTTGTGTATGTAGAAGTGATGCAACCCTTGTCCCTTGTGTGAGTGTGTTAGATGGACATTTTTATTCTCTTGTGCCTTTAGATGCAAGCTTAGGTGATAATAGATAATTCTTAGTGTTTGGCCCCTTATTTGAGAGCTATAACTATGTATATATATATATATATATATATATATATATATGATTCCCTTGTTTGAATTTTGTAATTGACAACTGGAAGGCCGACCCAAAAGTATAAAAGATGCCCAAGAAGTAAAAGAGACCCAAAAGAGTGAGAAAAGGGGAGAAAGGGTCAAGAGCGCCCAGAGGGACATGAGCGCTTGGGCGCTAGTGTCCAAGGTCACAAAAGATAAATCAATTAAATGTCAATAGGAGCTATAGGGTATGTAAGGTCAATAAAAGTATAAGATACAAAACAAAAGACCCAAAAGATGTCATCAATTACTACTTTTCTTGCTTAGGAATCATATATACGTGTGTGTGTGTGTGTGTGTGTATGTGCTCTAGGACCTAGAAATGTACCCAAGTGCATAGATTTTGTGTCTACATTTTCCCCCACTTTATGTTGTTGAGTGAATACTCGATAACACGAGTAGATAAAAGATACATACCTTGTAATCTTGTAGAAAGTGTGGCGGATAGCGTGCCGAGTGGACAAGTGAAGCGTGGAGACTAGGAAGGGGAGGTAGAACCTAGGGGTGAAGCATATGTGTGGCTTGTACTTGTTGTGATCTTGTACTTGCTGATGTAAGCTACTTCTTGTTGTGTATTAAGAATAAACCTGCAAAAATAGAGTGAGAAAGTAGTCAAAGTTTTGTATATGAAAAATCAAAGTAATGCATGTATAAGTAAGCAAAGACTATAAAAATGTGTAAAAGGAAAGTGTGCACCCGATATCTAGGAGAGTATGAGATAGAAATTTGTCGTGTTTTACTTGGAGATGCTACTAAATTTGTTGTTGATGGTGAGGTTTTTGGGTGATCTCGTGCTAAGAGTGAGTTTTGGGTGATCTCACGCAAAGAGTGACTTTTTTGGGTGATCTCACGACAAGAGAGATTTTTTGGGAGATCTCATTCCAAGAGAAGAGTTTTGGGGAGAGAGGTCTAGATTTTATCTCCTTCCATGACACTTCCGAATAAGCACCACCGAAGATAGTATGTCCCGATTTGTTCGATTGTAACCGATTTGTTCTTATTGTAGGAGATAGAATGAATTTTTTGACTGGAGGCAAGTTCCCTGCATGAAGACCGATGGAGATCATGTTGTACTATGAAATTGATTGTTTTATCCCAGGACATTAGCACCCAAGGGATGACACAAGTGTTAGGCTCTACATTCTACTACTAGGCACTAGTGTTCTCTTTGTGTGTGTGGTCCAATTTTGATTCTCGACCATTCCGTGACTGTATGCCCGTGCTGTTGATTTGTATTATAGCTCTAAGATATTGTAGGGGTGATGTGTTCACCAATATATGCCCCCCTCGTTTAGGGTGCATGCAACAACTATAGGAGAATGCGGTCAAGGGAGAGGACTTGACACTGATATGCATATCTGAAGGAGATACCTATAGGGGGTAGGGGATGTGCATGGTAGAAACCAAGGCACATGAAAACAAGATGGGCTAGTATAGAAGTGTTACTAGTAAAAGTAGCTAATATGCAAGAGAATACAATGTAATAAACAAGTGTTAAAATAAGATGGACCGCAAAAAGTGAGTTTCATACATGGGACATCACTCATAATGTCACAAGACAATCAAGGCCGAAATGACCAAGAACATAGAATGATCAAGTAAGACATAGGGCATATCCCACAAACAATAGAAAACAATAGGAAATAAGAAGTGATAGATAGCCATGGTTGTATTGATCCTACAAGACAAATGCTACATATGAAGTTCCAATTAACATGTTAGAAAGATAAATAGTATGTTAAAGCATGTATATAACAGTGAAAATTAAATTGACAGTAATGATAAGTGGTAAAGAATGTGACAATAGAACATGTGATATGTGAGAGTACTAAAGGAAGATGCCCCCAAAAGCCTGGTAGGAGTAAAAGGGATTCAAAGGTGTTGAGCAGGATACATCATGTGAGAATATATAATAGATCCGCTTTCACTTATAGAGACTAAGTGAATGCACATATGTATATAAAAAGAGATAATGACATGCCAAGAATCGACTAACATAGTAAACAAAGTGCAAGATGTAAGTAGTATAAGCCAACAATAATAAATGCAACCAAGATATGCAAATTTTATATGAGTTTGATGGTATGACATGTAAAGTTAGAAGATTGGAGTAACTATGTTGCCTGAGTGGATGTGTATGAAATGAGGTTTATTTATAAATGCCCGTCAATAGTCAAGAATGAACCATATAACAAGAGTGCGCCATCGGGAAATGAGTGTGTTGTGTGAGAGTAGATGCTATAAAAGATGTATCGTGAAGCACAAAGCATGAAGTGTGTATGATGTGAGGTTCATTGATGAAGTGTTCCCTCAACAGTCAAGAGGAAACCGTAACACTAGAGTGCATCATCGGGTAATGTTGGTACAATATGTGTACGAAAGGTGTAGGAGTGCTTAGAAATATTAGATATGAAGCACAGAGCGTGAAGTGTAGTAGTAGACACTAGAGATAATTGATGGTGATAGAGGTGGGAGATTGTAATTCCCCCAATTGTAAGATGGATAGAAGGCTACTTGATGATAGTGAAAGGCAAGACCCTCCACTCGATATATGAGGAGACAATGGCATGTGACCATTAGCTAAGATTAGTGGTGTAGGAGAATAACCATGTGTATGTGAATGAGATCAATGTGGAAAAGGAAGTGGAGAAATTTTGTGAAAAGGGGTTACTCGAATGGGGGACTTAAGCCGAGGTGGTAGACTAAGGGACAAATGAGGAATATAAGTTCGAGATGTAATTCGTGCATGAATAAGAGAACTAGGTGTGGAAGGAGATTTAGATTTAGGTGGTATAAGAGGCCGCACACAAATAGGAGAGGTAAGTGTAGGATTTGAGCCATGTAGGAGGACTAAATGTTGTGACCAGGTGCATAGATATCAATAAGAATAGCTCAAGGCAATAGTACAATGCATGGTGGAATACCTTTGATGGTGAAAAATTGTTTGTTATGGATGTACTTGAGACATAAGTGATGCATGGAAGGAATGGCTTGGGTGGCATGGAGCCAAGGAAGACCTGAGAGCATGTCATAGCCTACAATTTCAGAGGTAACCAAGAATGGTATATAGACAATAAAAGACCCAACTGTGATGGGAAGAATGACATGAACATCAGAATTAGGAACCGGAAATGTAATAGAAATTTTGGGCATTTAATAGCTAAAAGGAGTGCCACTGAGTATGCATTGGTAAGAGACAATTGATAGACCATAGTATTGTTGATGATATAAGTATGAAAAAAGCATTGATATGCAATGAACCTAAAGAAAATGCATGGTGGAATACATTTGATGGTGAAAACTTGTTTGTTTGGATGCACTTGAGACATAAGTGATGCATAGAAGGAATGACTTGGGTGGTGTGGAGCCAAGGAAGACCTAAGAGCATGTCATAGCCTATGATTTCAGAGGTAACCAAGAATGGTATATAGACGATAAGAGACCAAACTGTGATGGGAAGAATGACATGAACATAAGAATTAGGAACCAAAAACGTAATTAGAAAATTTGGGCATTTAATAGCTAAAAGGAGTGCCACATAGCATGCATTGGTAAGAGCCAATGGATAGACCATAGTATTGTTGATGATATAAGTACCAACAAAAGCATTGATATGCAATGAATCAAAAGAAAATGTAGTGTGATAATCATGATCCAAGAATGCGATATCTCGGCGGTGGCACATCATCGTGAAGCCACAAGAAATCAAGAGGCCCCGATGAAGGAGGAGGCACAACATGATATGTATGATTTGTAAATGAATCAGTATCTTTCTTGTCATGGTTTAGTAAAGGGTCATTGAATATTTTTAGCTTTTTATTATCATTGACCGGTTTGGAAGTAGATGGCTCAGGGAGCTCAATTGCATTGTTATCAATAAGATCTTGAATTAGATGTTTAAGTTTAAAGCAACGATCAATATAATGCCGAATGCATTGATGTCATCACAACATGCATTTTCATTGTAGTTGTGGCCACATTCGTGAGAAGGATCTAGATTGAGCGGTGGTGGAAGAGTAATAAGATTGCTTTCGACAAGTCAAGTAATAGGATCCGATGAGCGTAAGGTAGCTTAGTAAAATTATGCTTCATAGCTTACACTTGAAGTGTGGTGGATGGAGAAACAACATTGACAATGGCCTTAGCTTTAGTAGGATTAGGAGATGGCTTGAATGCATATTTATCTTGAAACCTATTAGAAGAGGATGAAGAAGTATCATGATATTTCAATTTTCCCATAGATAAAAGTTTTCCTTCACGTAATTTGAGTGTATGGCATAGTTGATCAAAGGAGGGAGAGGTCTCAAAGATGACACTCTCTTGAAGTGGAGGTAAGATACTTTGAACAAATAGATCTTGCAATTCAGAATCAATTAGAACATTAGTCATCTTAACAAGGTTATTATTCTTGTAACACAAGACATAGTCTGCAAGATGCTCATTAGATCCTTGTTTTATTTGAGCTAATTGTGCATAGGATATTTTAGTACCGATATTGATAGAAAAATGTGCAAGGAAAGCATTAGATAAGTATGTAAAATAAGTTACCGAGTGAACATGTAGATCATAAAACCAATGCATAGTGTAATCTTGCAAACTTCTAGGAAATAATTTAGCCAATAATGTAAGATCATCTACATAGTCAAGACATGCCACATGAAAAGATCGAAGATTACTCCTGAGGGTTGCCATGGCTATTGAAGGTTGGAAACATGGGTGAAATGAAGTTAGGAGGAAGTAGATAAGAGGATATGGCAGGTGTGAAGGGGATATGAAGGAGTAATGAGGAATCTAGAGATGGAGAAGAATGTGAAGTGGCTTGTTGTAGTTGGTAGATTTTGGAGTTGTAAATCTTGGTATAAAGAAGCTAAGTCATGAGTGCCTGAAGAGGAACCAGGTTGTGTGTGAGAAGTATTGGGAGGAGGTAGAGGAGTTGTAGTTGTTGGAATATGCATAGGGTGATTGCGTAAAGTAGAACAAAAATTAGTGAGCTTGTCTAACTATTCTTGATCAATGTTAGTGTCCTCATCATATGATTTTTCATTGTCATAAGTTTCAATGTTTTCAAGAGGAACATTGTTTGAGTTAAGAAAAGGATTAAAATATTCATCCATTGATGTAGAGAACTTATGGACATATGGAGGAAGCTCAATATGCTCAAAGGGACCAAAACGACCACTATGTGTGATGGGCATAAAAAGAAGACTTAAAAGGAAGGTAGAGTTTGATCGATCGAGTTCACCAAATGATTTAATATAAATGGAATTAAATCTAATTGCATAGTAACTATTGTAGTGTATGATATAAAAATGCTAATGTACAAGTAAAGACACGAGAAATGAAACATGTACAATATGAAACCCTAAGAAAGAAGGAGGGATATAGGAACTTAGCTAATTTTTGAGCAAACTGGAAGTGATCTGGGCAAGTGAACTACTGGAAGAGACTATGAACAACATCATCACAATGTTAACTGGAGATTCTTAGACCTTGAAATGTGTCATACAAAAGCACCCATGGGAGGACAGGAGTGCACAGGCGCTAGTGTCTCTCTCCGGGTGATTGTGTCTGTGTGAATAATCAAGATGTGGTCTTTTTCGTAGGAGGACCTTCATTGTTAGTCTTTGTTTTTCACTTTGATTTCACTCCTTGATCTTTGAATGTACTTGTATTATGTAAAACAACTTTTCTACTTGCAAATGTCCACAAACAACAACAAATCAAATAAAAATGATGTAAAATGTGAAGTCAAACCGACCCCGATGGTCACCAAAGAGTGAACTTAGTACCAAGCGTTGCACTACATTTCAAACTCCATGTAGTTCTATGTGAAAGTGTGTGTAATGATTCCCTAGGATGCCCTTGTGCAAGTTACACAATGATAGTGGGCTAGATCTAGAATGTGCAGATATATAAAATGTGTGAGATGTTGTGTATGTAGAAGAGATGCAAACTTTGTCCTTGTGTGAGTGTGTTAGATGAATGTTTTAATGCTCTTTGTGCTATTGGATGCAAGCTTAAGTGATAGTAGATAATGCTTAGTGTTTAACCCCTTATTTGATAGTATAACTATGTATATATATGATTCCCTTGTTTGAATTTTGTAATTGACAATTGGAAGGTTGACCCAAAAGTATAAAATATGCCCAAGAAGTAAAAGAGACCCAAAAGAGTGAGAAAATGGGAGAAAGTGCCCAAGAGGAACAAGAGTGTCTAGGCACTAGTGTTAGAGGTCATAAAACATAAATCATTCAAATACTAATAGGGTCAGTAGGGTATGTAAGGTCAATTAAAGTATAAGAGAAAAAATAAAAGACCCAAAAGACGCCATCAATTACTAGTTTTCTTGTTTATGAATCATATATATTAGTATGATGTAGGACCTCTAAATGTACCCAAGTGCATAGATTTTGTGTCTACATTTCCCCACTTTATGTTTGTGAGTGAATACTCAATAACATATAGTAGATAGAATATGTGTACTTTATAATCTTGTAGAGAGTGTGGCGAGATAGTGTTTTGAGTGGACAAGTGAAGTGTGGAGACTAGGAATGGGAGGTAGACCCTAGGGGTGAAGCATATGCATGACTTGTACTTACCGATGTAAGTTATTTCTTGTTGTGTATTAAGGACATACTTGTAAAAGAAGAGAGATAAAGTAGTCAAAGTTTCGTATATGAAAAATTAGAGTAATGGATGTGTAAGTAAATCTGTAAAAGTGTGTAAAAGAAAAGTGTCCACTCGATATGTAAGAGAGTATGAGATAGAAAGTTGTCCTGTTTTTCTTGGAGATGTTGTTGAATTTGTTTTCGATGGTGAGGTTTTTGGGAAATCTCACATTGAGAGAGATAATTTGGGTGATCTCTTGCCAACAACGAGTTTTTGGGTGATCTCATGCCAAGAGAAGAGTGTTGAGGAGAGAGGTCTATATTTCATCTCCTTCTATGATGCTTCCTGAATAAGAACCACAAATTCACTAAAATTGAACTAAACTATGAGAAGTATAACAAACTAATTAATCTAATATAGGATAACTAAAACGCTATAACAATGCACAAAAGCATAATGGAATAATTTTAAGTAATTATACTAAATGAAATAAAACCCTAAATGTGCAAAGATGTAAAAGGAAATGACTTAGATGATTATTAGAGATTGTCGCAGGTTGTCGCAGGTATGATAGTAAAATCTAGGAGTAGGAACAATCACTCAAAATTCCCAAAAAGGCCAGATCTAGAGGATCTGAGCGACCGAGATGCCTAGGAAGGTACTGGGGCACCTGGGCGCCATGGTATGCAAAATAGGTGCCCCTGGTCTCTGTAAAAGCTTAGAATCTAGTTTTCACGGGGACGTAAGATGATCCGGAATATTGTCTATTTGTCACACTTTGGATCTATCGAAATGTGTCGAATGTGCTAAGTGATGGAAGTGAAGTAATGACCTACAAGAGAGAAAGAAGTATCAAAACCCTAAGAAAAATAAAAGATGTTGAACGAATGAGTCGGAATAACCTCGGTCACACCACAACAAGTGGGCTTACTATTATGAGCATTGCACTACATTTCAGACCCAAATGTAGTTTTTGTGTGTGTGTGTGCATGTCATGCCCTAGGTTATCTTGTGTCAGTCACACTTTGTGAAGTAGCGAGCAATAATAACTATAGAAAATGTAATAAGCATGTGTGCATGAAATAGAATAGAATCCTCCCCCTATGTTGTGTGTGTTGATACATATCTCCTAGCCTTGATGCATGACACTATGTGGATGTAAGTGATGTAATAGATGGAGTGATAGTAGTATGTGATGCTAGGACCCTCATTATGGTCTTATAACTTTATATTTATAGGGTTCTCTTGCTCTAATTTTGTAATTAACCCCAACATGGCTGACTAGGAAAAAGATAAGGATGAAAAATGGCTAGAAGAGGCCCAAAAAGAGGTGGGAAAGAAGAACATGGATCGGGGCACCCCAAGTGGGACCAGGCGCCCGATTTAGGCTAAAATGATGGGACAATTATGAAATAGGTGGATATGTATAGGAAAATACGTGGGAATGACGAAATAAAAGGTAAAAATAAGATGGCCAAAAGGTGGGATTAATTAGTACTTTCTTCACTTGAGAACCCTCTAAATAATAATATAAGACCAAAGCTAAATAATTCCTAAAGTGCAAAATTTTGTTTCTACATTTTTCCCCCACTTTATGTTGGTGAGTGGAATGCTCGGTAACATAAAGTAGATAGAGATGCGTGCTTGATATCTATGTAGAGTGTAGTAGAGACATGCCGATGGACTAGACTCAAGTGTGGAATGACAAAAAGAAAATGGTGGAGGAGCATGGATTCTAAGGATGAAAAATGTGCATAAAAAGTGATGAGAGTGGACTTAGGGTGAAACACGTGTGTAGTTGTTGTGATGTGTAGTGTACCAACATGGTTAGTAAAGGCAAGTGTCGTTGCATGATGTGTTGTCATTATCATTATTTTTTTCATCGTCGTCGTCGTTGTTTCCCCCAATTTGACTGCTTGTTTCTCATACAATTGAACCTATAAGGAGAAAATGATCAAGTAGTCAAATATATATGTATGTAAAAATATTGTGTAAAATACACATGTATATAAATGTGTAAAGTACGTAAATGTAAAATACGTGAAAATAAATGTGTAAATGGAACATGTGCACCTGATCCATGTTGAGAAAAAGGTGTAGAAGGATATCTTATATTGTCATGAGTTTTTTGGGTGATCTCATGCCACCTTGGTTGAAGAAGTATAGGGAGGAAATGTTTCTACTAAAATGTGTGAAGAGATCTTTGTATTGTCCTAGTTTTTTGGGAGATCGCGTAACTAGACAAAGTAGTGTAGAGAGGCACATCCATTGTATACTCTAAGCCTGTAACCGCTTCATAAAAATGCCAAAGGACACCATGTCTTAAAGAGGCCATTATGTATGGACTTTGTCGATTGGGTCTCGAACTCACTCACTATATGTAAACCCATAATGCAAAGGGTGGAAATTACATTATACTGAACCGGTGTAAATACGTTGTGTTAGTATGTAAAATCCTCAATGATGCCCCTCCCTCTTTGAAAGGGGCATATGAGACCCCAAAAAGAGGACGTATTGCACTCTGACTTATAGAACTCTGCTCTGCAGGGGGAAAGGGAAAGTGCTTGGTAGAAACCAAGGTGCACACAAAAGGGGATGGATAATGAAAGAAAGTTTTAGTCTGAAAACACATGCATGTAATAAGACAAGTGCAAAATATGTAGACAATGTAGTAACTACCAAACAAAGTAGTGTAAACATGCAATAAAACAAGTAGACCACACAAAATGGGTTGCAAACATGGGACATCACTCATGATGTTGCAAGACATGTAAGGTTGTCATGGCTGAAAACAACAAACAAGTGTGCACACAAGCAAAGGGAAAAGCCCGCATACAATGGAAAACAATGGTAGACAAGTAAAAACAAACAAACAAGGAGTCATGGAGATGTATAATCCTGCAAAACAAGTGTTGCACATGGAATACTCGTTAACATATTAGAGTGATAACCAATATGTCAAAACATGTATGAGCCAAGTAATATAAGATGCTTAAGTACAAAATGAAACAATAACACCTGAATAAGACGAATGTGGATGCCCCCAACGACTAGTATAGGAAGGGTAGAAGGAAAACATCCATGTTGTGTGTAAAGTATTGTATTTGTGATCACACTAAACAAAGTTGTGAATGCACATGTGTGTATGATAAAGATAATGACATATAAGAAATCAGTCTAACATGTGTAATAAAGTGATCATGTAAAACACTAGTAAGCAAAAGTAAATGCCCCAAGACAATGCAGTATGCTATGGATGGATGGAATGGAATACAAGAGGAATGATAGGAACAACATGCCCCGAGTGTATGGAAGTGTATGTAATGAGGTTCATTTTGTTTTCCCCTTAGTAGTTAAGAATGAACCGTAAATGAGAGTGTGTCATCGGGAAATGGTCGAGTAGTGTTGGTTGTGTCTAGCGCGTTGTGATGAGTGTGTATATGTAATGGTGATGGAATGTGACATGTGGATAGATGTGCATGAATCCTATAGCCAAAGTGTATATCACAACTTGTTGAATGGGTGAGTGATGATTTATCCCTAAACGTATATCACTATATGATGAAAGGATGAGTGATGATTTATCCCTAAGTGTATATCACTATAAGATGTAAGGAGGGTATGGTGATGTAATCTAAGGTGTATACCACTAGAAAATGATGGAATAGGTGATGATTTAGCCTAACGTGTATGTATAAGGGAGTGGAATGTAACTAGGGTGGAAATGTTGTATGAGGAAATATCGCATGGTGAGTGTAAGGTACATTTGATTGGTAAACCCTCGGCAGTCGAGTATGGACCGAGGAACTAAAGTGTGTCATAGGGTGGTGAGTGCAGCACGTAGAAGGAAACATAGTATAAATGACCAAGTGATGAATAGGGTATGTAAATGTGTGGTGTGGGCAATACAATATAGGATGTGTGGGGTGTGCGGGATGTGTAATTGTGAAGTACAATAATAGGTGTATATAGAAATGGAATACATAATGATAAAATGTAAAGCTAGACCCATATGAAATGTAATCTAGCGTAGTATGTAGAATATAGATGATGTATAAATGTGCCATGTGAACAATACAATGTAGGATGTGTAGGGTGTGTAGAATATGTAATATGTAAGATGCGGTGATAGGTGTAGATAGGAAATAGAATGTGTAGTGATAAAATGTAAAGCTAGACCCATATATAATGTAACCTAGCGTAAATATAGAATGGAGGGATGAAATGTAAAACTAGACTCATATGTAATGATGACTAGTATAGTATATGGAAAATATATGATATGAAAATGTGCAGTGTGTAATGTGACTAAGTGCGTAGATAGTGAAATGAATGTAATGTGTAGATGAGGATTAGTATAGTGTAGAAATAAGTGTAGAATGAATGTGTATGATGTGCAATGTAGGATGAAATGGAATATGTAGTGCATATGGTGCAATGTGTGGAGGTTTAGTGTAATGGTAATCCCTCAATAGTCAAGTGTGAACCGAAGCACAAGAGTGCATCATCGGGTAATGGTGGTGTTATGATGCACAATATGATATGTTTATAGGAAAGAATAATAAATGAGAAATATGAAAGGTGAGACTATGTAGCTATGCAAAAACATGAGGGGGAGTGTGCAATGTGATATATCCCCTTAGTGGTAGTGTGCCAAGGGATTATGTAAACTCATCAAGAAGATTGTCATCCTTTGGATCAAAATTGAATGGATATGCATTAGTAACTTGGTAAGCTATAGTGGTAGGTTGATCATGTAATGAGCCATTGAGACGTAAGCAATACATGCCCATAGCATATTCCTCATTAATGAATGGAAGGAAGTGTAAGCCACATGCATACCAACGAGTGAGATTTTTGTATAACCTAGGAAAGAGCTATTACAGATGATAACATGTCCAAAAGGCATAGGAAAGGATATGTTTGTATGATCGGATCTAGGGTGCCCCCAATATAGTCTAGCTAGGACTTTCCTAATGTGAGTGGCATAGTAGTAGGAGTACGTGTAAGAAAGACATCAAGATGAAAGACACGAAGTCCATAAGCAACTATGACATGGAATAACCCATGGTATAAATGAGGATGGTATGGCGGTGGACAAATATCAACAACAGAAAAACCTAAGTGGGCTAAGCCATCATGCATACATATGGTTTCAGGAAAAGTAGGATCTAATGGAATGTGTTCCCAATACAAACCATGTATGAAGAGTGTACACGTGAATGGTGGGTGAACAAACAATGAAGATGAGGATGGGATAATGGTGTTTATGCAGTGAAGAGTGGCTGATATGGAATAATAGTTATAGTAGGAGGTGGTGTAGAAGGGACAACATCTAGTAAACAAATAGTTCCCTCAAGTGGTGGTAAATGAGGTGGGTCATCCATAGGTTGAGGCTCATCTATAGTATCAATGTGAGGGATAGGAAGACTAGTGTGAGGGTCATGGACACAATATTGGAATGGGTCACGGTCCTGAAAGATGGTATAATCGACACGTTCATGTAGAACTCAATGTAATGGTGGTATGGAAGTAACAACTTGTATGCATGGCATGGAGCCATGGCCTACCCAATAAACAATTGTATGCAACGGAGAAATTGATAACAAAGAAAACTATAGGGAGAGTTTTAGGACCAATTGTGAAGGGCAAGGTAACATGACCAAGAAATGGATGAACAGTACCATCATAAGCACATAGTGAGATAGAATAAGGACTAATGTCATGAGTAGACAAACCTAAAGCCTGGAGGAAAGACATAGGGCACATATTAAGCTCAGAACCATTATCGATTAGAGTGCATTTGACACCAACATTGTAAATACGGGACATGATATAGAGGAGTGGGTCATTGTCAAAGGGATGGATGTCAGAAGGGGGATGAGCCCTGAACACTATATGTTGTGAGAATGCATCAACAAATGTGTTATACATGGAATCTAGATGCATGTCAACAGAAACATTTGTAGTAACAAAAAGGTGTTGAACACGATGAAGTAAATCAGGATGGGTAAGCAGATATTCATTGATGGAGATACTCATGATGGCTAAATGTAAATGTAAAACCCTAGAAGGTGCTATGAAGAAATGTGGGGTTCACCAAAATGATTAACTAAAATTGAACTAAACTATGAGAAGTATAGCAAACTAGTTAATCTAATATAGGAGGACTAAAATGTTGTAACAATGCACTAAAGCAAAATGGAATAATTTTAAGTGATTATACTAAATGAAATAAAACCCTAAATGTGCAAAGATCTAAAAGGAAATGATTTAGCTGATTGTTACACACCTTAATCATCATGGGTTGTCGCAGGTATGACGATAAAATTTAGGAGTAGGAACGATCACTCGAAGTCCCAGAAAAGGCTAGATTTGGAGAATTTGAGTAAAATGAGGCACCCATGAAGGTCTTGGGGTACCCAGGGAGCCCTAGTACTGAGAATAGGAACCCTGGTCTCTATAAAATCTTTGAATCTGGTTTTCCTAGGGTCACAAGATGATCTGGAATATTTCTTGTTTGTTGTAGTGGATCTACCGAGCTTAATCGAATGTGTTTGAGTGATGGAAGGTGAAGTAATGACATGTAAAGAGAGAAAGACGTATCAAAACCCTAAGAAAAATAAAAGATGCATAATGAATGGGTCAGATCGATCTCAGCTGCTAGAACAATGGGCTTACTAATTTGAGCGATGCACTACATTTCATGCCCAAATGTAGTTTTGGTGTGTGTGTGCATGTCGTGCCCTAGGTGCTCTTGTGCTTTAGTCACTTTGTGAAGTAACGAGCAATAATAACTATAGAAAATGTAATAGCATGTGTGCATGAAATAGAATAGAATCCTCCCTATGTTGTGTGTGTTGATGCAAATCTCCTAGCCTTGATGTATGACACTATGTGGATGTAAGTGATGCAATGGATGCAACTCTAGATGAAGTGATAATAGTATGTGACGTTAGGACCCTCATTATGGTCTCATAACTTTTTATTTATAGGGTTATTTTGCTCTAATTTCATAATTAACCCCAACATGGCCAACTAGGAAAAGATAAGGATGAAAAATAGCTATAAGAGGCCCAAAAAGAGGTAGGAAAGAAGAATATGGATCGAGGCACCCTAGGTGGGACCAGGGCACCCCAGTACAGGCACTGAGTGCCCCAGTTTAGGCTAAAATGATGGGACAATTGCAAAATAGGTGGATATGCATAGGAAAATACGTGGGAATGATGAAATAAAAGGTAAAAATAAGATGGCCAAAAGGTGGGATTAATTAGTACTTTCTTCACTTGAGAACCCTCTAAATAGTAGTATAAGACCGGGCTAAATAATGCCTAAAGTGCATGATTTTGGGCAATCTCACGTTGAGAGAGAGTTTTTGGATGATCTTACGCCAACATCAAGTTTTTTGGGTGATCTCACACCAATAACAAGTTTTCCGTATGATCTCATGCCAAGAGAAGAGTGTTGAGGAGAGAGGTCTATATTTTCTTTCCTTCCATGATGCTTCTTGAATAAGCACCACTATAGATGGTACGTCCGTTATCAGAATCGATTTATTCCTATTTTAGGAGATAGAATGCATTTTGCATGAAGGAAAGTGTTTGCTATCGAAGAATTGTGTTGAAGAGTGTTGGAGATCATGTCATCCTGTGAAATTGATTGTTTCTTCCCTTAGGACATTAGTGCCCAAGGGAGGACACAAGTTTCGTGCCTGCTATCTGTTACTATGTGCTAGTGTCCACTCGTGTGTGAGGCCTTAGTCGATTCTAGACCATTACGTGATTAGATTCCTATGTTGATTATGTATTGTGTTAATCTATACTGTAGCTTTGAGCTATTGTAGGGGTGATTTGTTTACCAGTAGATTCCTCCATCGCTTGGGGTGCATGTGAAGACTGCATGAGAATTTGGTCCAAGGGAGAGGACTTGATATTGATATGCATATCTAGAGGAGATACCTGTAGGGGGTAGGGGATGTGCATGGTAGAAACCAAGGCACATGCAAACAAGATGGGCTAGTAATAAGTGTTAGTAGTAAAAGTAGCTAACATGCAAGATAAGACAATGTAACAAACAAGTGTGAAAAAAATTTGGACTGCGAAAAGTAGGTTTCATACATGGGACATCACTCACAATGTCACAAGACAATCAAGGCCGAAGTGGCCAAAAACATACAATGATCAAGCAAGACATAGGGCATATCCTGTAAATAATAACAAACAATAGGAAATAAGAAGTGACAGATAACCATGGTTATATTGATCATGTAATACAAATGCTACACATTAAGCACCCATTAACATGTCGAAATATAAATATTATGTCAAAGCATACATATAGCAGTGAAAAGTAAAGCGTGAGTTATGATAAATAGTAAATAATGTGACAATAGAACATGTGATATGTGAGAGTAGTAATGGTTGATGTTCCCAAGAGCCTTGACAAGACTAGAAAGGGATTTGGTGTCGAGCATCATACATCATTTGAGAAGCTATAATATATATGCATTCACTTCCATAGACCACGTGAATGCACATGTGTATGTAGAAAGAGATAATGACATACTAAAATTCAGCTAGTATACTAAGAAACGTGCAAGATGGAAGCAATATAAGCTATAGCAATAATAAATGCAACCAAGCTATGCAAATGTTGTATGAGTGTGATGGTATGGTATGATATGTAATGAAATGAGGTTCATTTATAAATTCCCTCAACATTCAAGAATGAACCATAGAATAATAATGCGTCATCGGGAAATAAGTGTTTTGTGTGACAATAGATGTTATAAAAGATGTATCACGAAGAACAAAGGGTGATGTGTGTATGGACGTGAGTTTCATTGATGAAGTGTTCCCTTAAGCTGTCAAGTGTGAACTATAACACTAGAGTGCATCATCGGGAAATGTTAGTACGAAGCATGTATGAGTGCTAAGAAATATTAGACATGAAGTGTAGTAGTATACATTAGAGATAGCCAATGGTGATAGAGGGGGAGAGAGTGTAATGCCCTCAAGTGTAAGATGGATAGAAGACTACTTGATGATAGTGAAGGGTGAGGACCCTCCACCCGATATCCAAGGAGACAATGGCATGTGACTATTATCCCAAATTCTCCCCCCAGCAAATTTGGTCAAGACAACTCCTACACATAAGGAAATTATGAAGGAAATGACTCAGACCCGTGAGCTCACATTCCAGGATGACAAACAAGGTTGCAGGGAGACTCTACAATGGAATGGCGGGGCCTGCGAAAGTTTAAACGACCTTGTGTGAGAAAAAAGAGAAGCTCAAACAAGCGTCGCATCTCCACGTGTCTCAGGACGAAACGGAGGCAGGGGCAAATGGTCAAGCAAAGTCAAAAGGTGGAGCTTCGGGGCGCGGGGTTTTTAAGCTTTGCTTTTCACGAAAAGGGGAAAAGATAAATTACAGACCTGCGAGCCCGACCGCCACATGTCTCATATAAAAAAGAAAAGCCCAAACGAGTGCCAAGCTACTGCATGGCCCTAGTAGGTGAAAATGGAGAAAAGTCTTCCAGGACATTAATGCAGAATCCAATCTCTTCAACTACCAGATCTAATTCGATTCAATCCGCTAGGGAACCAGAAGCGACATATTGTGGGAAAATTTGCAAGAGTCATTGATATTCAGTGGTTGAACTTTCAAAGTGAGATTCGATGCATTTCTCATGTTGGTTGGAGTAGGATTCAACTTTTCCCTCTTCTCTCTCTTTTCTTTCTATATATACTGTAACACTTTTCATTTGAGAGGTAGAGACATTCTGGGCATAGAGAAACTTTGTCAAATTTGTTTCTCAATGCCATTTTTAAGCAGTGAACCTTCTCCCACTCTTGGAAAATGTATTTGTGCCTCTATTCTAGAAATGCAATGGTCATGCACCTTCTAGAGCAATAAAAATTTCTTTTTGTGGTGTTCTTCAACCCTTCACATCATTTTGTTGTTTCTCCGTGCCTCTTCCTTCCATATTTGTTTTTATGTGCATGTATTTCATGTTTGCAGGTGCAAGATGTTGTGTTTCATGGAGTTTAATGGTGAATTTTAAGATCTAGGCCATGTCACTTCTGTCTGACCTCCCTCATCTCCATTTTCTTTGTTTCTTTCTCCCTCAATAGAATATCTCGCTTCCTTTGCTGGTGTATCACCGTTTTAGTGTAGGCTCTATTTTTTCAATTTTCTCTCTCTCCTTGTCTCCTTGGAAGTTAGATTAGAATTATATTAGCTTACTTGTACTGGAATAGCTTGTGGTAGGTAGTTTAGTAAGAGGAACCAACATTCTCTAGAGAGCTTTCCCATTCGTAAGGTCCCACACCTTGGGGAAGTTCAATGTTATGCAAATCACACCAAATGAGTCTGCCTTAGAAAATTAGATCCATAACTCATTTGGGGGTGTTGTGATTTCACACTAATAGTTTTAACATGCCCGATGGGGACAGTGCTCCAAGCACCTTACCACTTCACTTCATCAGGTTCGATGTGCTCTTGGTGAAGATTTCAGCCTTTGGAGGCACTTTTAGGCACATCTAGTGACTCCATCTGGTCAAAAACCCATTCTCTAAGTTGCAGACCTTTTCCATCCATTTCCACTCATTTCATCCATTTTCTTCTTCCATCTCTTTCATTTTCTCCCATTCCATGAGGTTGTACAATCATGAATTCATTCCCTTCATGGAACTCACACTTACAACAATACAGTCCACCTCCAATGTATTTTCCAACTCCTCCAGATTAGTATTATAATCAGATCCAGACCATTATGCTTACCCATATGAGCAATGTCAAAACTAGTTTGACTATGAAGCTTATCAAGGACAAGGGGACGTATATGATGGTGATAGTTATGCGAGAGGAGATGTTGGTCTACCTGGAGAAGATTCAAAAATGAGAGGTTGGCATGGTTCAGTCAAGGGGTATAACACGAATGAAGGCATTCGAGATTGGTTGCATGGCACCTTGTCCATGGGAAGGCCCTTTTCCAAGACATTATAGCCCTCAGGAGAAGCTAGACTTCATGGTTGAAATGTTGCCCCAACTTGCACAATGGATTGAGGAGATCGAGGCCTATGAATTTGGTGCCAGGAAGCCTTGTCAATGGGTAAATCCTACACCATTATCTGGTAATTTTCTCTCCACTCCTCAAGCAGCACCATCTCAATTTGAGCTTCAATTTCTAAGCTTCCCATTGTATGCTGCCCCAAGTGTGAAATCCATTTCTCCATCCCCTAGTCTACCATCCCATTTCAGTTCTTCTACCCTTTTCCCTTCCAAACAGTCATGCCCTTGAACAAACAAGAAGTTCCACCTCCCTCCCCACCACAAACAATTGCAAAGCTGGTTGAACCCTAACTTGCCACTCCTCTTACTTTCCCAAGTCCATGTTGGGAAGAGACCCAAGAAACCAATCAAGGAGAACAACAAGAAGAGGAGCCCAACAGAAAAGAAATGATAGAAAATCTGAAGAGTTGGGCTGCCAAATTTGGGTTTACAAAGATCCCCTTGATGGTCAAACCAATGGAGGAGGTTAGAGTTGAAGAAACAGTGGTGGTTGAGGTTGAGTTTGCAGTAGAAGAAGAACAAGAACAAGAGGAAGAGAATCAACAGTCTGTTTATGGAATTTTCCTGAAGAAGATACTTGATCTAACCCAAGCTACACAACTAGTTGAAGAGGAGGGACAATCAGCTCCAAGTCCCATTGAAGAGGAGTAGATGGGAGAGATCAAATCAGAGTTGAAGCCACTCAATGAAGAAAGCATCATTGAAGATTCCTTGCTTTCATTCGAAGGGCCTGATTTGGTTAATGAACCCATGATGGAGGAGGACCATACAATTTCAGAGGCCCGAGTGTGGAGCAGCTACGAAGAACCTTCGTTCTTCCTCCCACTTCATCCCCTTCCGGCTCGATGTTGAAGAAGAGTTTGATCTTTCAAACACCATGTTTAAAAGTGAAGGGAGCCATGGTGATCAATTCTGAGATCGGGAAGGCGCCATGGAGGATGTAGAGCACTTGGCTTGTCAGTAGGACAATAAGGAGGCGGAGTTACTGTTTGACTTGGAGGATTTCCTTGATGGAAGGGAACCCATGGAGATCACATCATTTTTTCCTCCATCTCTCACATCCCAAGCACATGAGCCTGCTGCCATGGAGGAGAACATTCAAGAACAATCACTGCACTTCATAACAACCCTCTGGAACCAAGATTGGAAGACATGGCTCTCCCATTTTCTCCACAGGAGAAGGAAGAGAAAAAGTAGGAAGATGTCCCCATCTCTCCCACACCATCCACCCAAGAAGGTCCACAAGAAGACTCCATTTTTGGAGTTGAATTTCAGAAAAATGGGCACATCCAAAGGATCAGACCGTGCCTAATTAGGTACTTGGCTTCATTGGAGCCAAGGGAGAAGCCAAAACTAGTCATGCCTACTTCAGGGCATGAGGATGAGCATCAAAGTACCAAGGGTCATCATCAACACCTCCAGAAGTCGATGCAAGTTAGCTTGAGGAGGTATTTTCCATTAATGTTGATACCTTGATGATTTGGGTGGAGGACCGACTTATTGTCAGTTTTTCACTCATCCAACCAGCCATGTTCAATGCCAAATCAGTTGCATGGCTGCCATTTTTGAGGAAGGGAAGCTATTTCTCCCTGCCAGTTGTAGGTTTTGTTTGAGATCCCTTTGATCTTGGTTAGAGTAGAGTAGGTAGGTTTTTTTTCAGTAGAAGAAGTGCTTTTGCACACTCTACATGTTCCATTTAGAGCATGTATGATTTTTAGTTTGTACATAGTTTTTGGTGTTGTTGTATTGTTCTTACATAGTGCATTAAATTAGCTTTTGGTGAAGTTCAACTTCAAGTTTCAATGGGTTTCCAAGTGATTTAGAGGTCAGAAAAGTGCAGGGAGTCGGGGAGTCCATTTTATAAGAAGGATCAATGTCAGGCCATCATTCTTGACTCCATGCCCAATGGATGCTCCAAGGCCACTGGTCTCTTCATCTAGTAGGTAGATGTCCCCATGAGTTGCCAAATTGTTATCCCAAATTTTCCCCTGAAAAATTTGTTCAAGACAACTCCTGCACATAAGGAAATTATAAAGGAAACAACTCAGACCTGCGAGCTCACATTCCAGGATGATAAACAAGGTTGTAGGGAGAATCTACAATGGAATGGTGGGGCCTGCAAAAGTTTAAATGACCCTATGCGAGAAAAAAGAGAAGCTCAAACAAGTGCCGCATCTCCATGTGTCTCAGGACGAAACGGAGGCAGGGGCAAATGGTCAAGCAGAGTCAAAAGGTGGAGCTTCAGGGCCGTGGGGTTTTCTGAGTTTTACATTTCGTGAAAAGGGGAAAAGATAAATTACGGACCCGCGAGCCCAATTTTTGCTCTAATAAGCTGCCACGTGTCCCATATAAAAAAGGAAAGCCCAAATGAGTGCTAGGTTGCCGCGTGGCCCTGGTAGGTGAAAATGGAGAAAAGTCTTCTAGGCCATTAATGTAGAATCAATCTCTTCAACTACCATATCTGATTTGATTCAATCCGTTGGGGAACCAGAAGTGACATATTGTGGGTAGATTTGCAGAAGGCATTGATATTTAGTGGTTGAACTTTCAAAGTGGGATTTGATGCATTTCTCATGGTGGTTGTAGCAGGATTTGACTTTTTCCTCTTCTCTCTCTTTTCTTTCTATATATACTGTAACACTTCTCGTTTGAGAGGGAGAGACATTATGGGCATAGAGAAACTCTGTCAAATTTGTTTCTTGACACCATTTTTGAGCAGTGAACCTTCTCCCATGCCTAGAAAATGTATTTGTGCCTCTATTCTAGAAATGTAATGGTCTGTGCACCTTTTAGAGCAATAAAAACATGTTTTTGTGGTGTTCTTCAACCCTTTGCATCATTTTGTTGTTTCTCCATGTTTCTCCCTTCATTTGTTTTTACGTACATGTATTTCATGTTTGCGCAGTGCGAGATGTTGTGTTTCATGGAGTCTAATGGCAAATTTTAAGATCCGGGCCGTGTCACTTTTGTTTGACCTCCCTTATCTCCATTTTCTTTGTTTCTTTCTCCTCGACAAAATATCTCGCTTCCTTTTTTGATTGTTGTCCTCTCAAAATTTCCCCTCTTTTGAAAGTTAGAATTTTGAAATTTTTGAGTTGACACCCTTTAGTAATGTTCTAGTGAAGTGGAAGCTCAAAGGGATGGTAAAAATTCACGTTTTTGGAGTCATTTTGGTGATTTGTGGGTTATGTCAGACATTTTTGTCCCTCATGTCCCAATCTTGCCGGCCTTTTGTTCACCGATCGGCCGCTTTCCCTGTAAATCCTTGACCGAGCGGCTCTATCGAAACTTTTTGGTCCATTTGTCCCAAGTTCGCTCGAACTTCCTTTTCCCCAATCATCCGCATCGGGTTCTTCACGTACTTTTATCCTATCTGTCCCAAATGCGTATGTGCTTTCTGTTCATGGATTCCCACACCGCGTGCATCGGCCAAATCGCATCTTCACGTCCCGCATGTCCTTCACATTTTCGGCCCCTGTACTACCCGCACTCATTTAGCCCACATTCCCGCATTGCCTACGTCGGCCACCGAATCACGTCTTCACGTCCCTCATGTCCCAAATGTACCAAAGACCATTCGGGCCAGTTTTCTCTGCTTTTCCCACTTTTCATATTTTTGAGTCGGTGCAAGGTGAATTTAATGCGCATTTAATGACCTTCTCTCTCATGAACGACTATTTAATTGGACTATCCCCTATGCATTTGTCACATTGCTCGCTTGCCATCTCTTGCTCGAATCCTTGCCATTAAAGTCATTTTCTCGTGCCCCTATATCCCTTTGCATTCTCATCATGATTTTGATCTTGGAAGGCTATTCCCCTTATGCGTTGCAAAAATGAAGATCAAGTTTCAAGGTCAAGAACATGTGTCACCTCTTGAGACCTCTGTACTAGATATTGGAGATAGTGAGGTTCGACACTTGGATTTTGGAGATTTTTAGGCGGACTAACATGCTCTAATCCTGCTCCCATGACACAAATGATTAGTGATAGTGGAATTACATACGTGGCTGGCTTTCCTATCTATGTATAATGTGCCAACACTGTATTTGCCTACGAAGCCCATTTTAACCGGATACCAAGGAACTTACTAATGTGCACGGGAATTAATTGCTAAATTGGATGTTACCGCCATTGCTGCTGCCCTACACATTCCAGAGACTGAAGATTCCATAGTTCTCACTCGTGCTCAAGCTCAAACCCTATTCGATCAAGACAGTGAGAAATACAAGGCCCGAATAGAAAAATCATGGTTAAAGAACCCTAAGAAGGGAGCGTCCCGACTCTCCAAGGCATTATTCAGAGTTGATTTTAATGAGGAGCTATTTGATTTTATTATTTTTCTTGCCTGTATCATGGGGTTGCCTTCCACCAATGAATTTCACTTATGGATGTGCCCCTTTATAAATATCATCTGCGAGGGCAAGCTAGAACATTAATTGGGCTAAAATTGTTTGCATGAATTTGACTGAGCAATTGTCTAGTGTTCAACAGACTAAGAAGTTCTATATGACTTCTTATCTCATGTATACCCTGGCTACATCTCGACAGTGGTTCAGTTTCACCTACATGGAGGGCCAAAAGAATGAGCCTATTTATGCATACTGCCCTCAATTTACCCTTGAAGCTAGCAATCACAATTTTAGAAGAGTTAATGATGCTTTCACCATGTATATTGTAAGACTCTTAGAGGGTGACACTGCTAGGAGATTTTTTGATGAAGCTATGAACCTGATAGCCAAGTATGGGGCTTTCTTCATCTAATTCAGGAGGTTTTCATACATCAGGTTGGCTGGTTATGAAAATACACCCCTCAAGCTCCCCATGTTTTGCAATGATAAAATGGCTCTGGTTGAAGTGTGTAGGCAACTTGATAAACTCCATAGAACCTGTAGGGACAAGAAGATCACTGGCTGCATTTCCCTATCTCTTTGGGAAACTATACATGTAAAACAACTTTGGATGCCCAAAATGTAGAAAGGGCTATCGCTCCTCTCACTTGTCCATTTCTTCAGACCTAGAAATTGTTTTGATCTGAAGAAGTTTATTGATTAGAACCTCAGGATAAACTATCATCACAAGCCGATACTTGAGGATTACTTTGGATAATTGTGCAAATGATTTTGAAGCTAAATGAAGGCACTATGGCAGACTCTCTCTACAACAAATTAGAGATCTTAATCTCTACCAAGTTCCTGAAGGATTTAAGGATGATGATGAGGACTTACAACCCTTTGAATATGAAACAACAATCAAACACACTCCTTTAGAAGATCTGGATTAGTACAAAAAAGAGAGAGTTGATTTGGTTGAGATTATTGCCCCTGTTCTTGTAAGAACTAAAGTTTGGTTTGACAGGAAGGTTCGTGAGCTCAAGAAGAATCGAGTGGATCTTCTTCCAGAGATACCTCTACACCAGGGAAGGAAGCACATACAACCGTACCGAGGTACTTGAGCAAACCCCTCATTCTTCCTCGATGAAAGAGCCCAAGTCATCTACTCCTTCTACTCAAGTATATCAAAAGAAGATCAAAGAGGTTAAAAAAACCAATTGAGGAAGAATCTCTTCTTGAGAATTTAGAATTACCTTCAGGACTAGAGAACATTATTGTTCTTAGTGAGAGTGATGATGGTGAAGTGCCAAATCCTGTGGGAGCTCCTGAAGTCACTGTTGAAGAAGAAAAGGAAATGTCTAGTACTAAACCTCCTAATACCACAGACTCCTCTGCAAAGGAAGCTCCTGATGCTCCATCCACTTCTTTGCTAGAGGCAACAATGGTTAATACTCTAAGTGCCATGAGTTCACTTGCTCTTGGGCCTCTTGTTCCTTCCTCTTCTTCTTCTACCTTTTCTTGGGTGCAACCCTTGGTTGACAACAAGAAGAGAAAATCTTCTTCTCATCTAACAAGGCCAAATTTTGATGTTGTGGTAGCTCTGTTGAGTACTGCCCCTACCCCTCTAGAAAATAAAGAAAAGACCACTTCAAGGTTAGTAACTGATGCTTAGGGCCAACAGTTCTTGGAAGTTGTAAAGCCCAAGGTTGATAAGGTAGAGTAGGATCTTTTGGTCTCTGATTTAGAGCTTTCAAGGATCCTAATGGGAGAATCCACTCCTGAGAGTGAGGTGCATAACCTTTCAGGAAATGGTAACAAGGGTTATTGAATGAGTTGAGAAGGGAAAGCAGACCATAGAACAATTGGAAGAACAGAACCAAGTTCTTTCCAACTTTATCAAGTCATTGTTGGCCAAAGATAAGGTTTTGGATCCTGCCCCACTGGCTGCTCTTCCACCCCCATGATTCTCAGCTAGGATGAAGTTCAGAGCATCAAAGACATACATAAGTATTCTACTTATGGGAAGGCTGTTGAGGCCATGGTGGATGACATGATTATAGCAGGCTTGAATTTCATTGAGGAAGCCTTCAAGGCCAACGAGAAGGTGGCCAACTTGCAGCAGAAACTCTCCTCCTTGATCAAAGCTATGGATAAAGAGCTGAAGCTCTGGAGTAGTTGTATTACAGACCTCCGCCTAATGGGCCAAACTAATGAGAAGATCCTACTGGTCAACAATGTGTTTGATGATGCCAAGAATAACTTGTCAAAGGCATGGATTTTTAGTGTCGAATGGAAGATGAAGGTTCTGGAAGAAGCACTGGGAGAATTAAAGAATGTATGGTAGAAAGGAGAGTCTTTTAAAACTTGTGTTTCATCTGCCTTTAAAGATATCCACTGCCAACTTCAAGATGAAATTTCAGGCATTCCCTTCTCTCTTCAAGAAATCAAAGCTCAGTTCAGAACATTTGTCAAGGATGACTTGTTCAAAGAGGAGTCAATTACCAAAGAGAAGATAAAGGACATTTTCTTCCTTCAATCTGCAATTGTTGAGGCCAATAAAGAATACATGGAGCATACCAAGTTCGATAAAGATATGGAGAAATGTCTAGGCACTTGGACTCATGCCACTACCAACACCACAATTCCAAGAGGCATGGAAATAGTAGAAGCATTGAAGAAATTCAGATATCGGATCCTCAAATTGGTGGGCCCACCTCAGCCATAATCAGATGTCTCTTCTTCTAACTCCTCTTTCTCTTCTTCTATTTTTAGTGTTGAGCTCCTTGTAAATTGATTAAGGACATTGTTTTATGCATTTCCTTAATTAATCTTTTAGTTAAAAGAAACGGTTACCAAATGTAACCAATTTGTAAGATATATAATGAGCTCTCCATGCCATTCTAAGGGGTGGAACTCTGATTATTTTTGAAAGTGTAAAAGAGTCAAAAGCTATCAATACAAGAAGATTTCCCTTCTGTTTCTATGTGTTTATTCATTCTTTCCTATCTATTAAAATTATTGAATCATTTATCTATTTTGCATCAAGAAGCTTTGTATTCTTGTGGATGTCATCTCTGGAACTTTGTGTCTGTGAAATAACATCTTATGGTTTTAACACAAATGATTTTGTTCTATATGATCCCAGTTCAACATTTATAAGGAATTATTTTGCTATCTATATTTCCTGAGAATGCTATTCTACCTTTTTCCATTCCTTAGTTCTTCTGCCCTTTTGTATTGATAATCGGTCATTTAAAAACTTTCATGATATTAGAGTTCCTCTTTAAAACTAAATGTTGTAAATTTGTAAATAGGTTTTTTCCTTTAAATAAGGGAACCTCTCCCATTAAAGAGGAGGGACTTTCTGTCCCCTGACTGTTGCTTTCATTAAAGTCCTTATTTGACAACCAACATTGGTGTATCACCGTTTTAGTATAGGCTCTATTTTTTAGTTTTCTCTCTCTCCTCATCTCCTTGGAAGTTATATTAGGATTAGATTAGCTTTCCTGCACTGGAATAGCTTATGGCGAGTAGTTTAGGAAGATGAACCAACCTTCTCTGGAGAGCTTTCCCATTCACAAGGTCCCACACCTTGGGGAAGTTCAATGTTATTCAAATCACACCAAATGAGTCTGCCTTCGAAAAGCAGATCCATAACTCATTTGGGGGTGTCTGTGATTTCACACTAACGGTGACCATGAGCTAAGATCAATGGTGTAGGAGAATAACTATGTGTATGTGAATGAGACCAATGTGGAGAAGGAAGTGGAGATCATCTGTGAAACATGGATGCATGAATGGGGGACTTAGGATAACGGGGTAGACTAAGGGACATATGAGGATGACATGGTCAAGATGTAAGTCATGTGTGAATAGGAGAAATAGGTACGAAACTATATTTGTATTTAGGAGGTACAAGAGGCTACGTACAAATAAGAGTTTTAGGTGTAGGGATGGAGCAAGATTTGAGCCAACTAGGAGGACTAAATGTTGTGATTGGTGCATAGATATCAACAAGAGTAGGTCGAGGCAATGGCGTGCATGGTGGAATAGCTTTGATGGTGATAACTGTTTGTTATAGATGGACTTGAGACATAAGTGGTGTATGGAAGGAATTGATTGGGTTGCGCGGAGCTAAGGAAGACCTAAGAGCATGTCATAACTTACAATTTTAGAGGTAACCAAGAATGGTGTATAGATAGTAAAAGACCCAATTGTGATGGGAATAATGACATGACCATGATAATTAGGTACTAGAAATGCAATTAGATATGTTGTACATTTAATAGCTAAATGGAGTGTCATGGAGCATGCATTGGTAGGAGCCGATGGATGGATGAATCGTAGTATTATTGATGGTATAAGTATGAACAAAAGCATTGACATGGAATGAATTAGAAGAAAATGCGGTGTGATAATCATGATTCGAGAATGTGATAACTAGTGGTGGCACATCAACAGAAGAAACAAGGAAATCAAGAGGCCCCGATGAAGGAGGAGGCACAACATGATATGTATGATTTGCAAAAGAATTTGTACCTTGTTTTTCATTGTTTAGTAAAGGGCCATTCTGAGAGATGGAGAATAATGTGAAGTGGCTTGCTATAATTGGCATATTTGGAGTTATAAATCTTCGTATAAAGAAGCGAGTCATGAGTTCTGAAGAGGAAGCATGTTGTGTTTGGGAAGTATTAGGATGAGGTAGAGGAGTGGTAGTTATAGCTAATGGAAATAGGAATAGTGGAGGGTGGTATGGAGGCTATAAAGGCCAAAGAGGAACCCACGATTGGGTGAGAGGCAACATCTTGAGCCTATTTTTCAATGAGTAGAGCATTTACGATGTGTGGAATATGCATAGGATGATCCATGCAAACCATAATGAAAATTAGTGAGCTTGTCTAACTATTCCTAATCAACAACTGGGTTCCTCATCATATGATTGTTCGAGTGTCGGAGGTTTTAATGTTTTCAAGAGGAACATTGTTTAAGTTAATAAAAGTATTAAAAAATTCATCCATTTTTGTAGAGAACTTACAAAAATATGGAGGAAGCTCAATATGCTTAAAGGAACCAAAATGACCACTACAGTTGATGGGCATAAAAGAAGACTTATAAGGAATGTAGGGTTTAAGCTGGTTGAGTTCACTAAATGATTTAATATAAATGGAATTAAATCTAATTGTAAAGTAACTATTGTAGTGTATGATATATAAAAGCCAATGTACAATAAAAGACACAAACAACGAAACATGTACAATATGAAACCCTAAACAAGAAGGAGGAAAAAGGGACTTAGTTGATTTCTAAGCAAATTGGAAGTGATATGGGTAGGTGAAGCGCTAGGGACAGGTGTGAACAACGTCGTCAATGCTTATGGAGGTTACGAGACACTCGAAATGTGCCGAGATAGAAGCTCCCACAAGAGGACAGAGTGCCTACGCACTATTATGCATTTTGGGCACTTGTGTCTGTGTGAATGATCGAGGATACGGTATGTTTTGTGCACAGGATGAGCTTGATGTTAGTCTCTATTTGTCTCTTTGATTTTTCTCCTTGATCGTTGAATGTACCCATAACACCTGTAAAACAACTTGTCTACTTGCACATGTCCACAAACCACATCAAATCTAATAAAAAGATGCGAGAATGTATATACATATATCACATATATATATATACATATATTACATAAATATATATATACACACACACTTATGTATATACATATATTACATATATATGTATGTGTGTGTGTATATATATATATGTATATATGTATACATATATATACATATACATGTGTACACACATATACACATATACACATACACACACACATGTACACACATACACACACACACACACACACATACACACACATACACATACACATACACATACACATACACATACACATACACATACACATACACATACACATACACATACACATACACATACACATACACATACACATACACATACACATACACATACACATACACATACACATACACATACACATACACATACACATACACACACACACACACACATACACATACACATACACATACACATACACATACACATACACATACACATACATGTTCTCTAGGATATAGAAATGTACCAAGTGCATATATTTTGTGTCTACACTACTACACATAACAAGATTCTTTAGGTGCAACATATGTGTCACTAACTTTTAATAAGTTATACGAGTAACTTCAAGAGAATAAGGAAAATTTATTTTTATCGGTGATATCCATCGTGAATGTACTAAGTAGTGGGCATTGGTAGTCAATGACTGTAATGTGAGTCCACAACCTAATAATGGAAAATGCAATGACCTTACCAAGGAAAAAAATAAAGAAAAACCTAATCCTAATGGAAATCAATCAACAAAGCAAAACTCTACCCTATGTCAAGACAAAGGAAAAGGAAAACATAAATGTAAAGTTAGCCAAAAAAATGTTGAAACTATTGTGGCAAACCTTGTCATGTTGAACATTAGTGTTTCAAGAAAATGACATACTTGGAAGTAGAGATAAAAAAATGTAGTTTCCTCCCTCTGAGGTAGATGTTGTTATTTTACAATAAGTAACAAATTGACAAATTAATGAATGGATTCTAGATTCAAGGGCCTCAAACTACATGGAAAATCAGGGTAATTTGTTTCACAATCTCTCTAATAATAGCACAATAGAAATTTATTTAGGAAAAAAACCTTTAAATGTTGAAGGCAAAAGGCCATTGAGATGGCAAATGACATGTTTGATAAATTTTACCATGTTTCATATTTGTTTGCGAATTAGATCACTCATTTAGGTTCAAAGGAAAAATAGTCGAGTTTACCACCAAAAATGTTGTTATCAAACAAGCAAAAGACCAATCTACTATTGTAGCCACTTGCAAGGTTGATCATCAAGATAGATTATACAAGTTTGACCACTTTGTATTTAATCAAGCTTCATAATTCATGATTGCCCATAAACTTTGACATGAATGTTTTAGTCATCTTGAGTATCTCATTATAAACTCTAAATAAGCATAATATGGTTCTTATTGGTGTATATATATATATATATATATATGCAATTTTAAAAAAAAATTTAGTTAGTTTATTTAGCTTTATTTAAACTTTGTTGACTTAATCTACTTTGTACACCTCCTAGGCTTAGATTAAGATAAGTGGCACTCATAGCTTGACCATTTGTCCCATACATACCTATTCACGTGGCTCGGTTATTGCACACACATATATCATATATTCAAAAGTAAATTTAGACCACAACATGTGATTTTTCTATATATAGACCACTTCTATTTATAAACTAAAATCTTATTGATATCAAATTCATTTGGTTGATTTATCATCAATACCATGTGTTTATTATTGCTTATTATTTCCAATAACTTGTAGCATTTTTGGAGTGAGTTCAAATTGAGGTGGTTCCTAGGTTTCACCTATTATTTTAGCTCTTGGGTTTCAAAGGTTTCCTTCATAGATGGATTTTGTTTAGGTTGTACACTTTGAAAATAACACGAGGATTTGTTTCTAAAAGGAAAAGTTTAGAGAGAAAGTGAAAAATTGTAGTTGGTTCATAGCGACTTTGTGTCATTTCCCCTTGTTTATTTTCTCAAGTGTACACATGTACATAATTTTATTGATGATTTCTTTGTAGAACTTTGGCCTCCTTTCTCAAAAAAAAAATTGGAGCCTTTGAGCACTCCAATTTTTTCAAGTCCCTTATTGAGAACCTATTTGAGTGAAAAATAAAACATCTTAGAACTAATAATGGAGGATAGTTTATTAATAACTAGATGATTACCTTTTGCAAGAAAGTAGACATTCAACTTCAAAACGTTATGCCTTACACCCCTAATATAATGGTGTGGCTAAGTGTGAAATTTCACCCTTAAGGAAATGACTAAGTATATGCTACATTCCAAATATCCACCTCTTCAATTTTGGGGAAAAGGTAGTATGTGTACAACTTGCATAGCAAATTGCACTCCCCAATCATCAATGCCTTATATGACACTTGAAGAAAAATGGTTTGGTTTATCCTAATGCTTGTGACTTTAGGGTTTTTGGATGTAATGTGTGGGCACAAAAACAATGAAAATTATGGGTTGTCATTGTATCTTTTTTGTCAACTTTGTGAAGATAGGTTTTATCATCTTCTAGTTATAGGAACCACTAAAATTCTTTACCAGTGGGATGTAGTGTTTGATGAATAGTCACAAAATTTTAGTCCATCACTATACCTCCTCCATTTCCTTTAGTCAAGTTGAACATCAATTTTGAACCTGCTTATGATGAACATGACAATTTTGAAGACTCACATTCAATGGGTTCCTATAGTTTAGATGATGAGCCATGGGGGGCAAGTAAGTACCTCCTCTTCTAGTGCTAGAGGAAATTTTGAATGCACCCGATCAACACACATAGCCTTAACCAAAGTGGGTCTACACAATACACAATGAGGTTGGTGCCTTAACAATGATCCTAGAGATCTAAGTAGGACCAGATCCTCATATCAATATGATGTTTCATATTTGGCACAATTATTAGGAAATCATATTTGTTAGTGCTCACATTATTATATTGGTTAGTATATTTAGGTGAGTATTATAATATATGTGAGTGAGAATAATACTAATAAATGCTCATGTATTACATGTACATGAGTTTATCTCACTATTAGAATAAGAGATTTGTGAGTGATATGTGGGATGTTTGAGAGATTCTTGGGATAGGATTAGATATATTTGGAGATACTTGTGGTAAGAAGAATCACCTAGTTTATAGTAGAGAGATACCATATATATGTAATATCCCATCAAAGATAAAATGTCCCAAAATGAATTGATTGAATATTGAGTTTATCTTTGTGATAAGATATAGACCAAATTTATCATTTTGTATGAGATGATCACAATTTTCTTGTAAGAGTAGTTATCCAATATTCATAAGAGTCATATGTGGGTAATTTATCATTTGGTATTAGATCATGGTTTTCTCGTGAGAGTAGTTATCGAATATTCATAAGAGTAGTTATCTAATATTCATAAGAGTATATAGGATTATTATGTGTTCAACTTGATCAAGATATCGAATGCAACTATGCATGTGTCACTACTACTTGTTAGTGCATGTGTCACATCTCTTAACATCAACCTACCAACATAGTTGTATTCAAATTCAACCTTCCAAGTAGAATTCTTCTTACGACCCATGTGTGTAGCTAGATCTATTTTCATGTGAGGTTTCATAAAGAATGATAGCAATCTTCACTACCACCTACATGCATCTTCTCTTCTAAGTTCCTGTCACTATTTTCACGTGCATTTTCAACACTCGTGCCACAAGATGAATCGGATTTCTTAGACCCAACACCTGTGTTGATGTTGACAGAAATCCTATGTACATTTTTGGGACAAATGTGTAGTCTCGTTGTTTGATCATACACACAATATCATCTTTAATCTAAGTTTGAAAGTTTTGTTATGGTTGATTCACATTGAGTTCTTTGTCACATACCTTCATTTGTTAATGCTATACTTCAAATGAATTCAGATCTAGACGAGTTTATATTATTTATGTGTTTGTTAGAATGAATTTTATATGCCTTTGCGTGAACGACTTAGCTTTGAGATCGATCGACCTCAATCTCCTTTGTGCATGGATCCTTCACGACTTCTCCTCTAAATGAATCCCTGAATCAACACCGACTCCCAAACACTTATTAACCCATGGTTTTATCTATTTATCAAGTGGTATTTAGGTTTTGTGTGTGGTATTTAGGTTTTGTGTGATTTTTTTAAGTCTTTAAGTTGTATATTCATATTAGAGTTCTAACTTTAGGTTTGCATTTTAAAAATAAATAAATTATTTGTAGTGTTGATTTTCTTAATGTTCTAGTGTCTTATGTTTATTTTCATTTATTTGCATCCTCTTGTCCATAGTTCACTGTCGATATTAGTTAATTATATTGTTAAAGTCAAAAGTCATTAAAGTAGTCTTGTTGTCAAAGTTAAAGTCATTGTAAAAGTCATCAAAAGTGTCTTTATAAAATTAATATCTCGATTAATTTTAAAAAATGTTCATATATAAATGTCATCATGTCAAAGGGTTGAAATAATCAAGTCTTTTTGGGCCATTGTTAAAATTTTGAAAAATAACAAAATTACCCACAATTCAACTAGATGTATTATCGCTTGAATGCAACGTCCAAGTCTAAATTATAGGGGGGATTGTAAATTTGAGTTGCATGCTCACACTTGCTAAGTAAGTAGCACCATATTAGAGGATAGAGGCATCAAAATATGGAGGAAAAACAATGTACTATCATTTATTTTATTAACAATGATCTTTGCATAATGGAGTTGCAGTGAATAAAGTGTGAAAACATAACAAATGTCAAGACTAGAATCTAACAACAACGGAACTGGTTATGATGTACAAGATCAAGTGCTAGTGATTGAGTGCAGAGGCTATAGGAGGTGATGAGGACTTAGTCCTCATTTTTATGTTTTTAGTATTTTCTAGTTTTGTGTGATTAAGAACAAGAATAAAAGTACACACTGTTGAAGTGTGATAAGTGAGCAATGTTTCTAATGTAAACCCTTGATGTAAAAAATGTTGTAGAGAGAAAAATCACAAGTGTAATGCAGATCATGGATCTTGAAAAAGTTACTAGTAATCCAAGAAACCATATGAGATGAATAGTTGGTGGGTTTCTATTCATTTTTAGGTTGTGGTAAACCTACTAAAAGCATGGAAGGATATGAAGAAAACTAAAAGTTCAAAGCAAAGCTAAACTAACAAGACAAACACCACATAGTCTATTAAAAAATGCTTTATGAATCTAACAATAGTTACATAAATGATTAAATCTTAATGGAATGCTTGAAACAACTAACATGATATAAATCAATCCTAGTTAAAGCATGCCTACTTAATATGAATTGCTAACTACAAAAGACCTAATTAGATCTAGGAGGGCAATCAAATTGGGTTTGTTGCTACTTCAAGAGAGGTGAGATGGTCTCTCTAACAATGACTACAAGATCATATTGGATACCCATCTACTAACCCCATTGAAGATTGGAGGCAAAGATTGAGCTTGGCTCTTAATCATATTTGTTATATGATATGCAATTCAAAGCATGGTGTAAAGTTTAAAGGTATGTGGTTAGTCCTTTTTATAGTTTTCCTTTGAGGAAAACTTGCATCTTGGTGCATGTGGGACTAAAAGCAATTCGTAGATTAAAGATTGTTAATCGTGATTAAGGCTTGATAATCATGATTAGTGAATTAACAAGTGATTAAGATGTGAGGAGCCTTAATCAACTACTTAGGGTCAATTAGGAGGCTAGGATAAGATTTTGAAGCCTTCGAGATGTGTCTGGAGGGAAATGGGGTGGTTTTGAATGGTTGGAAGAGGGGTTTAAGCCAAAAATAGGTTTATTGACCGAAACAAGGGTAAAATAGGCTTAATTAACCAATAATCGTTAATTGCGTGTTCAAAAGAGGATTTTGACTTACGATGTGTCGTAAATTGGCATCCTAAATGTGAAAGAGACTAGATAATCAACAAAGAATTGTTAATTAACCAAAATGGCAAGAAAAATTAGTTAATTAGTGGAAATCACTAATTATAACGGAAATGGTAAGAATGTGAGTGATTAGTGTGCTTTTAGCAATAAGATTGGAAAAGCGGAATTTAGGTGTCTACATTTGACCTTGTTTGAGGTGAAGTAAGTGATGTCACTTCAAACATAGTAAACAAACATTAAAAAGTAAAATTTTGAAGAAAAATTAGTAGAATGAAGGATTGCCCCTCGAGTGTTAATGGGGTGATAGAAGAAGTCATTGACGATCGAAAATATGATCGAAACAAATATAAGAAATAAGATAGGGATAAACATGATTGTTTATTGCCCCAGGTGTTTTGGAAGAAAAATTAATAGTGATAAGAGGTGATAGTGGAGAATGTAGGAATATCTCTTTGCATCCAATATTCAATAAGCAACTTTGTTTCATCATGTTGCCCCTATGATCTAAATCATCGACCTTTATTAAAATAAATAAAAGTGTAAGATAACATGAAAACTAAATTACTAACATTTGTTCATTGCTAAAAATGCATAACTCCATGCAACATACATAATGTAATGCAATACGAGAAAGTAAACCAACTAACCTAATAGAGAAACAAGTACAATCACACATACTCAAACAAACAACGTTCAAGACAAATTTGCACTGCACCGATGTTTTTGTTATCAAGCTTCAGTTCCCGAATGTTCGTGTTGTAACGACAAGGGTCAAAAATGGTGCCTCAAGAAAGGATACATGTGAGGGGACTAATGTAGGACACAAGTAGTCCCATGAAAGGCATTCATGTAATATGACATAGTCTTTGACAACAACTCATTGTTGCACGGGAGTACCGACATAGTAAGCAAGCCAACTTTGTTAATGGAGGTAGATCACAATGATCCGTAAGTCATTTGAGACAAAATAAGCAAGCACCTAAGAAATATGTTTTGTAGGAAAAATTTTGGTGTTTGAGGATAATGCATTTTATACAAGTTTCAACTACATGCATGTCGTTTACTAATTATTGCAAATTTTTGATTTTTTACAATTTTTTTGGATTTTTAATGATTTTTACCAATTCTTCTTGATTTTTGAAAAAAATTATATTGTTTTGATTTTTTTGAATTTTTGGGAAGAAAATATTGTAGAAGAAATAATGAAGTCATGAGACATTGCCAAAAGACGCTGGAAAGAAAAATATGCCCCATGTAGCGAAATGGTCACCGAGAAGCAAAAATATGTTCCAATGTACCAAAAATAGGCAAAAATAATTATTTATTAAAAATAATCATCGCGGTAAGTGCTAGAAGAATGTAGAAGAATCACGAGGGTCCAAGGCCACCTCGAGGGTGAGAGACATATCGCAGTTGAGGTATAATGAGTATATAAACCATGCCACGGGGGTAAAACCCATCGTCGCAAGTTCATTTACCACATACACTTACCATTTTACTATTGATTGAGCTCTGACCTACAAGAGGAAATGATAAGGGTACAGAACTAGAAACACCGTGTAGATCACATGAGAGACTACATGGGACTTCCCGGGATGGATTGTAAGTACACAAAGTTGAACTTTTCACCTTTGTCCTTTTGTAGCATTTAAATTACATTTATTAGGCATTAATTAGGGTAGAAAACCCACGCGTAATTGCCAACGTGGCCCTTATGGTGTGCATGCGTTCACGGGGGCACATTGGTGTTTAGCCTGCAAAGGTGTGTCGTCTGCTAGCACCATAGAGGGTGCACTCATGTGAATTTTGTAGAGAGGCATATATGTCTCTACATGTAGGTGTAAACAAGGATGTGCTAGTGCCATGAGAAGTGCACTCACACATGTTAGAGGGTTGGTGAAAAGTAGGCACGTGAATGTGGGTGTTGACACACAAAAGGGGTGATGGCATTGGTGTCGTAGGGGCACACTAGCACGAAGAAGTCACTTTGGAGTGACCTTAGAAGGAATAGGAGGTTTTTAGGAAAACCTAGATGGTAGAATAACATATCGGATAGTAGAATAAAAGAATTAGATGATAGAATAGAAGAATAAGATCATAACAAATGACCTGGCTAACCCTATAGATGGATTTAGAGTGATTAGAGATGCAGAGCGATATAGGTGGTTATGGGCCTATGAGGCAACATTTAGATGATGCGACAGATTTTCTTGGAGATCACAATGGAGGTGACTGGTCTATCACATGTGGCTCACATGCCACAGATTACTTTAGATCATAGCCTGCTCATAACCTTAGCTGAGAAATGGCATAGTGAGAGTCAAACTTTTCACCTTCTAGCGGCGAGATGAATAATACGTTAGAGGATGTGTGGCGGATTCAAGTGAGTTCCTATCCGTGGTTGATGATTACTTATGACGAGCATGATGACCATATTTGGCAGAGCATAGCTAAGATTTTTGGAGTGGTAGACATATCGTCTTGGGGTATATCCATTGGACGTTACTGGTGTATGTCGATCAGCAGATGATACGGGTTTGTGTGTTTTATTAGCTCTTGTCGGTGGCATATTGCTGCCTAACAAGACCGGTGCTTAGTTTCCTTTAGGTCTCATTAGAGTGATACATGACCTCCTCAGGGGAGATGTTTTCGTTGAGGATATTGTATACTAGCTCACTTATATGAAAATATTCACTTGATATCCTACAGTGGTCAGAAGACCGTGGGACCTACCACACTACTTTAGATATGGGCGTGGGTCATATCACCATTGGACATCTCGTAAGAGCATTGTGAGCCCATGCCCTTGGTGAGCCGTCTATCATGGGATAGGTTCTAGATGGAGATGATATTCATGACCACATAAGAGACATAGATTATTACAGGTGAGCCTTTGATGAGGTACATCCTCATATGATTACATGTCGGTCAATGTCATGCAAGTTATACCAAAGTGGCCTCAAGATGCGACAAAGTTGAGTACTCTAGCTACCGATCACTTTATTATTGGGAGCAGGAGCTATATCCTTGAGTGGTATAGTGTGGACCGGGCTAATGACGGTGATCTCATTGTGGGATTCCTAGTGATGAGATGTGGTACGGGCACAGATACAGAGAGACCTTTCATATAGGGCCATGTAGGATGAGCTCACACAGTTTCTTACATGTGGTCCCACAACATTAGGTGTAACGAGCAAAGATAGTGGATCTAAGGATGACCTCAGATTATGCAGGGTGGTATGTGACAATGTTGCCACAGAGATTGACCATACCACATGAGGTATTAGATGTAGCAGCAGTAGGGGTTACAAGGCCCAGATCCTAGGGCACAAGCACATGCACACAGAACGTAAAACATGATGATCCATAGGAAGGACTATAGGAAAGGGTAATGATACAATAGTTGTTGGTTTAACAAGTGTTGGTGCAACATGAGGTAGTGATGTGGCCACAAGTATTGGCACCACAGATGCCCCTTCAAGTTCCATTACGGGCACCATTGTAAGCACCTCCATCACCCCCTCATGTGAGTCCACCACATAGTCCACTAGGAGGTAGAGGAGATGGTAGGGGTGGAGAGGATATGGAGGAGGATATACAAGTTGGTAAGGTGGGGCTGCTTTGCAATAGTAGTTATAATAGGTTATAGCCCTACAACTTTAGGTTACTGGTTGAAAGGGATTAGGCCATTACGAGAGAGACCAGGTTACACAGAGTGAGATCAACTTAGGATAGAGTAGGATCGGGTGGCCTTAGAGAGGGCACAACTGTAGGTTGAGAGGGACCGGGCTTTAGCAGAGAGAGTCCATTGTGGGAAGAGTTAGCAAGCACGAGAGTGGAGCGTGACACACTGCAACAAGGAGGTACTCGTCTCGGGAGTACACATATTAGTAGTCCAAAGTCCCTCCTTGATAATTGAGGTGACCTACTACATGGTGCATTATCATGTAGCTTTCCCAGCAGAGCAGAGAGCTTGACTTTAGTTAGATATCTGATGGCCTATCATGTTCTAGATCACATAGGACCTCATGGTTAGTGAGGTCGGTACAACAACCCTCTGTACGTTAAGATTCAGAGTAGCATGGTTCAACACAACTTGGTTCAACACAGCATGGTGCAACACCTTCAATGGGTCCATCACATCAGATGTGCCCACCTAGTGGCAAACTTGGGCCATGCATTGGGAGAGGGAGAGAGTTATGGTTGACTCTTTTATTGATGTACTTGATGTATATTTTTGGTGTATCACCTCGATATGAAGGCATACTTTTGTACGGATGTATGTATGAATATATATATATATATATATATATTATCATGCCCCATGATGAAGGAACATTTTTGACCTATGCCCATGATGGATTTTTGTATCTGATATGTATCAAGACACATTGATTTTGTACACAAAAATTTGATATTTATGATGATCTTTGTATGATGATTGATGGATTATTGATGTATCACATTTTTATGAGATATCATAATTAATTTGTATGTTTATGTTTGTATCACATGTTGTTATATTATGATATAGCATCTAATGATATCACTTTCTATATTGATGAGATACTTTGTGTTTTACCTATCACATTTTGTGTATGAGATAGTATGTTTAATTATGGTCTATGGTCAAGGGGGAGAAAAAAGGCGCTCCCTCTTTCCCTCTTGGAAATTTTATATGATGCTAGCTTAGCATACATGTTTAATTTCATGCTCATGATTATGTAGCTTAGCCTTTATTGATGTATGATGTATAGATGTGATGATAGATGATATGATGAAATGACAACAAACTGAACAAGTAAACAACAAACACAAGTTAATCAAATCTAATTACAACACAACTATCTAAAAGTATGCAAGATAAAATGAACTCAATGTAATGCCTAATAGATTAAAGTAACACTCAATTTAAATAAGCAAATGAATCCAACTTAAGTCACATGAGACGAAAAAGTAGTATAACTAACACCATACAAACTAACAACTAAAAGTAAGAAAACTAATACTTTGTTTTTGCGTGACAACTTTGGGATGTTTTTTGTTGTTTTGGGTTTTATCTTGAAACAATGTTCTATTGTTTTGGAGTTTTATATGAAACATATTTACATGTTTTTGATTTTCTCAACTAACATATCTATATGTTTTGGATTTTCAAAAAGTTATACGAATGTTTTTGATGTTTTTAAAGAATTTTTGAAGTGAACGTGCAAGGAAACAAAGAAACATGGATTCCCCTAACATTAGATGGGATGTACAAGGGGAAAATGTCACATGTTATGTGTAAGAAGTGATGATGTGAAGTTTCCCCTATTATGAGATGGGGATATTCAAATTCAAACTCTTCACATTCAAAAGTAGGATTAGCTGAATTAGGGCAAAGAGGGACAAACTCACAAGAGACTCAAATGAAGAGAAAGACCAGCTTAGGACAAAGCTATCATACTCCTAGACCTAAAATTCTTGTGAACAATGGACCCTCCAATGGTGCTGGAAACTAGTTTTCACCAAAGGACTTGTCCAAAGTACTACCATTGCGTGGTTTTCATTGTTGACGCACATGTTTATTTCTATTTTTCTTTTTCTATGTTTACTCTTTTTCTCGTTTTATGATATTGTAGGGACCGTGCATCTAAGCCTAGAAATGCTTAAGATGCATTGCATTCATGAGTTCTCGAAGCTCTTGACCATCTAAATAGGCAAGCTTATAGGCAACTAAACCAAACTTGGCAACCACAAACATACGACCCTATCCAATTAGGCTCAAATTTTCCCTTCTTTTCTCGGTCTTTTGTGGTGTTGAATTGATTTTATTTTAACACCAAGTCTCCTACCTAAAATTGACAAGGTATCACTCTTTTGTTGTAGCTCCATACTGCAATCAACCCTGAAACACTTTAAGGTGATTGAGGCGTGAAGTCTTTTCTCATCTAATAGCTCCAACTCGTCAATGAGCTACTCTATAGTCATCTTCTTCGTTCAAGTAATCTTTGAGCTTGATACACAATGAGGGGATCTTGATCTCTAGAGGTAGCACAATTTCTGTGCCGAATACTAGGGAGTATGGAGTGACACCTGTAGGAGTGTAGATAGATATTTTGAATGACCACGGGCAGGGTGAATCTGTAAATTCTAGTTACGGCCTGTTATATTCACCATATTCTCCATAATATGAATGGGGGTTTTATTGGAAGCTTCAGATTGTCCATTATCTTGAGGGTAATAGGGGGTTGAAAACTTGAGAGATATTTGAAAATGTTTGCATAACACTTTCATAGTTTTATTTTTAAAGGGCTTACCATTTTCTAATATAATGATAGGGGATCTTGTATCGGATGATGATATAGCTCATTATAAATTTAGATATCTGAGGGCCTTCAACATAGGTAAGAGGAATAACCTCTACCCATTTTGTGAAATATTCAAAGAGTAGTGATAATGAACTTATGGCCATATGAGGAGACAAGGTTAATATTACCTATAAGATTGAGACCCCACTTTGAGAACGACCAAGGTGTCATGATAGGTTGTAAGGATTACACCGGTGCATGTATCAAATTTCCGTACTTTTGAAAATCCAAACATTTCTTCACATGCTTGCAACAATAATTTTCCATGGTAGGCCAATAGTAGCCTACTTTGAGTATCTTCTTTTCTAAGACAATCTCATTAGTATGAGCCCCACATATGCCTTCGTGCACCTCTTTGATTTCTAGGATGGATTCATTCAAATTTAAACAACGTAATAGATTCCCATCATAGCCTTGGTCAAGAGGGTGTCCCCAGTCTAATGGGCTATACGCTGAATGAGGTTTTATTTATCGATACGGGAAATTTTTGCAGGAAAGGTTCCATCATGAATGTAATTAAAGATGTCACAAATACCAATGGGAAAAGGGGCCAATAACTTCACATACAAAACATGATTTGGGAATATCATATGCTTGCATTCGTATATGTTCAACGAAGAATGACACATCATTGTTCTAGGAGGGATGCTCAACATGGACCCCATTATGGCCATAACATCCACTACTCTATTTTTTGCTCTTGGTATTTGTTCAAATTTTATCTTCTTGAAGAACTCCTTCAAAGAATTAACCATTATCTTGTATGGAAGAAGTTTCTCATCTTTAACTTTGTATTCATCTGTCACTTATTTTATAATCAACATGGAATCACCGATTATATTTACTCATTTGATATCCCACTTAACAACGAACTTCATCCCTGTAATAAGGGCCTCATACTCTGCTATATTATTTGTGCATGGGAATCCAAGTTGGAATGCCTGAGGGATCAAGTCTCCCATAGGAGTGATCAACACAACTCCGACACTTGAACCATGAAAGGTAAAGGAGCCATCAAAGTATAGTTGTCATATAACTGATTCCTCAAGGTATATTGTGGATGCATCTAGGAGTTCTAGACTCAAAGGCTCGATGACGATAGTGGGGCTTCAACTAGTTTATCTACTAAAACTTGTCTTCTTAATGACTTTTAGTGTGTATACTCAATGTAAAACTCACTGAGTAAGATGATCTAATTATCCTTCTTTCCTATGAGTGTGAGATTTGAAAATAAGTATTTTAATGGATCCACCTTTGAAATAAGCTTGACCTTATTATTTAATAGATAATGGCATAGCTTCAAAAGTAAAGACCACTGGCTAAGAAAGATTTTTCTATATGTGGATAGTTGAGCTCGTAATCTATCAATGTTCAACTTAAGTAGTACACAAATTTTTCTCTCTACTCCTTGTCATACTAGGCCAACAATACCCCAATTGAAAAGTGCATGGAAAATATGTAGAGTAATACTAGTTCACCCGCCGTGGGCGGCATTTAAACCGGGGTTCAGCTAAATAGTCTTTGAGCAAAGAAAATGCTTGTTATTGCTCTGGTCCCTAGTGAAAACTGACATATTTCTTGAGTAGATGCGTAAAGGTATGAAACTTGTTTGCAAGATGAGAGATAAACCTTCTAATGGCTTGGATCTTTCCTTATAAGCTTCACAGTTGTTTGATATTCGTAGGAGGAGGCATTTTTGTTATAGTGGCAACCTTTTTCGGATCTACTTCTATTCCTCTCCTTAAAACAATGAATCCTAGTAGTTTTCTAGATAACATGCTGAAGACACACTTCTTTGGGTTTAGTCGGACCTTATAGTCCCTTAGATGCTAAAAGATGCGTCGTAAATTTTTGGGTGCTCTTCTCAAGTCCTAGATTTTTCCAATATGTCATCCACATAATATTCCATGATGTCACTGATCATGTCATGGAAAATAACAATCATTGCCCATTGATAGGTAGCACCTGCATTCTTGAGGCCGAAGGGCATGACTTGATAATATAATGTCCCCATGGGGTAGTAAAATTTGTCTTATGTTGGTCTTCCTTAGCAATATTTATCTGGTTATATCCTAAGAATCCATCCATGAGTGATAGCATCTTGTAACCAGTGTGTCAAATCGACAATCATGTCGATGTTGGGAAGAGGAAAGTCATCCTTAGGACAAGCTTTATTAATATCTCAGAAATCGGTACACACTGTGATATCGACAAGATTTTTCTGAACTGGGACCACATTGGAAATCCACTCTGAATAGTTGATAGGCCTGATGAAACCTACTTCGATAATCTTTCTAGCTTTTCTTTAACTAGTAAGGTGACACGAGGATACATCTTTCAGAGCTTTTATTTTATGGGCTTCATGCGTTTAGGTGTATAACAAGATTATGTACCACTAATGAAAGATAAAATCCTAGCACATGTCTGCGTAAAAACAAGTGAAGATATCTACAAATTCTCTCAAAATCCCTATAAAAGTTTTTTGTTCTTGAGTTGAGAGCAAAGCTCCCAACTTAACTATTCGAGGTATCTCCTTCGGCAAATCTTGACATCTGACATCTATTGTCTCCTCCACCAAGTAACTTGGACTCGTCTTCCATGCACATAGGATCAGGGGGGAGATTAAGATCCTCTTCTACCAAAGGTGGTTCAAAGAGATCCTCATCTTGAAGTGGGTCAACCGATGGGTCATTGTATTCTTCCAATCATTTAACTAATAGATTAATCTACTAGTGTCATTATCAAACCAGGGTGTGTCTTAGGCTGTATGCAATGGAGCCCTATGTAGCCAGTTATACTATTGGGTCTTTTATTGGGGGGTTTCGTTAGATCTTTCTGAATTTGCTACTAATCTATGGAAACTCAATGTAAATATACGAAATTAAGTTACTATGATAAAATGAATTCTAAAAGTTGTACTTCTAACTCAAATGGAAATGCGCATTAATTGAAAGAATAGAATTGAAATTACACACTCATAATTAAAACTTGTAGTAAAAGTAAAATCACATGCTAACTAGAATTTACATAAGAGGAAACACACATTCTGAATGGAAATTTCAATAAGGAAAATAAACACACTTGAACAAGAATTACATGAAACAAACTGAAATAGAAATTACAGTAAAGGAACTAAGTGATTATGACTTATCAGAAAACCATATGCGTACGTAAACATAAACAACCTCCTGTCTCCTTAGTCAAGTGGGCCCTTTCTCTTCATTGGGACAGAGGAAATATTAATAGCTCAAGATTCTCAAAATTATATCTCCTTATATTAATTCAAATAAGTTCCATGATATATTCAGTGTGGAAAGGAAAATTATTAAATGCAACAAGCTATATTGCAGATTATAAATATTACCAACTACTACATTGTTCTTCAAGGAGGTGTCTTTATGTAGACACATGTGGTTATAGAATACACCAAACTTACCAGCACCAATGTCTTCCACTAACAAGTATTGATTAAGACTCATAAATTCCTATAGGACTGCTAGAAACAAGACCCATACTTGTAGGCCGATAGATGGAAAAATTCTCCCACTTCGAACTCCAACTTCAAACTCTCGGGGCTCCTTAATTGCATTGGCAATAAACGTTCATTATTTTCCTGCACACATCACCACATTTCTCTCACAAAGGAAGTTAGTAGGAAGTTATACGGTTAATTAGGTTGTATGAGAAAAATCAAGGAAAGTGCATTAAACTCACTAAGATATACCTATACAAAAAAATCCCCATGCATTAGGAAATCATGTTTAAATGACAAATTATCAATCATATGAATGATATAAATAAGCCAAATAATGTAATCATCATCAACTATAAGTTTTTGCCTTCATACCCCAAAGTGTTGTTGACTATAGGTTTCAAAGTCCTCCACACATTTCAATAGTATTCACAAGTATTATCTCCAATACCAGCTTGGTAGTAAAGAGATCTGAAGTTTTTTCACATAGCCACATCATTGTGATGTGTAGGCTAAATATAGAATCCTATCGTGTGAGTTGTTTGATTGAAGATATCCATCCGCTCACCCCATATAACCCGATTCAAGCAAGGACTAAAAAGATTTTAATTGAAAATCCCCACAAAAAAGTTAATGAAGAAGTCAGGGACATTAGGAACTAACATGTTATGGAGGTAGAACTCATAGAGAAAATTACGAATATCGGGGTACTAGTTTTGTAAATGGATAGAAAAGTATTACCATTAGGAGCTTAGTAAGGCTCCTGACAACACAAAATCAATAACTACCAAGAGTAAAATTGTTCCTGAACAAACATGCTTTGTAGGTCGAAGATGATTTCCTATAAGATAAGTGCTTACAAGCTAAAGGAAAAAAATGATCCAAAAGAGATTGCAATTTCTATTTTTCATTTTTGCTGATTTTTATCTCTCCCTTTATTTTTGTTTTCTTTCTTTAATTACAAATTCTGAAGATAATTGATTGATATCATTCAAAATGCTAAGACCTATATCTCTTTATCGCTTTAGGTTGCTAACTTCTACTTGTAAAGCTGTGATTTCTCTAACCTTTTCTACTGTTCACTAGGTAAATTCAATTTACAAAGACAAATTTGTTTCTAACATACCTTTCAACCATTCTTTAAGGAAAGAAATGTCTTCCAAATAACCTCATGGTACACTAGATTCACATAAACCATGGCTACCAATCTCCATTGTAATTGATTCTAGAGTGGGAATATGTGCTTCAGGTACAGAAGATGGTTCTAGAGCTACTGAGTTGATTTATGAAGATGTGGGCATATATGAGCTCTACAGGGTAGGGATAGCTATAGTGAATATAACCTCCAGACGATTTGTCAGCATGGACATCCAGGGTTTCTGCCTCATCCTTCTCTTCCTGAATAGGAGTAGAATCATCATCAAAAACCTCGGCGCCAAGAACTTCTAGGTTTATGCAACGTACATGACCGTCGTGGCCGTAGTGAAATAGAAGAATAGAGAGGAAAGGTATTCTTACCCTTAGAACTGGAAGGTGTAGAAGATGGGCTCACTTGACTACCGAATTTTTCCACATTCTCCCGAGTACCAAAGTTAATTCACCTTCCGCTGATCGCTGTGTTCCTCCACATTCTCTTGTGGAGAGCAAGAGGCTGACTCGATAGTGGGTCGAAGTATGGAAGATGGCCCCTTTTTGAGTTGCTTTGGCTTGAACCCTCCCCCACACTCATCCACTCGATCCTTCTCTTCGGCTTGTAAAAAAACTTGATGTGAGAAGAGTAATTGAATGAGCCTCTGGGTGCTTTAGCACTGCCTTTCCTTTTTCATTCTTGTATTTTTAGCCTACTTTGATAACTACATCAACCAAATATTCTAGTAAATTCACCCTGAGTGCAGGGTTGATGCAACCTTTCTTTAAATGAATGAGAATTTTGAGTGAATCTCCACCTAGCATAGATGGTTGGCCATCACATATAAAGTATCTATTAACCCATTTAGCCACCTCTCTCCAAATGCCAAACATACTTTCCCTCTTAACTCCTTTCTAAGCACCTTGGGAGGTAAGGATTACCTCAGAAATGCTTCACCATCCACATGAAACAGAGCAAGCAAGTCCTTGAGGGGAGCATTTTTCATCACTTTCAAACCAAAATCTAGTAAACTAGATAGTTCAGAAACAACCTGGCTGGTAATTTCCACTCTCTTTCCTCCAACGTGTGAGCAAGTAGCTTCAAAATTTACCAGGAATTCATCCACTACAATTTCATCAAAACCTTTGAATTTCCGTATGAATTCAAGCCAACTGGAATCATAAAATACCTGTGAAATCATGACGTTCCTGAGTAATGGGTCTGGAGAATCTGGCTCTGACTTTTTCTTTTGTCCCATGATGAAGGTGAATCCAAACAGTAGAGAAACAAGAACAAGGGCGTGCTTGAACCCACAATGTAATGTCATGATAATGGTGTGTTCAAATTCACCAAGCAATGACATGAAGTGGTTAGTAAGGATCAATTTGAAATGCACCTAATGAAGTTGGCACAAATTTAGTGGTGTGAAAAGTTGATGAGGACAGTGCATGTGTGGGAAGGTTTATTATGAGGTACAACACATATCCCATCATTTAGAATGGTATGGTCACATGTCCCTCCTAGAAAGTAGTGTGTCCTTTACTTAGAATCTTGATGCCAGTGATACCCTCCGTAATTCAGACTTATTATACCCCACTTCATGTCATAAGATTTGGAATGATATTTCCAATAAATGCATCAAACATTATATAGGGATGCAATTATGATAAGTACATGCAATGGGGAATTGCTTCATAAGGAAATATCCATAGTGAATTAGAATACACTTACCCATGCCAATTCAACTTTCGATATTTGTAGATTTCCATGTCTGTTAGTCTGAGATAAAATGTGATTAGTGGCCTTTTAAACAATGAAGATTTATACTTTTGTTGAAAACAAGACAACTAACTAAGGGAAGAATATCAAATTCATGATCATCCTCCTTTATTTAAATAATAAAACAACAATTACTCTTGACAGGAGGGGAAAAACACCTCCTCTGCATCCATTTCCTTGCTCAACATGATGTCATTGGTGAAGGTTTCCTTGTCTAAAGGACGCTGATACATCTTGAGTCTATGTCCATTCACAAGAAGAGTCATTCTTTCGCCATCGATTGGTAATAGTCACACAGAGCCATTATCAAACACTTTATCAATCTGATATGGTCTAAAGCCAGCGTGTCTGTAGCTTACCTTTAAAATGTTGATATTTGGAATCAAAGAGTAAGACCCATTCTCCCTCGTTAAACTTCTTGTATTTGATATGAGCATCATGCCATGTCTTCCTCTGATGTTGGAGAATTTCTGTTTGTTGTTGTTCGTCCATCCTCATTTCATCCAATTCATTTAGCTGCATCACTCGTTCTCATTGTGCTTCATCGAAATTGATGCCAATTTCTAGTGTTGTTCTCCATTTTCGTAACTCAAACTCTATAGGCAATAGTGGCTTCTTTCCACATACCAAATCATAAGGGGAAAACTAGAAGTGGTTTTCCATGTCGTGTTATAGGCCCAAACTACCTCGGGGAGTTTTGGTACCCAATTTTTCTTGTCTGAGTTGACCACTTTCATCAAAATGTTCTCAAGTTCTTAGTTTGTCACCTCCACTTGCCCATTGGATTGAGAATGGTATGGCGATGATTTCGGTGCTTGATTCGGTAGATTTCGTAAAAGCCTCAATCACGTTAGACATATATTGAAGTCCTTGATTAGATACAAGTGCTCGAGGGCACCAAATTTAGCATTGTGCAATTGTACAGAAAGTCAACAACATCATCCTCATTAGTAGTTAGTGCTTAAACCTTAGATCATTTTGTGACGTAGTTAGTGCACACCAACATGTATGATTTCCCAAAAGATGGGGGATCAAAATGTCCAATTAAATCAATTCACCATTTCTCAAATGGTCATAAGACCAACTGAGGATTGAGAGACATTTCCATGGATAGTGTAGGCTTCCCTATTCTTTGACATGCATCACATTGCCACACATACTTCTTTACAGACTTGTGGAGGGAAGGCCAATAGTACCCAACTCCAAGGACCTTATGAATTGTCCTCTTCACTGAGTAATGTCCTCCTCCAGGTTCATCATGACAAGCTCACAATATGTCGTATACTTCATCTTCCCAAACACACCTGTAAAGAACCATATCAAGACAAAATTTGAATAAAATTCCATTACACCACTTATATGTTGCACTATTTTTGACTAATCTTCATCTCTCTTTATGAGTAAAATAGGCAAGAAACTTCCCTGTAGTCAAATAATTTACAAGATCGGAAAACCATGGAGGTTGAGTTGATACAACAAACAAATGTTCATTTGGAAAATGATCTTGGACTACTTCTTCATCACCTAAAACATTCAATCTTGAAAGAAAATCAACAACAACATTAGATTTCCCTAGCTTATCAATAATGGTCAGATTGAATTCTTGTAACAAGAGTAACCATCTAATAATCCGACCTCTGACTACTGGTTTATTCATCAAATATCTTATGGTTGAGTGGTCAGTATAAACAAATATTTTATACCCAGTAATGTAATGTCTGAATTTATTCAGGGAGTAAACAACAACTAAAAATTCCTTTTCCATAGTGGTGTAGTTTCTCTCCGTAGGGGTCAAATTCTTGCTGATAAAATAAATGACATACATCTGATCTTCTTCATATTTCTATCCAAGAACAACTCCCATGGCTATATTAGAGGCATCAGTGTGAATATGGAAAGGTTTCCCCCAATCGGGTCCTCTCAAGACTGGAGCGGTGGTTAGCTTCTCCTTGATAATATCGAATGCCTGTTGACACTGAGGGGACCATTCAAAAACATAATCTTTTGTCAATAAAGAAAACATAGGTGCAAAAATTTTACTAAATTCTTTGATGAATCACCTATAATACCCTACATGTCCAAGGAAACTCTTGATGTCAGTCTGATTTGTTGGTGTAGGTAGTTGAGTGATGACTATAATATTTTGGGGTCAACTTGTATTCCTTTGGTAGAAACATGATGGCCTAAGACAATTCCCTGATCAACCATAATCAAATTTTTTCATGACTTAGGGAAATTTGGTGCTGCTCACATCTACTTAATACTTTTTCAAGGTTATTCAGAGATTCGTCAAAAGTGGATCCATGGACAAAGTGAAGTCATCCATGTAAACTTCAACACAATCATTTGTGAGATCTACAAAAATGGCCAAGATTGCTCTCTGAAAAGTAGTAGGTGCATTAAAAAGCCCAAACGGTAAGACTCGATATGCAAATGTACCCCAAGGGCAAGTGAATGTGGTTTTATCTTGGTCAGCAAGTGTAATAATTATTTGGTTATACCCACTAAACCCATCTAAGAAGGAAAAATATTTCTTACCTGCGAGATTGTCCGAAATTGATCAATAAAAGGTAGGGGAAAGTATTATTTCTTGGTGGCTTTATTAAGTTCCCTATAGTCTACACAGATCCTCTATTTACCATTTTTCTTGGGAACTATAACTAATGGTGATACCCACTGACTATCAGTTATAGAATAGATGAATCCTACCTTCAACAAATTTTCTATCTCATTTTCGACTATGTCTATGAGTGCTGGATTAATTCTTCATTGTGGCTATCTTATGGGTTTAACATCATCAATGTAGATATGGTGAGTGCAGATGCTGGGATGCATTCCCTTCATATCAGTATAATCCCAAGAAAAATCTTGGGAATGTTTTCTCAAATTTTCAAAACCATAACCTCTTAACTCGCCTCTAAATTATTACCAATGGTCAGTTCTTTTCCTATGTCAACAGTCACTTTCTTGGTATTTTTCAAAATAATGAGCTCCGCATTAGTGATTAAAGAATTCTAGGGACAAACATGAGGCTGAAGCATGTGTAAAATAGTTACATTTTTAAGAGACATAATCTTGGTTAAAGGACAATAGAAATCGCTGATCAGTAATTATAAGCATAGATTTCCTTACAATCTTCATTAGAAATGTCACTTACCAAGTTAATAGTATTAGATGTGTTCATAAAAATGGTTCTATAGCCTTAGTTCTAATTTTCGTAGCCATAGTGTTGATTTCCGTAGCCACAAAGCCTTCTTCATTAGGTAGTGTGTATGACTCAACAATTTTTGTCATGTGATTTTTTACTACAATGGTGGCCAGATAAGAAGGACTCATAGAGTTAGTATCTGAAGAATCTACCCATACATGTTCACAATCATACACATAGGGCTGGGCAAGAGGATATAATGAAATATGTTTGGATTGTTGCCCATTTAAAATGGTCATTTTTCTTGACCTACAGTCAATATATGTAGTAATAGTAGCCAACCAAGGTCTTCCTAAGATGACTAGATATCCCAACTTCTGGGATTTAGGCTATAAGACCATGAAATCCATAGGGTACTCCCAAGATTCAACCGTGACCATTATATCCTCAATCACTCCATCTGGTATGACAATAGATTGATCTACTAATTGAAGAATGATATTGGTAGGATGCAATCATGTAAAGGACAACAAATTGAACATATATGTTGTTATAACATTGATGGTAGTACCAAGATCCACAAAAATGTTAGATATCGACTAATATTTTATACAAATAGTAATGACTGGACTCCCAGGATCCCCGTATTTTGGTTAAATAAGTTTTCCAACAACAAGATCAACTAAATTCCCTTCCACCTTGATTGTTTTTGGGTATTTCTCCTTCTTTCCGATGTCTTTATACACTCATTTCTAACGATCTCGGTTTAATTCAAGAATATCCCTTATTGCTCTCAGAAGTGGGACCTCAATGTTCACCTTTTTCAACTCTTGAAATACTAATGTTTCCTTGTGATTGAGTTTCTGTAATTGTTTCGGGAAAATGAGTTGTATGAACATTCTTATTCTTTCCTTGACCATTCCTAGTGTCTTGTGTTGGTTGAGCATGCACAGTTTCTTCATTTTCCTCAAATATCTCTTCTTTCTCATTGTCTACAGGTATTTCCATGATAACAATAGGAGGATTCAATATTTTCCCAGACCTTAGTCAAAAATTATTGATAGTATTAACCTACATTGTATCATTTTGTCCTGCTTCATCAAGTGAAGTTGTCTGCTGATTTTTAGGGTTCGCTACAGGTTGGGATGGAAGTTGTGTTTGTGCTGCTTTTCCATGTTGTTGATAGTTTTTGGTGGGGGTATTAAAGGCTGTTGTGGTTGCTGTAACCTCCTCTGTTGATTAATATTTTGTTGTGGTGTTCATTGTTGGTTTTGGTTAGGATTCTGTTGAGGTACCCACTGTTGCTTTTGCCATGGATTTGCATGGGATGGTGATGTCCAACCCCGGCCGATCGTGGGACTCATCCATGGTGGTGGATGTGGGTAAGCCATCCAATTTGGTGGTGCCCACTCAGGTTGTCCCCAAGTAGGCTGAGGAGGCTGATCGGGCCATGACATCCTCCAGGGGTTCTGAGTAGGTCGAGGAGCATACACAACCTGATTATTTGGCCTTTGAACAAAGTTTACCTCTACATCAGCTTGAGAGACAACATTTAATCCTCCTTTCAACAGAGAGGTAAGAAAGTGCAATGCTTAGTATCATGATCAACAATGTCATAGATCAAACACATGTCCATGACCCCTAAAGGACACTCTCTCGAGGATGTCTCTTCCTACATTTAGGGAAATATATGTCCAATGGTTCTTTTGCAAAGCACTAGTTTTGGCTTTTATCCCATCAATGGTTGATGTCAATTGTGACAAGATGTTTGTTTTCATGTTGGCCATTTCCTCCAGAAGTTTAGAGGTTCCTAGGGCAAGCTTGGATGTTTTTATTTTTGTATACCTCCTCATGTTCTAGAGTAACTTCGGCATAGCTCAGTGATTTGTTCCATACTAAGTTTGTGCACATCACCTCCTCCCATAAGATGGAGGGAATCCTTGGTTTCCTCATCAAGTCCTTTAAGGAAAATTGTCTTAGTAATTTTTGCATGTAACTCATAACCACTCCTATGATGGAGAAAGAGAAATCTATCTAGATAATCCTCTAGATTTTCATCTTCTTTTTGCTTTATCTAGAAGAACTCTTCTTTCCTATCCCTTCCCCTACAATAGTCTTGATATTTATCCAAAAGGCTGTCTCCATGGCCTCCCAAGAATGAATGGAGTTAGAGGACAATCCCATGAACCATCTCATAGTAGATTCTTTGAGAGTGGAAGGAAAGAGTTTGAGTTTTTGATTGTATCATTTTATAGTCATATGTCTAGCAAAGAAATTTGAATTCAAATAAGAATTGATCGGGGTCTTCTGCAGACATGCCTCGGAAGATAGGGAGGATGGATGGTGAGATATTTTTCATAGGTGCATCCTCATCTTCATCCAAGACAATGGGATAAGTAAAGGTTCTACCCAAGGGTCGGTTCTCATTATTCCCGTTGTCTCCCATTTCTGAATGTTGTTTTGGTTCCAAATAGGATGATGTAGAATGTTTAGAAGGGCTTCTAGGCATTGGATTGGATTTAATGTCACTCTCAGTGTTCCCTATGTGTAGTCTGTTTGGAGATATTTGTTGGATGTTGTGTGGTATAAATCTCCCTTGATCGTCTCGTGGCCTATGCATCAAGGTTGGTTATGTAAACAAGGCCTAGGACTTATACTAGTTGCATAGATGAACTCCATTAACACCCATAGCATATAAAGTGAAGAAAATGGCATGTTGTGCTTATGGTGTCCCTAGAAACATCACCAAAAAATGGGTTACTGTATTTTTCCAATCATTTAACGAATATATTAATCTACTAGTGTCATTATCAAACCAACATTGTGTCATAGGTTGTATGCAATGGAGCCCTATGTAGCCAATTATACTATTAGGTCTTTTGTTAGGGGGTTTCTGTTATATCTTTCTGAATTTTCTACTAATCTACGAAAACTCAATGTAAATCTACGGAATTAAGTTACTATGATAAAATGAATTCTGAAAGTTATACTTCTAACTCAAATGGAAATTTGCATGCAGAATTGAAAGAACATAATTGAAATTACATGCTCATAATTAAAACTTGTAGTAAAAGTAAAAGCACATGTTAACTAGAATTTGCATAAGAGGAAACACACATTCTGAATGGAAATTTCAATAAGGAAAATAAACACACTTGAACAGGAATTGCATGAAACAAACTGAAATAGAAATTACAGAAAGGAACTAAGTGATTATGACTTATTAGAAAACCATATGCATACGTAAACATAAACAACCTCCTATCTCCTTGGTTGAGTGGGCCCTTGCTCTTCCTTGGGACAAAGGAAATATTAACAACTCAAGATTCTCAAAATAATATCTCCTTATATTAATTCAAATAAGTTCCATGACATATTCAATGTGGAAAGGAAAAGTACTAAATGCAACAAGTTATATCACAGATTATAAATATTACCAACTACTACATTGTTCTTCAAGGAGGTGTCTTTATATAGACACATGTGGTTACAGAATACGCCAAAATTACCAACACTAATGTCTTCCACTAATAGTATTGATTAAGACTCATAAATTCCTATAGGACTGCTAGAAATAAGACCCATACTTATAGGCCGATAGATGGAAAAAGTCTCCCACTTTTGAACTCCAACTCCAAACTGGGGCTCCTTAATTGCATTGGCAATAAACATTCATTATTTTCCTACACACATCACCACATTTCTCTCATGAAGGTAGTTAGTAGGAAGTTATACGGTTAATCAAGTTGCATGAACAAAAGTAAGGAAAATGCATTAAACTCACTAAGATATACCTATACAAAGCATCCCCATGCATTAGAAAATCATGTTTAAATGAAAAATTATCAATCATATGAATGATATAAATAAGCCAAATAATGTACTCATCATCAACTATCTTGTCCATGGGTTTTTTTATTTGTTTGTCCACAAGCGCCTCAAAGAGGTTTTCGCTATAGGACTTGGACTTCTTCTTTCCACAAGGATTTTATGTAGGAATTTTTCCCTTGCTTACTTTTTTTCTTAAGTGACCACACAACTCTGCCTCCTTCGCAAAGTATGTGCATGCATTGAGCTGAATAGAGAAGCATTTCTTAGAATATTGTCATGAATACCAAGGAACTCACCAATAACCTCACGTTGTTCGAAATACGTCGATTGACACATACTATTGTTGGTCCCATTTCATGAGTGATGGGTAAATGAGGTTTAATTTTTGAGTTACAAGGAAATGATAGGTGTTATGGTTAGGATAACCACATCAAAAATAGGTTTATGGGGGCAAGGTCTTCGTAAAGACTACATCAAGAATCTATTTCACTTTCACCTTCTCGGATGAACTATCTTCACGCTTAGAAGAGGCATCCTCACCATCTCGAGGAGTGAGATTCATATAGATGGACACCAATGCTAGACTTACCCATTATACAATGAGGTATTGGAAGGGCTCAAAGTATACCTTGTTCATTGTGGCCACAACCATGTCCTTTATATCCCATAGTAAGCATCATTCAATTAGGGATAACATACCTAGGTGATTGGTAACATAAAGCCATTTCATCATCTTCAAGACAAAATACAATATCTTTGAGTATCCTTTCATCTTCTAATAATCCCCTAGGAGTGAAAGCATCAAAAGGGTAGTTCTCCCTAGATCTTTAAAGTTTGTAACATGGCCTACCATGTGCTTTGGTAGATAGGGGAATGTTGTGAACTAGAAGGGCCTACTGCAAATCATACTCTTCACAATCTGCTTGGTCTAACCTTTATCTCCCATGCAACAAAAGGGGTTTCTGATGTGGAAGCACTATTTTCATTGGGAGATAAGGTATTTGGATCCACTCATGAAGCGAGGGCCTTCGATTGAATAGGAACAATGATCTCCATAGAAGGACACTCATAGATGGTGGGAAAATAGCTTGAAAATGCTCTGCAATGAGTAAATGGTTGATGATATCCTTGTATAGTAAGTTTCATCGTCCTTCATGGTGTAATTTTAAACACTAGTGATATGTTGAAGGTATAACTTGCATGACATGAATACATAGGCAGACGAGAAATATGTTATAAGGGAGCTCCAATTCTAAGACACAAAGCTTTGTATCATGGTTTATAGGAGCTAATTCTAGTGAGAAAGTGATCATACCAATTGATTTTCTTTCTTCATTCTCATATGCCTTTATGGTGATGACCTTTGTCTCCAAATCAACTTCTATGCACCCTATCCATCAAACTAGTTTAAGAGTACATATATTTAGACCCAACACACTTACAAGCAAATGAAGACTACTAAAAGTTCAAAGCAAAGCAAAATTAACAAGACCAACTATAGACACCTAAAATTGGTTACGCATTTAGTGTCCCCTGGGTTTGTTTATCCTCTCTGCAACCTTGGGCACCTTTATATCACCACTTCTCCTTAGGGTATTACTTAAATATTTAATTTAAAGGCCTATCCTAAGTTTTCTCCACCCCATTATATTTCATCCATGGTTAATTAAACATTAACCATGTAATTCTATCTTCTACATTTATTTTAACTACTTATCTACCCCATATCAATTCCCAACCTCCAATATCATTTTTATCCATCCATCCCACCTATTTCTCCTCCCCTAAAACCATGCAGCAGATTTTTCCATATTTGAGTCAGAGGGATAATATTCTTATTCTTCCAATTCATTTCCTTTTCGCCACTTTGGGAGTCTGTTCCCTGATCGACGCTGATTTTTCGAGAGCGGCACCAATTTTATCTCAATCGGCACCGATTATAAATTTACGACTTGAGATCCTCTCTAGTTAGATTTAGAAGAGCTGGTTGCCTAGAGATTACTTTTTTCTAAGTGATTAAAGAGATTATTAGAGAAAGAGAGTGAGTTTTGTGCAGTTTAATCCCTGAGAGGTGTACTTGTTACTCTGTCCACGCGTCTACAACTCTTATGGATCTCCACATCTCCCTTGGTCATCATCAATCATCAATCAAGTGTTTTTAGGTATTCCTCTTTGTTAGTTTCTATAATTTCCTTCGATCAACACCGATCTAGTCCAGTCGAATCCAATTAGTCTTTAATCAACGCTGGTTTATCCAAATCGGCACGGATCGGGCCTTTCTTTGGTTTCTGGGTTAGAATCCATCAATTTCTACCTTAGATCCCCTTTTTCATCTTTAATCTCTACTTTCTAATCAATCTTCAATAATCTGGTCTTACGTCTAATCCATTTTGCTTAGTTTGCTTTCTTCTTTTACTTTCTGGCCTTTTGTCTGCCTGTGTGTCCAATCGACGCCAATCACCGCTCCGATCGACACCGACCAAACAATCGACATTGATCATTGTCTAATCGACGCCGACGTAAACAATCGATGCCGATCACTTTCGATCGATCGATGCCGATCTGTCGCAGTAAAGATACAAAATTTAGGTAACATAATTTTAGTTTTGTTTTTATAGTTTCTGCTTTCTTTCGGCCAGTTCTTTTTTTACATTATGTCTCATTGTTTTTAATAAAAAAACCTAAATATTTGCTTACATCTTTTATCATGTATGTCTTTACTCTTGATTGAAAACATGAACTGACATCTCGCCGAGGAAGCTCATTGCTTCCCAGATCCGCTTTCCAAGAAGTTCACCCATATATCATCTAACGTCATCTTTTTCTGCCAAGGATTTGTGCATCGTAGGTTTCTTGGATCTACTTTACAGGATTGCTTGTGTGCACCGTGTTATCTCTATCGGCATTCTTTCCATGTACATCTTCAGATCTCCTCCAATCTATCGTATCGATTTCATTTGAGTTTTTCAGGGTTTTTGTGTTTAGTTTGGTGCATTAACTTGGACAGGTAACAAGCGCGGAAATTCTTGATCTACATTCTGGCATGCCCGGTGGGACTTGACCAAAGTCCCCTATTGGTAAGTTCATTTCTTTTCCAGTTTTGAACTTTTGTTCTTTTTCTTCACTGATTTTCATCAATTTTCCTTAAGCATTTCCTTTCTTCATTTTGGTCTTGTTTCTTTCGTTTATAATTTACAAAATCAAAGTTATTTCTTTCTTGCATATCTAGATTCCCATTTCTATTTCTAAGATTAGTAAATATTTCATTTGATTTCAAAGTTGTGCTTTTGATTCATCTCTTTGTGCAAAATTGTCATTTCTTGAAAGTTTTCTAGTTTCTTAAATAGAAATTTCTCTTCTACTAGTATCTAGTTATCTGGATATATCTTTCTGGATTTGTTTGCATGTTTGCTTAACCTTGTCTTGTGGAGCGCTTTACTTATTTATGGGATTATTCAAGGGAAGAGCTCAACAACGCGCTTTTTGAAGTCCACACACCTTGGAGAGCAAAATCTGCGGGTATTTCTCTTCATGCGGTATTTTCTCCTTTTTAAGAACTTAAAAAGAACTTGTTTGTTTGTTTTTATCACACTCAAACACTTCAGTTTCGGTGCTTAAAATGAATTAATCGCATTGGGAAAGAACTTGTTTGACTTGTCTTCATTGAAACCAAACTCTTCGGTTTTAGTTCTTAAAAATAACATTTTCTTTTTCATTTTCGTTGTATATTCTTCATCTAGTTTCCTAAATAGGTTGGAAAATTGATCAAAATCTTATTTTTCACCCTTGCACACAAAGCCAAAATCACTAGGTATAAAGCAATTAAACAAAAATCATTCCCCGGCCTCGCTTTACTTGGAAGTGACATCCAAGAGGAAGAGCCTACGTGATACTCGGGCCGCACTATAAATTCATGGAAGTTCTGGTATATATTGGCAAAGCACCTGACTCCCTTATCGCAAAGCAGTGTGTGAAGTGTGGGGGTAGGCCCCTATATCAAGCCATGTACCAATCTTTTATTGAAGTGCCTTTGGGACTCCTCACCAAAACATTCCCCAAACCATCCTTAGTTTGGCCAATTGAGTAGTCCCCGTTCTAAAAATCCTTCCCAAACATTTTCTTTCTTAAAAGGCATGAAAATTTAAAAGAGATAATCACCTATGCTGCTTGAATTGTCTGTGCATTAATTAGGTTAATCTCTTTCTGTGTTTGTGCTTGTTTATGATGGTCATCACCCGGTCACAATCTAGAAAAATGGCTCAACTGGCCTCTTCTTCATCCGAGACCACCGCTAATGTGGATGTTTCGGCACCCCTCGGGTCTTCTTCGGGACCGCTATTAGTTGGTTCCCCATCTTGGTCATATAATCCTTTCTATCATCCTAAAGTGATCCCATCATGACCAGCTTCCCCTAGTCCTTCAGAGGTGTCATCTGCTTCTGATATAGAGTATGTTCCTTGTGGAGATCCTGAATTTCAGGCACTCCTTGACCACAACCCTAGTAGCCCTTATGGACTACTTAGTGCATAAATCTACTTGCATATCTGATCAGGGACCACCGATCCAGCAAGTTTATGATTATTCTCATGAGCCATCCCAGGCTTTTATAGAGCAGTTAGCATGCTTTTTCTCACCTCGAACCACGAAAGAAGGTGGCGCATCTATGCCTCCTTTTTCTCTTCCACCGACCATGTCGACTAGTTCTCAAATGACCCTGCCTATCCCTAGTGCCACGGCTACCTCGGCTACCCCATAGCCTACTTTTGAGAGGCCCTCTTCTTTAGCTATGATGAGTGCGTCCACGCTCCGCCAAATTGTTGTTAATTCTTCTATGCCATCTATTGTGTCTCAAGGTCAGTATCTCTCTGTGAACCAACCCCCTCCTATGAGTCAGTCGGTTCCTCCTTCTCGTCCTCCAGTTGGTCTTTCTTCTAATGCTCCAGCGATAGTGACCTTTACCCATCCTTTGGCGTCGGCACCCCTAATAACCAATTTAGCAGTCAAAAGCCTCATTCAGAGTTTGTTTCCCACCATATCAAATCAAATCAACACCCACATTCCTCAATCCATTCCGATTCAGTTGGCAAGTGTAGGAACCCACCAATCACAGGCTCCGTCTTTCATTCAACCACCTTTCTCTCAACCACTTGTCATCTCATAGCCTATTTATACTCAAGCTCCTTCATAATAAATACCATGCCAGGCATCACCAAGAACACCTGGTTATTCTTCTTATCATCCCATTAATCAACAGATGAATCCCCCATTAACGCCTTAGTAGAATATACCATTTGCTTATTATATGAGACATGCCAATATGCCCCCTCCTCAATCTGACGTCATCCAACTTCTTTTCAAGAAAATCACAGACCTAGAAGCCTCCACTAAAGGGGCTCACCCTTCATATTATTTTAAAGAAGTATGTAATGAACCTATTCATCCATCAGTGGCTTTTAAGCCTTATCCTCCCCAATGGGAACTTCCTAAGTTCTCAAAATTTCATATCCGAGAGGATCCTCAACAACACCTGCGAGCATTCAAGCATGGTTTCTACCTTATAGTCTAGGATCAGGAGCTTATGCTTCAGACCTTCCTATGTCTTTAGCAGGGCCCGCTTTAGACTGGTACAACAACATACCCCAACACTCTCTATTTTCTTTCTCTCAATTAGCCCAGATGTTTGTTGAAAACTTCTCAATAAACATCGCACATAAGATCTTGATCACAGATCTTTATAACATTCATCAATTCGAGGATGAGTCTATTATAGACTTTGTCACTCGTTGGAGAGGAATAATAAATCAGTTGTCCTTCTCCCTCCCTCAATCTTAACAAATCGAGTTGTTTACTTGATCTTGCGCCAATCATATTTCTTCCACTTTAAGGATTCAAACCTTTCATACATTTGAAGAAGCCTTTACGATGGCACGCAAACTTGAGTCTCATGCCATTGAATAAGGGAAGTTAAAACTTCATTCTAAGTCTAAACCAGATTTTTCTTGGTTTATAAAATCAAACCCTTCCACTTCTAACAAAGACAAAAATTAGGGGTCTACCAATGCTATCGTATTAAAAACATCACAATCTGATAGCACTTCTAATCAAACACCTCGGAGAGACTCTTCATCTTCTCGAAAAGGACCTCCTCATCTCGGTCTTTTACTTTGTTGGGGGAATCATATGCTTCTATCTTAGAAAAAATGTTGGAAGTTCACATGATCGAACTTCCCCTATTAGAAATTTTGATGAGAGCCAAGAACGACCATTCTGGTATAGGAAAATGACTTCTGTCATTATCATAGAAGTAAAGGCCATGATATTGAACGATGTCAGACCTTCAAAAATCTTGTCCAAAAATTCATTGATAAAGGCAAGCTCATTCTGGATAACCAAAATGCTCTCCCAAATCAAGTGCTTGATGTTTTTAAATAACATTTTCCAAATCATTCCTCGAATAATGACACTTCAGGGTCTCAAAAACCAAACACTCATACTATCAACTTCATTTCTACTAATGGTTCTTCTTCTAATTCTAAGTCATCTACAAACATGTCAACTAAATCGGGACTCTCTCTTGCTCCTTCAAATTATGAGATTCCACCATCCTCAGATGGTCCATCTTTGAGTTTTCCTTTATTAGAAATAGAGTCATCTCCTCTCGCCTCACCATCTCGATTTTCCACCTATATCGGATATTCTTTTGGTGCTTGAGTCATTTACATCCCTTCAAATTTCCACTACGGATACTTCTACTGTCGCTCCCATTTTTGCCACGACCATGCCTTTGGTTAACGTACCCATAGTTATACCAACTTCTATGCCTTTGGAAGTGTCTTTGATCTTAACCCTTCTTATCACTTTTCCTACAGTAATTACACCCATAATTACTACATCTGAAGTACCTTCCTCACAAGAGGTTGCTTCTTCATTACCTATCTCTTCCACCATCAGTGCTTCCTTGCCTATTAAGGAAACATCTAAAGAGATAGCATCGACACCTATACTTCCGACTCCTAGACTCAGACATAAACAATTGGAGTTTAAGCCTAGGGTTACATCATCGGTATCATCTCCTTTACTTCCTCCGAAATGGTTACAATCACCGTATGTGGTCGAAGTTTTCACTATCCCTGAAAAGGGAAAACCAATATTTCAGACCATCAAAACTCTTGGTGCTTTCCCTCAAAAATCCCTCTCTGCGCCTCATAAAAGATTGGATTTATCCATTGAAAAGGTGTCTTCTTCTATAACATCATCTTCACCGGTGCCTCGTAAAGTGGATTTACCTACTGGAAAGGCGTCACCTCTTTTATCAAAACCATCATCTTCGTCACCAAAAACCAAGGCACCCTTTGTGCCTCCTATCAAATCTATTTTGGGAGCTCCTCCCCCATCTAAATCAGTCTTATCTAAATCATCGTCTATTTCGGCCAAGCAGCCTTCTTCATCTCTGAAGACTAAAACACTTGTCATGTCTTCGTCATCTTCAAAATCTATCTTAGGAGCTCCTCCTCTCGCTAAAATCAATCTTGCCTCACTTGCTTCCATCTCAAGCACCTAAGGTTACTTCTCCCAATGTTCAGAAAAGCAAAACAATCCCTAAAAAGACTGTCAAACCAGATATGCAGGTTCTTTTACCTCGACAATCTGTTAAGGCTAAAGAGGTGCCTTCATCATCTCTATCCTCATCTTCGTCTACCGGATTCTATACTGAAATCCTTCACAACTTATCCAATCTTCATCTATATCTCTTCCTCCGATCAAACCCTATAATCCCAAAGGAGTAAAACCTTCATGGTTCAACTCTGATTTGATTTGTGCTTACCATCGCACTCCAGGTCATGACACCGAGGGATGTAAAGCCCTTCAATCTATCGTTAATAGCCTCTTAGAAGAAAGTGATCTTCTACTGGAAGAGGAGGAGGAACAAGTGTCTCTTGTCATCCCAACTACGTCTGAGCCTGAACGGTCTACTCAGGCCCCCAATTCTATTGATATCACTCCAAATGATCTTCCACCTTCTCAAATTGACACAATTCAGTATCACCACTAGAACACAATGGTATGATAATCCATCATCTTCTATAGCCTCTCGACCACGAGTCATCATTTCTGCTGCCCCCGAAGGAGTTCCTCCTTCCTCATCAGCCCCAAGACCTCGGGTCTCTATTCATGCTTCACCTCGGGCTTAGATTCCTGTGTCAGTTGAGGAGAGTGTTATGAAACAACTCACCCATGCTCCAGTCAAAATGTCTCTTTTTGACCTCATTCAGTCATCTCCCTAGCATCGCCAAGCTCTGATTGATAATCTGCACTATATCACGGTGAATTCAGATGAGCCCCAACCTTTCGAGATGGTTGTTGGATTGAATAGACCGTCAACCACCATCTCCTTCGAGGATTCTGAAATTCCTCCCCTTTCTTCTGAGGATTTAGAGGCTCCTCTCTTTATCACAGTTCAAATCAATAACACTATGTTAAAACGCACTATGATCGATAGTGGTGTTGCACTCAATGTCATTTCCTCCCACACATTTGAGAAACTTAAGTTACCAAAGAACATAGTGTCACCATCGCCTTTCACCCTTTGATCATTTAATGATCAGCTGGCGGTTACTTTAGGAACTGTGGTCCTACCCATTTGGGTAGGCAAGAAACTGCTTCACGAGCTTTTTTACATTGTTGAAGGGAAATTCCACTACAATATGATCCTCGGACACTCCTGGATCCATACAATGCACTGCGTTCCATCAACCCTCCATCGATGCATAAAATAGAGTATGAGGGCAAAATGCGTACTCATCTAGGAGATCCTTTCTCGTCCACACAATGTGACATGACCATAGGGCCCAACCCTCCAAAAGAGAATGCTAAATCTTCTAACGAGGCTTCATCCTCTTCCATACCTGTAACAAAACAACCAGATCTACAAAATCTAGAAGAAACATTGCAGCATTTTTGCTAGAGAGCTTCCTCTTCTCTCTTTTGACGCCCTTCTCAAACCTAACGAGTATGGTAGGCCGATAAAACTTGAATATCAACCAAATCTTGGCCGCATTATCACCATTAGTCCGCCTAATCAACAAACTAACTTCGTTTACGGTGGTCTTGATACACCTCACTATCATCTAGATTCTCCTCCTAGAGCCAAACCCTAATCGGCAAGTAGGTTTGATTGTCTCTGTAATCTCGCATTCACAAAAACTTATCTATATTGATGTGTGTGGAAGGGCTTTGGCCTGGGAAAGTATGAATAGGGTGTGCATGACCTCGCATCCATTCCAACTCTTAAATCACATCAAAAATTTGGTTTAGGGTTCAAACCTCTCGAAAGCCATTGTCACCAATCTCAATGAACCTCTTTCCATTGAGGAACCATCTTCTCCAAATCGGGTTGGAAGCATCACTTAATGTGAATGACACCATTTCCATCCCGCATAAATTTTTTTAGTCAATACCATTTCCTTAGGTCCACTAACCTATAAGACTAATGGAAAATCCACTTCCATACCATTAGTCTTCCCGAAATAGTCGGAGACGATTCTCCTACTATCAATACTATCCACTATTCGGATGATGATTCTGTCCTTACCTATCTGGGGGCAGATGATTCTTATCTTCCTAAAACCATTCCTTCTGACACATCTACAATTGTCAACGAAGCCACTGTCGACCTTAATATAGGGACTTTTGAAGACCCTCGCATCATTAAGGTCGGCCAATCTCTTAACCCATATGAGTTAGGAGACTTCACCACCTTTCTTTCTCACCATCGCTAAGCATTTTCTTGGTCATATGAAGATATGCCAAACCTCGATCCTGATATCATGGTCCATAATGTCATTACTCTTCTAGACATCCAACCAGTTAAACAAAAACTACGTAAGATGCATCCTCGTGTAGCTCTCCTCGTCAAAGAAGAGTTGCAACGCTTGCTTTCTGCCAACTTCATCCAACCCATTGACTATCCACAATGGGTTTCAAATGTAGTACCAGTAACCAAAGCTACTGGAAAAATTTGAATTTGCACTGACTTTCAGGATGTTAATCTCACTTGCCCAAAAGATGATTTCCCTCTACCTAATATCGATCAGGTAAGGAGATGCTTTCTCTGATGGATGATTTCTCTGGGTATAATCAAATTCTCATTACACCAGAGGACCAACATAAGACTTCCTTCATAACTCCTTGGGGGACTTTTTGTTATCGCGTCATGCCCTTCGGTCTTAAGAACACATGAGCGACTTATCAACGTGCAATGAACTACAGCTTCCATGACCTCTTACATAAAATTGTAGAAGATTACATCGATGACCTCCTCGGTAAGTCCAAACACCGTCAGGATCATCTTCTCATTCTTGCGCCTCTCTTTGAGAGACTCATTCATTTTTGTCTTTGCCTAAATCCATCTAAATGCGTGTTTGGCATTCTCACTAGTAAACTCTTAGGATTTATCATTTCTATTAGGGGCATTGAAGTCGATCCCACAAAAATAAAGGCTATCCTCGAGATTCCTCCCCTTCCAACTTAAAGCAACTCCGTGGTCTTCAAGGACACCTTCAATCAAGTGCATCATTTTATCTCGTAGCTTTTAGATCGTTGTCAACCTTTTCATCATCTCCTCCGTAAAAACATTCATTTTGAATGGGATGAGCATTGCCAAAAAGCCTTTGATGATCTCAAAGCTTATCTTCTTTCTCCACTTGTGCTTACACCTCCACGTGAGGGGGAGCCATTCTATCTTTATATTTCTATGACTGACCATGCTCTAGGAGCCATGATCTCGCATCAAGATGCTAATGGTAAGGAACATGCCATCTATTATATCAGTTGTACTCTTCATGAGTATGAAACATGCTATTACTTGAAGCTGAAAAATTGTGTTGTGCTCTCTTCTTCGCAACTTCTAAACTTCGTCATTACCTCCTTAATCATAAAACCTACATTGTTACAAGTATCAATCCACTCAAGACAATACATGCGAAACCTTATCACAATGATTATATCACTCGTTCGCTCATGCTCATGATAGAGTTTTACCTCGAGTTCATCTCGTAGAAATCTATCAAGAGTTAGGTCATTATAGATCAATTAGTTGATACTCCTCTTCTGGACACTCAAGTCCCCCTCGCTCAATTCCCAAATGAGTACATCCAACAAATCAATTTTGGTCTATCTCCATTTAAAGTAAAACTCTTCTTTGATGGGTCCAAGTGTCAGCAAGGGGAGGTGTAGGTTTCGTCATGATTCCTCCTTGGGGTGCACCCATCCCTGTTGCACACAAGCTTAACTTTGAATGTACCAATAATATGGCTGAATATGAGGCTCTCATTTTAGGTCTCCAAAATGCCATTAATCTCAATGCTTGCCATATCGACATCTTCGGTGACTTTGAGCTCATCGTTAATCAAGTCACTGGTGTCTATCAGTGTAAAAATGATATCCTTCAAAAATATTATGACATCGTTCTCTTTCAGCTTCAATATTTTGATAAATTTACTATCCAGGCTATTCCTCACATTGCAAACTAATTTACAGATATGATGGCTTCTTTAGCCTCACTTATTCCTCCATTCACTAAAGACTCGTGACTTTATGTGGTTGTTCAGCATTTAGACCAACCATCTCATCTCAGGCAATTGACTTCAATCAATGCCGTCACGACCGACACTCAAGATGAGTGGTATCAACACATTTTTGATTATCTATCCCATTCAGTGCTTCCTCCAGATCTGACTTCCAATGGCAGAAGATCTTTTATCCAATGCGCAAACCGCTATACTATTCTAGGTAGAATCCTTTACAAACATGGCTTTGATGGTATTTTGCTTCAGTGCCTCAAAACCCCTGAATCATCTAAAGCCATTTAGGAGGTCCATGACGGTATCTGTGGTGGACACTTTGGTGGTTTGTCCGTGGCTAAGCGCATCCTACGTTTAGGCTATTATTGGCCTTCTCTTAATCAAGACTGCTACATGACTATGTCAAGAAATGTGTCAAGTGTCAACAACACGCTAATCTCACACATATCCCTAGCTAGGCCTTGCAACCTGTAGCGGATTTGTGGCCTTTTTCACAATGGGGTCTTGATCTCATTGGTCTCATCAATCTGCGCTCTTCGCAGCGACATCACTCTATCATTATTGCCACATAATACTTCACTAAATGGGTGGAGGCTATTCCTCTTTCATCGACCAAAGCTAAACCTATTGTTGATTTTGTCTATCAACAAATCATCTGTCGCTTTGGTGTTCCTCACAAACTTGTTACAAATAATGACAAGTCCTTAAAAAAAAAAGATTTACAAAAACTTTGTGACACTTTCAATATTAAACTCAGCTTTTCTTCTCCATACTATCCACAATCTAACGGCCAAGCTGAGGCTTCTAATAAAAATTTACGTAATATCCTCGCAAAGGTAACTAGTCGAGTTGGTAGGGATTGGCACTTACACATCCCTTTTGCTCTCTGGGCTTATCGGACTAGCATTTGTACCCCTACTGGCACTACTCCATTCTCTCTCGTCTATGGGTTTGAGGCTGTCCTTCCTTTGGAAGTCCAGATTCCCTCTCTTCGCGTCTCTCTCAGAGAGTTTGTCTTTGATGAGGACTATCATCAAAACTGTCTAGCACAACTTGAGTTGTTAGATGAATGTCGCCTTAATGCTCTTGAACATCATCAAGTCTATCTTGAGCATGTCAAGCATGCTTATAACAAGCATTTGTAGTAACGTGACTTCCAAGTTGGTGATCTTGTTCTTAAAGAAAACCAAAATGTCACTACTCTGGAACAGGAGTCAACGTGGTAAGTTTGCTCCTAACTGGATGGGACCATATGTTATCACTCATAAGTATGGGTCCGAGGCTTATCACCTATCTTCCATGGATGGTATACCTGAAATGGAGCCTCTTAATGCTTTGCATCTAAGGCCCTTCTACTGTTAAAATCTATCTTACACGATCTTAGTCGCAAAACAGATCTTTTCATCCATCTACAACCAGTCATGCATTTCGTAGTGATTTGGAACTATGTGGTTCTCCACGTTATGTCTTTTTACCTTAAATATGAGTACCACGGCTCTACTCATGGCATTTTCCTTATGGATTTGTTCCTTCTCATGGTAGGAATACCTTAATCACTACTTCATCCACCCTAGGTGTTCATCTTGATCAAAACCACTTGGGGGCATGAGTACGTGCTTATACACATTTTCTTCCCCTCTATCTGATCTATCTGGTCTAAACTCAGCTTCTTCCAAAGCTAAAAATAAAAATAAAATAAAAAAATGAAATGAGTTGCTATCCTAGAAAAAGAGATGTTATCCTAGTCCCAAAAGATAGACTGATCCCTCGAAGGACAACTATCCATGTCTTATCAACTAAAATAAAAATATAGACCATTCCTCGGAGGATGACTACCATCAAAAATCAAAATACAGACCACTCCCTTGAAGGATGGCTATTTGTTTTATGGCATTTTTAGCCTTTGCAGTAACAAACTTCCTCTATTGGCTAGTTTGTTCACTTTTTAGCATCTCTGAAAGACTTCCGTATCGATCAATCTTTCTATATCTAGCAAACTTCCGCATTGATCAGTTTTCTTTTCTATCAAAAGAAAAAAATCATGAAGTTATGATATGAGACCTTTTCGATCATATGGAGATCCTATTTTCCCCATATGGGCACGTATTTAATCCTTCACATGTTTTGATGAGATGTATACTTATCTCTCATCCTTATCTACCTCCTAGATCTGGTTTGTGACTAACTAGTGTCAGGTTTATTTTATCCACGTCTATGGCCTTGTGTGCATTGTCTTTCGATTTACCATCAAGGTCTCTATTTATGGTCGGTTAGGGGCCTAACTTATCATTATTTTTCCTATCTAGGTGTAGTGCTTTTTATTTCTAAAGGATAATATCATTACATCACTTTCTTTCACAAAAACATTTCCCATGTTTATTTGTTGTTCATCTAGTTAAATTGACATTTAACATGTTAATTTACTCAATCAAGTCTATCATCTATCTATGCTCATCTTATTCATCTCATATAATGTCATCAAAAAAACATGTATTAAAAACACATGTGAATCCATCTATCTATATCATTTAATTGAATTGACATCTTAAACATGTTAATTTAATCAACCATTTATCCATGACAAATCAATTAAATCACATCTATTCATCTATCATCTATAACATTCATCTATATCCATCAAAATTACATAACATCTATCCATAACATCCATCCCTATCTATCGAAATTAAATGCATGAATCCAATCACATAACACAAAATGATGAATATATATACATATATCTATCTGTACAAAATAATGTATGGCTTCCAATCAAGCTGTATACATCATATCCAAAAATGCCTTCAACTCGAGGCTACATCAATATATCTCTACAAAATATCACATCTATATAGTAAAATCGGATAGGTGGAAAACACTATCTCCTCCTCCCTCCTTCTGAGTTGTCTCTCCTAACCATCTCCTACAGAGTTGGAGATGCCCACTACCGCGGCCTTGCCACCTCCTCAATATCCTCTGGTGCTCACACCCTCCGAAGCACCGCCACGGTAGCTGCCGCATTTGTCCTCCTCCTCGCACCATAATGAGGCACATCCGGGCGTCTTTGTGTCGTGGCATCCTCATAATATCTTACCTCGGAAAGGAGAGCCTAATAGGTACTCAGACTCACCATACCGGGTGCTCATGCAATGGCGCTGCTGCTTTGGTGGTGGTCCTCCTGTTACCGCACCTTGTGCCCATGATTTTGAGGTGGTGCCTGTATCACCATATTTGGCTCGATGGCCTCCCTATGCCTATGATAGCGATCTCTCTGTTGGATAACTGTATCCCACTCCTAACGAGCGGTGTCTCTCTCTCTGTATCAAGGTGTCCCTCTCCTCTGTCAAAGTCCTAATCTCCTCGGGAAGCTTGGTGTGCTCTGATCAAGCAAAGCATGCTCTCCCTCAAGTCACTCTAGTGCTGCTGCTAGATCCTCCTTGCTTGCCTCTGTAGCTGTCGGGAGATGTCATGGTAACTCCGCATGGTACCATGCCTCATAGCCCTCATCCACTCTGCATCATCATCATCATCATCTATGGGAGGTGGGGCCTCCCTGAGCGGATCTACGGGAATCAGTATAGGCAGGTCTGTCTCTCTGCTATCCCATCTGTATGGCGTGTATATAGTTGGGATGATCTAAATCAAACCAAACTACCTCATCACCCGTATAAATGGGACTTGCTCTAAGAGCTTTGGCTGCGGCCCCTAACCACCCTATTCCGTCTTAACTCTACCGGTGGGTGTCTATCCGGCCCATACCTGGGATAGACCTTGTATGGTCTCCATATCACTCTGGCTTTGGTGTTAGAGTCCTGAATCTCTCTGAATACCACTATGTGGATCTCCCTATATCTCCTAGGGCCATGTCTGCCCGCCATCATCGAATCCATACTCAAGGACTCCCCCTACTCCTGGCATCCATGGAAGCCCAGATGGCCTGATCACTAATATATGCTCATATGCCCAACAATGGAGCACAAAACTCATGTCTATCCCAGTCGCCTACCTATGGTATACATCCACAACTCGTGATATATCTGTGCTAGTAATGCGTCAGCAAATGTAAACACCTGCATGAACTCTAGGATATCACAGACACAGTCGAGTAGGAGTAGTGGGAACCATCCACCTCAAAATCTGGTAATGCATAGTATGAGATAGCCATCTAGATCAGGGCTATCAATCTACTCTTGGGGTCATCCTACTGCAAGTATCTTTGTGAGGTTGTGCTCACACCCTGCACACTATCTCTGCATCATCTACCCTGTCCCCATATAATCGTACAGGGCCCTCCTCTACTACTCTCGTGGGGTGATCTCTATCAGGTCCCCTGTAATCGATAACTTGAGGATCCTATAGATGTCCTCATGGGTGATGGTCATCTCACCCATCCGAAACCAAAATGTGCAGGTCTGGCTATCCCACCGCTACACCAATGCTCGCATGAGCTCCACGTCTTGGGGTACCTACCTATAATAACAGAAACCCCCTATTCGGATAACTCCAGATGGCACCACTCAACATCTGTCACATCTGGTAGTATGGTCTCTAGTAGCTCAGGAATAACATCCCACATGTGTAGGACCTCTCGTGCCTGCATCATATCAAACATCATCATTAGTTTCATATTTATCAAAATCCACATCATTAAATTTTCATCAAAATCTTTCTCAAAAATAAAAAAATGTCACTTTTTTTCAATCGGCACCGACTCATGCCAATCGGTGCCGTTTACTTGATGGTCAACACCGATTGTGTTACAATCGGCGTCGATCACTTTCTAATCAGTGTCGATCACTTTCTAATCGGTGCCAATTTTTTCAATCGACCCTGATTACGAGGCATAACTCTAAAAAAGCCCTCTTGCCTCCTACTAAAATAACATGAAAAAAAAATGCTAAATATACGAAGCCAAGGAAGGCTCACTTACCCTTGGTTGTGTCCTCTTCCTCTTCTGACCGCTTCCAAAGGCTTCCATGTTGCTCAAATTCAATTTTTGACTTTTTCTAAATCAATCGTCACAATGCAAATGAATCATTACCATTCATCTTTTCTATACTTATAGGTTTTCGGAGTGGTCGGTGCCGATTATTTTGATCGGTGCTGATTTTTGTGGTCAACGTTGATTAGGGGTAATTGACACCGATTGGATCCCATCGGCATTGATCGGGATATTTTGATATATTTCATCCTCTGGTCCCACCAGACATGTGCTTTGTCCTCATCTGTTCTCCTGTCTTACGCATGTGTCACCCGTCACACATTGCCACCATCATTACGTCTTTCTTTTCGGTACTTGTACCTAGTCGCCTTGCATAGCCTCACGTGCGTCTCGCTTGTGGCTCGACTTTGCTTGTTATTCCCCACCTGGGGCATCTCATCATTATATCTTTTGCATGTGCCACCCATAGCACACCTATTCTGCCTAGTCTAGCAGATTTCTATTACAAAGTCCACTATAGTGGCCATATGTCGATTTCTCGCGGTGGCTATCCTCTCAAGGCCGTTGCTTCATCCTTCTTGTCTAAGCATTGATGCTTGGCTTGTTTATTTGATCGTTGTTATGACCTTATTTTCACCTTTCTGCATATTTTCAGTGTTATCACCCATTCTGAGTTCTTCCTATACATGGGTAACTCACATTTTTACAACCTAAAGATAGCGGGTCTGTAGGCACTAACGTCGTCTCGTTCGAAGGCCATCTAGTTGTCCCTACCAATGTGTCACTCTTTAGTTGTTGCTATGTTGTAGTCACCTTTAACTCACCAGTCTGTAGCCACTTATGTCGTCTCATATGAAGACCGTCTAGTCTGCCCTACCAATGTGAGTTCCTTAGGTCTGCCTTTTTTGTTTTTTACGTGCATCATCAATGATCAAATCTACCCTAGACATCTCGTTGGGGCATCCTTCTTTCTCATCTACCTTTTTCAAACTTAGGATCGGTTGGCCTATTTGGGGCCACCCCATCCCTAGTTTGAGGGGGATCACATCATTATTGTTCTTCATTTCTTCCAACTCCTTGTTTTTGTCTCGTGGCATTGCTTATCACAAGTTACTCGAAAAAAAGGGGAAAATGTAGACACCTAAAATTGGTTACCCAATTTAGTGTCCCCTGGGTTCGTTTATCCTCTCGGGTAACCCAGGGCACCTTTATATCACCACTTCTCCCTTAGGGTATTACTTAAATATTTAATTTAAAGGCCTATCCTAAGTTTGCTCCACCCCATTATATTTCATCCATGGTTAATTAAACATTAACCATGTAATTCTATCTTCTACATTTATTTCAACTACTTATCTACCCCATATCAATTTCCAACCTCCCGTATCATTTTTATCCATCCATCCCACCTATTTCTCCTCCCTAAAACCATGCAGCGGGATTTTTCCATATTTGAGTCGGAGGGATAATATTCTTATCCTTCCAATTCATTTCCTTTTCACCACTTTGGGAGTCTATTCCTTGATCGACACCTATTTTTCGAGCGGTGCCGATTTTTGAGCGGCGCTGATTTTATCTCAGTCAGCGTCGATTATAAATTTACAACCTGAGATCCTCTCTGGTTAGATTCAGAAGAGCTGGTTTCCTAGAGATTACTTTTTTCTGAGCGATTAAAGAGATTATTAGAGAAAGAGAGTGAGTTTTGTGCAGTTTAATCCCTGAGAGGTGTCACATTTACTCTGTCACACGCGTATACACTCTGCGGATCTCCACAACTCCCTTGGTCATCATCAATCATCAATCAAGCATTTTTTAGGTATTCCTCTTTGTTAGTTTCTATAATTTCCTTTCGATCAACACCAATCCAGTCCAGTTGAATCCGATTAGTCTTTAATCAATGTCGGTTTATCCAAATCGGCACGGATCGGCCTTTCTTCAATTTCTGGGTTAGAATCCATCAATTTCTACTTTGGATCCCCTTTTTCCATCTTCAATCTCTACTTTTTGATCAATCTTCAATAATCGGTCTTACATCTAATCTATTTTGCTTAGTTTGCTTTCTTCTTTACTTTACGCCTTACATTTACCTCGTGTGTCCAATCAACACCGATCATTTGTCTAATCGACGCTTGACCCAAACAATCGACAACCGATCACTATCGATTGATGCTGACCAAAAAATCAACACCGATCATTGTCGATCGACGCCAACTAGTCGTAGAAAGATACGAATCTGTAATACAATTTCGAGTTTTGTTTTTATAGTTTCTTGCTTTCTTTCAGTTTATCTGCTATTTTTACATTCTATCTGCTGTTTTTAATAAAAAAACCTAAATATTTGCTTACATCTTTTATCATGAATGTATTTACTCTTGATTGAAAATGTGAACTGACATCCGCCGAGGAAGCTCATTGCTTCTCGGACCCACTTTCTAGGCAGTTCACCCATATATCATCTAACGTCATCTTTTTCTGCCAAGGATTTGTGCATCACAGGTTTCTTGGATCTATTTTACATGATTGCTTGTGTGCCCCCCTCTTGTCTCCATCAACATTCTTTCCATTTACGTCTTCGGATCTCCTCCAATCTATCAGGTATCAATTTCATTTGAGTTTTTCAAAGTTTTTGTGTTTAGTTTGGTGCATTAACTTGGACGACAGTAACAAGCGCGGAAATTCTTCATCTACACCAACACCACATAGTCTATTAAAAATGCTTTATGAATCTAGCAAGAGTTACATAAATGACTAAATCTTAATGGAATGCTTGAAACAACTAACATGATATAAATCAATCCTAGTTAAAGCATGCCTACATAATATGAATTGCTAATTACAAAAGACCTAATTAGATCTAAGAGGGCAATCAAATTGGGTTTGTTGCTACTTTAAGAGAGGTGAGATGGTCTCTCCAATAATGACTACATGATCATATTGGATACCCATCTACTAACCTTATTGAAGATTTGATGCAAAGATTGAGCTTGGTTCTTAATCATATTTGTTATATGGTATGCAATTCAAAGCATGATGTAAAGTTTAAAGGTATGTGGTTAGTCCTTTTTATAGTTTTCCTTTAAGGAAAACTTGCATCTTAAGTGCATGTGGGACTAAAAGCAAAAATTAGATTAAATATTGTTAATTGTGCTTAAGGCTTGATAATCATGATTAGTGAATTAACAAGTGATTAAAGCTGTGAGGAGCCTTAACCAACTACTTAGGGTCAATTAGGAGGCTAGGATAAGCTTTTGAAGCCTTTTGAGATGTCTTGGAGGGAAATGGGGTGATTTTGAATGGTTGGAAGAGGGGTTTAAGCAAAAATAGGGTTTATTGACCGAAACAAGGGTAAAATAGGCTAAATTAGCTAATAATCACTAATTATGTGTTCGGAAGAGGATTTTGACTTACGATGTATCGTAAATTGGCATCGTAAATGTGAAAGAGACTAGATAATCAACAAAGCATTGTTAATTAACCAAAATGGTAAGAAACATTAGTTAATTAGCGGAAATCACTAATTATAATGGAAATGGTAAGAATGTGAGTGATTAGTTTTTTTAGCAATAAGATTGCAAAAGTGGAATTTAGGTGTTTACGGGATAATAGGAGATGCCTTTCATTTGGATTAAATTCATGAGCCACAAGAATCGGACATACCACTTGAGTTAGGCATACTGCAAGTGAAAGTGTAACCATTTTTCTAATCATATTTGTTAGTCCTCACATTATTAAATGGGTTAATATATTTTGGTGAGTGTTATAATACATGAGTGAGATTAATACTAATACTTGCTCATGTATTAGATGTATGTGAGTTTATCTCACCATAAGAATAGGATATATGTGAGTGATATGTGGGAATTTTGAGAGATTTTGGGATAAGATTAGATATATTTGGAGATATTTGTGGTAATAATAATCTCCTAATTTATAGGAGAGAGAAACTCTATATATGTAATCTCCCATCAAATGTAAATTGTACCAAATGAATAAATGGAATATTGAGCTTATCTTTGTGTTAATATTTAACATTGTATGTTTATATTATTAAATTCTTGACCAAATTTATCAACAATTAACAGTAACATAGGATCTTGAGACTTACCATCAAGTTTCTAAGCATTTTGATGACAAGTAGTTATGGTAGAAGAAATTTTTCTTTAAAAAAGAAAAACATTTGGGATTTGGTTCTACTTCCAAAAGGAAGAAGAATAGTGAAGTGCAAGTGGGTGTAATGAACTAAAAATGTATCAAATGGGTCCATTAACAGGTCCAAAGATCACACATCAATGTTTTTTTCACAATTTGTAGATGTTGATTGCCATGAAATATTTGCTCAGCTTTTACAAAATGAATTTTATTTGCTTAGTAATCTCCTTGGTTGTGACATAAAGATTTGGAGTCCACCAAATGGATGTCAAAAGGCCCTTTATTGCATGTTGATTTACAAGAATAAATCTAATGACACAACCTCCAGGTTATATTAATAACAAGAAATTTAGTTATGTGTACACTTTGAAAAAGTCTTTGCAGACTGACTTGAAACAAGCTCCTTGAGCTTGATATGAAATATTGATACGTTTCTTATCAATTATGGTTCTAGAAAATGTTCTTCCGACCTTATAGTTTACACTAAGAAAGTAGATAGAAATATCCTCATCTTGATCCTCTATGTCGATAACTTAACCATCACAGGAGCTTACACACAAAAATTCATGATGTGAAAGCATGTTTGAAGAAGTCTTTTGAAATGACTGATTTGGATTTTATACATTTTTCCAAGTCTCCATATTTCACATTTTGACAAAGATATTTTCATCCATCAATCCAAATCTACTCAAGAAATTCTCTGTCATTTCAACATGGAAAACTAAAAGTCTCGCACTAACTACTTTTCAATTGAGGGTTGAGCATTACACCAAAATGATTTACTCTTTAATTTGATGCACCACTCTATAGGTAGTTGGTTGAAAACATACTCTATTTGGCTTATACACATCTTGATATTTCTCTTATTATGAATCTTGTATCGTGTTATCATCAAGAACCCTATAAAATCCATTAACAATATGAAAACCACATTCTTCAATATCTTCATGGTGCTACTAATTATGGGATTGAGTACAAGTTAGGTTGAAAAGGCTCAATTTATGGTTACACTCCAGGGGAAATAACAAATAATTTTCCTCCTTCTAAAACCATGCTTGCATGTTATCCAGATAGTGATTGGGAAAGATATCCATACAATTAAAAATTAACTACAAGATATATCTATCATCTTAGAGAAGATCTTGTGACTTGGTCATGAAAAAGTACACCATCATTACTTTTTCTAATATGGAGGTGGAGTATAATAGAGCCATTACTAAAGGGTGTGATTCACTATGATACAATACATGATTTTTTAATGTGGGTTTACACAAACCCAACCCACAATGATTTTTGTGTAATAATTTAAGTATCATTCGCATCTCTCACAATCTAGTGAAGAACCAATGCACAAAGAACATTGAGATACACATGCATTATATTTGGTAGTTGATCCAAGACAAGGTTATTTATCTTAATTTTTTCCAAATAGAAATTTAGGTTGTAGACATCTCCACAAAGCCCTTACTTGAGGCTTGATTTGTTCATCTTATGCAACTTTGGCGGTGAAGGAAGCTATCATCGAGGGGGATAGTTCAATAATTCTTCCTTCATTTCTTTCATCAAATTAAATCTTAAGGGGGATGTTAGTGTATTTAATTTTCATACATTATTTCATGATTTAAGATGCACTTGTAATATTATTTGTAATTTAATATGTGAATAATTCACTCATTATTGTACACTTATCTATATCTAATAAAAGAGAAAAGTATCAATCAAGTTATTGACTTGTTTTACTTCCATCATTATTAGATTAAAATTTGTTTACTTTGCAAGCAACTACCCTCAAAACCATAACCCTAGCCTTTTATTTTTTTCCTTACAAGAGCATAGAGCTAATGTTTATGGTAATCATGTTGTGAAAGAGGGTTATTCTTATTCTAGCAAATTAAAACTAGAGATTCTTGATAAAATTTTGGTAGTCAAGATACTCTTGATAAATCCATGTTACGTATTTACTCAAGCCATTATTAATTTATTATATATGCATGCATGTGAGTGTTTGTCTTATAATTGTTTATATCGATTCTAAATAATACAAAAAAATTAAATACTACTTTCATTGCTAATTAAATTTATAAATGTGTAAATATATAGACATTACAATGTTACAAAGTGAGAAAATACGTTATGGTGGTTGAACTATTTTGGGACCACATGTATAACCTAGTCGTTATATGGATTCTAGAAGATGAACAATTTGTAGAGGGAAAATATAGCATTACAAAACCTTGTGACTGTTGTGTGGCATGTCTAGGTGTAACACAAATTTTGTGTTGATGACATCACTTAAAATGTATAGGTTTTATATGGGGTAACTTATGGTACCAGTGTAGAACTCAACATCTTGGGCTATTGGTGAGTTACAAGTAGTTTGTAATCATTAACCCAAGTTCTATTCCCATTGAGTTCATTGGATGCTTTCAATAAGTTACCATGGGGCACCTTGAGGTAGGGTTCAAACTTCTCCATATGGACCAAGTGGAACATAACGGGGTGCTCCAAATGTGGATCACTTGGCGGAAATTAAGGACCCAAGCCCACCCTCATGTCCCACTTATAGAAAGTGCTCCTCCACCACTCCAGTTCATAGCTCTGGTATAATAAAAGTGTTTACCATCCAAAATTTTCCACCCCCTAGGTTTTACAAATTGAACTTTGATGGGGCCTCTAGGGGTAACCCAGGGATTTCGGGGTGGGGTGTGTAATTCGAGATAATTTGGGTAAAATCATAGTGGCAGGATCCTTCCATCTGCAAGATGGAACATCCAACCAGGCTGAAATTTAGGCTCTATTATTTGGCATGAAGTTAGCTTTCAAGTATGGTTGCAAGCGAATCAAAATAGAGGGGGACTCCTAGGTCGTGGTCAATGCCATTTTGAAAGGGAAGGCTCCAAATTGGGTTATTGATTCTTATTTTCCAAGTATCCAATATTGGTTAGATAAGCTTGAGGAATGGTCCATTTCCCATGTGTTCTGAGAGGCCAACTCGAAGCGACTGAATCACTTGCCAACTCGGGCGCTAATCATGATGCTAAGGCGGAGATTATAAATAATGACGCCAAGTGGGAAAGATTGGGGAATATTGTGCAGCGGAGGCTTCATTGATTGTTTCATAATTTCTTTGCATGCGAAGTATGGATTTAATCATGGATACGGGTTTGAAGGAAACTCATTCCTTTTTCTCCTCTTTCTCAAATTGTGTGAAGGTTGCTTGTTATGTATCATCATGGCCATATCACCATTTCCTACTCTTTTTTTGTAAGGTGAGGCCCATGAAATGGCCTTTTATGGCTCAGTTTTGAAGGCTAGGTTAGGGAAAATATTTCATATCATCTTGGTGCCTATTGGTCGCGCTATCGAGAAGATAATTAGGGAAGAATACTTGCAGGGGTATGGTAGAGCTAGGGTTAATGCATAGATTACCTCCTCTTTTCTCTTTCACATGTTGCTTATCGACCACAATAAGGAGAATGCATTGTTGATTTCAAGCGTTTCATCCTTCCAAAACACACGGTGGGTTTGGAGGAGGTAGTGGGAAATTTCAACCGATGTTATCTTTTTCTCCCATTGATGTGTTAAGCTCCATTGAACTAGTCCCGAAGGCATATGTCTCGATTTGGAGTGCCTTAGGAATGCCAAGCTTTGGAAATTTGTAGTCAAAGTTCATCGCATATGCAAGATAAAAGATAGAGGACCTGCCTTCTTTGACCCCTTGGATATGGATGCTCTGGTGGATCCCATCAAACTTGTCCCAGATTATGTTAGTGCACTGATAAAACAAGGTAAATTTTCTTACTCTTTCCTGCTCAAAGTGGCTAAAAATGGTATGGTGGAACATCATGTTTCGTAAGGAAGAAAGTGGTGGAAGAAGTAATTGTGCTTGATGATTGACAAGGGTATGCAATTCCAAAATTAGCCTATGTTTTTCCAGTGTATTTAGTGTGTCTATTATAGCTAAGTTTTTTTGAGGGGCCGGGTATACAACAAATATTTTATGCCCCAAGTCGTAGTATATAGTATGTATATTTAGATTTTGGATGCAGGGTGGTTTTTAATGAATCTTCTCATTCATCCCTGTTGGTATTACTTTCAAATTTTAAAGGGTGGGGTCCCCATTAAACCTCTCGGTTCATAGATCCGATAAAAATCATTTTCTACGTATATAAAAAAAAACTTGTGGTACCACGTAGTGTGATTTATCCTTTTCCCTTTTTGCATGAAGGTGTGTGGTACCTGGAAAAAGCTAATGTTGTATTCCACAAAAGGTTTGACACACACTTAATCTAAGAAAATTTATTCACACCACTACATGAGCATGTGCGACATCTATTAGAGATGGGTGTATGGTCTTGAAAGTACCATGAACTTACGAATGAGGTCCTAGATGCAGACACAAAATCATGCATATGCTACTATTTTACTATACCACTAAGTATCTTGTTATATGTATGGATCTTGCGTAAGAAAAGTATTCACTCATAACACACTTCCTAATCCATCTAATTTCTTTAATTATTTCTATTGTTTTTTATCTCTCACATTGTCACTCGTGCAAACCAGTTCTAGTCTTGGTCTTCTCACATTTGTCACTAGTTGTCCCAAGGCACTAGTGCCTAGGTCTAGACACTACCGCAAGCTCTCCTATCCACCCTAGGTGCTCCTGTTCTCCTTGTTCTTGTCCATATTTTTTACATCCGTGGTCGGCCTTTTCAGTTTTCTTACTCCTATCCCTAGGTCCTAGTCAGCATGTCATGTCATTAGTGTTGAAATTCAAACAAGAGATCCTATATATACACAACATGCATACCATTATAATCACTTGTAATTATTAAGGGCTATCTTATCTACATACTATCAAAGGTACTGCATTTTTTCATACACATGTAGGAGGGAAGTTTATTTTTCTCGTCCACTCATCTACTTACATTGTTATATCTAGCTAGTGCTTGTTATTCAAGTGCATCTTGCACAAGGGCCACCTAACACACACTTCTTGCACACACACACACACACACACACACACACACACACACACACACACACACACACACACACACACACACACACACACACACACACACGAGAACTACATGGAGTTTGAAATGTAGTATAACGCTTGGTCATGAGTTCACTCTGTCAGGTGATCGTTAGGGTTAGTTTGACTACCCATTTGCATCTTTCTATTTTAGGATTTGATGTGTTTTGGGGTTTTACAGGATATCATATGTTTTTCAAGTTCTGACGGATTCTGCGCATATAGTACAAACATACGTAAGGCAAAAAATGAAGGTGAGCAAACATCTTGTGATATAGGAAAAATTAATTTCGAGGTCTTTCACGGTTGCAGCAGCACCTAGAAGTAGTCTCTAGCGCCTGTGCACCCCGACCTAATCTAGGCATCCTAGTCCAGGTATATCCGGAAATAATCACACAATTTTTTTAGCATAGTTGTGACATATTCCTCCTCATGTTCATTGGTTTTCTAGTTCAACACACTTCGGGATTAATTGCAAAATTAGCTAAGTATTTTGTTCCCTCTCTTGCACTTAGGGTTTTTAAATTCATTTAGCCTATTGATTGGGTTAGATCTATACTTTATTGTTTATTTATAATATGTGACTCTAAAATATCTAGGGTTTTAAAAATTCAATATTTGTTAAATCATTTGGTGAACCCCTTTTTTAGAACTCTTTGCCCTAGGATCCAATAAACCCTCATGGCTACCAATATATTTTGTTCTCCTCAGTAAGATATGCATCATGTTAGTGTGAATCTTATCCTTGGTAATGCTATTGAGGCTGAACTTTATGACCTTTATCAAAATTCTTTATTTTATTACAACATTCAAAGCATTTTTTTGCAAATGAGCAAAATGTTCCTACTAGTTTATGCAACTCTAGCATAAACATTGTTTCACTGGACCAAAATTTATTGGATGCAATCCTTGTTCTTCCATAGTCACCAAGGCTACTCCACCTTCTTCTATTTCTATTACAACACATGATGATGCTCTTATAGATTATATGCTTGGTCTTGATTGTGCTACTGTAGATAAAAATAATGTTATTTCCAATGATGAAAATGTACATGCGCATGATGATGTTTCTCATACTAGTCAGGATGAATGTAAAGTTTCTTCTACTTTTGAAAATATTTCAACTGTTTGCAAAGATATATCTTATGATAGTTCTTCTCCTACTTCTCTATATGTTGATGAATCACTTGATGAAATACTTACATGCAAAACTTTATCTAATAGTGATGCTGATTATATTTCTGATCATGAACATGTTAGTGAGGATGTTACTTATCTTAAGTTTGCTAAATGTGAATTTTCCAGTCCACTTTCTTTTATTTTTGAGGTTGTTTCCAATGTCATTCATGATGATTCTATTCGTCCTACTAGTTCACCTCTTATTGTTTCTTCGGATCCTACTGCTAGAATTTCCGTCAATGTTCCATGTTCTTCTCCTCCTCTTTCCTCTTCTTCTCTAGATGATATTCATGTTGATTCTTCTATTCCTACTAGTATTTCTTCTACATCTACATCTAGTATTCCCACATAGCCTTCGCCTCTACTTCTTATTCTCAAATTCCTATGATCACCCACAATGGCAAGCTTAAACCTCCTCATGCGCCTCTCACTTCCTCTACCATTCCTTCGATGACATTTTATCACTCATGCATGTTAGTCATTTACAATCTCAAGTCTAGTCTCTTACTCTCAAAATTAAACCTACTACGCTTCCATCGACAAGAACTCTCTTCATTACAATCCTATTCCTAAGAAAATTCAAAATTCATCTTTTCCAAAGGAGTTTATCATGCTTACCTTTTCATGTTTTAATGGTATCTTGGTAATCCATATTTGTATCTTAAGCATTATTGTTTAGCTATGGCTTATTATTCTAATGATCAATTGTTACTAAAAGCCTTCTATCATAGTCTTGTTGATGATGATCTTAAATGGTATACCCATTTTCCTTATGGATCTATTAGTCTCATTAGAAAAGTCATTCATAAAGAAAATCTTGTTTCGTAGAAACAATATAAAGAAGCAATTCCCATTTCGTACCCGTCGTTTGAAGGAAAATATTCAACAAACATATTGTGAAATGGAAGATGCTTTTCTTAGACACTTTATGTTTAAAAATGGTCCTAGAGTTACACATGATCGCTTACCTAGCTTACATCAAGGAAAGAAATTGCGCTTCAATTCTTTCATGCATTAGTTAGTATTTCAGCCTATTGATCTAGAGAATCAATTTATATTTTGTTGTGGCTTGATTCCTACATTGAAAGAGAAATTACAATATGATACATGTGAATCATTTATACTCTTATGTTATAAGGTCATTGATTTATAACAATATTTACTTTTGCACATGTTATATATCCCCATTCTACTCCTATTCATGTTACATCATCTTCTATTTCTTCTCCTCTTTCGTCATTAAGCATCCTCCAAGGTCTCCATCTCCTCCACCTCACAAAAATATCCCATCCCCACCACCGCGCCACTCTCCACCTAATTTTTCTCCATCTCATACTCGGGAGCCATTGCATTTATCTCATGCTACTAAGCCTCATGATGTCTTGTGTGTTTTTCTTGATAAACACTCAATTCAATTACCCTCTAATCAACATCCTCCTCCATATCTCTTACATTTTAAACGATCACCCTTATTGCAATTTCCACCGCATCAATGACCATTGTGACAATGACTATTGCACCATTTATGACAAGTTACAACAATTAGAAGACAAGGGTTTCATTTCCTTTGGCTCTCACTCTCATGAGTGGTCTCTTTCTCCAATTCCACATAAGCATGCTTCCACTTTGGTTCACTTGTCTCCTCCACCCACTTCTAAGGTCATCATTCATCCATCTCCTAAGATCATTATTCATCTCGTGTCCTTCACCTTGCTCATCCATCACATCATCATATCATCTCGCCTCACTATACTACCGCTTCACTATACTACATCTCCCATCATTGGCACCATTTCATCCGACATTTAGTTTGGCTCTTACACTCATGTTGCTACCACTTCACATGCTTCCACCACTCCTCGCCGACCTCTTCATCTTTGGTAGGTATTTTTCTCACCTCATTACTTGATGATGCACTCATGTTCTTATAGTTATTACATGACTATTGAGTGATTTGTTACAATAAGAACCTCCTTCATTATTAATATATCCAAAATTTAAACACACACTCAATACACTGAAAATGCTTTGAACTCAAAGAAAACAATTTCTCTTCTTCATTATTCAATGATGAATTACAATGTGTCTTAAATAAGAAAACAACTCCTAACTCAAGTTTCCAAGAAAACACTAACTAACTTCAATTAAATATTCTCTAGGTGGCGAACTTTACCATTGTTAGCAGTTTACTAGAAATTGTTATTCTTAGTAAGTTTACATGCTTATTTGCATGGCCATAAGAGTTTCCATGCATGTTCTACATGCCTAAATTAGAGGAATTTCCAGCTTTCTAACCTAATATGCATGTAAGAGACTAAAAATAATTAATTCCCTAAAATAGGAAAAAATTGAATTGAAACTTAAATCCTAATTTTTGGCCCCCAGTTCAGCCCGAAAATTCACCGAAAATGGCTCCAACCGACAAGGCTGGTTGATAGGTGCGTTTGTCTCGTCAAAACAATGGTTTTAAAAAATGGACTCAAACGGACACCCAAATAAAAAGTTATGACCATTTTAAGTTTTTGTTAAAAATAGTACATCAATTATTCACGCTTTGCACTTCACATTCTATCTTTCTAACAATACATTGTCAAACCATTTCCTAATGACGCACTCTTGTTCTATGGTTCATTCTTGATTGCCAAGGGGTCTTATATAAATGAACCTCATCTTTTCTACACATATCTTTGGGGGAATCGCTATTCTTCCCCCTCTTCATCATACTCACACACGTTCACATACATCATATCTCATTCATTTTATCTACTTACATCTATTACTATCACATACTATCTATCCTCATTTATACATACAATCCAAATTTCAAGCATTTCCTATCTATTTCCTATCAACACCATCATCCATTTATCAATATAATCATTTAGACAATGCAAATCAAACATCTACATATGAACAAACAACCATCTCATCACATATCAATTGAACATCAATACCACACGATAATACAATCATTGATATATATATATGTATATATATATATATATATCTTGTCAAAAATAGTATTACAAAATATAATCGTTGGGGGAAACCCCTACATGCATATACATCATATCTCATTATCATTATCACTATCACTATATACAATTATGGGAGATCATGAACTAGATGCTTCACCACTCAATCTACGCTGTTGGTCGAGGTCCTTATATCTCTCCATCTACCTCCGTAGTAATGCCACCTCGTCCGAGTGCTCTGTGAATCAGCCTCGCAACTCTACATACTCCATAAACACATCCTGCACTAGGGCTCCTCCTCTTATAATTTCCCTCGCTCATTTGAGTCTCGCCTGTGCCTCATTGCGCTCACTCAATAATGTCGTATATGTAGCCACCACTATCTCCATTGGCTCAAACAAATGGGCATGCGCTCCCGCAATAACATCTACTTGCTCTAACATCCCACCTCTCATGAGTACATCTAAAGCCACATTCCATGTCAATGTGTGGATCAATGAATCAAAAATCAAGGAGTAATAAACATCACCTAGTAATCATCCAAGCATCATATTAGTTACTACACATGATGATCAAAATACAAAGAACCACGTAAAAATCAACCAATAACAACAAAGACTACTTCCACTTAACTAATGCCGATGCTAGGCTATCTCCATTGGGGGTAGGTGCATATCCTCTACTCTAACCGACGGTCCACCGCCGCATCTATGACAATTGGAAATAATAACACCCATTAATGCGATTCCCACCATGTGCGCTGGATACAACTTGTATCATCCACTGTATTGGCTATATGGCTACATCTACCTCATCTCAGCCCAAGATGCACTAGCCGTGCTTCATCAAACTTGGCCTCACTCGAGCATCCTTAGTGTTATAGTAGCTCTAACCCATATATATGGCTCGGGGAACATCTTGCACCATATCAAACTTCTATGACACTCGATCTTCTTGAAACAAATCTGCCACCCCTAAGAACCGGTCCTCCAACCACATAGTACATCGAATGCACCTGTAGCTCTACTCCATCCTCTAGCCATCCACCATAGTCTCAATACAACATCCATATGATTGCCCTTGGGCCCATGTGATCAAGTATAGATCTATAAGTAGTGGTGTCCAACCTCCTGCTCTAAGTACGTACCCATATCATGGTTAATTATCGTGCCTTTCTCACTCTACACTTGACCCACCTGGGGACTCAATATAACAATGTGCTCATAAGCCCAAACATGTAACAATGTGGTGGCTCCAAGTCCACCACCATGGTCCTCCTATGTAAACCTGTATAGGTCCTCTGTATAAATGCGCCAATACACATCGTGCCCATGCAAACCTCATCTCGTGCTCCTTGATAAGCTGACAAATATTGTGCATCTTATACAAGATACCCACACCACCACCTCCTACTGCCACTAATGAAGTAATAATCATTGCAATGAACTTCCATAATTGTGGAACATGTAATCTCAATATGGCATCTAGACTAATATGGGTCTCTATATGTACCCATGTGCTTGTAAAGTATCATCTAGATGTCCTCATTTGCCTCTCGAGTGTCTACAGTATGGTGTATACACTAAATCGTACACTTTGGGTATATTTATAGGTCTTAATCGTATAATACTATTCATATGATTCCTAAGTCATAAAACTAGAAATTAATAGTTGTCTTTGGCCTTTTTGTCTTTGTTCATGTCTTCTTTTGGCATCTTACATCATATAACTTGATCGATCTTTCATTGCTCTATCTTTTATCACTCTAGACACTAGCGCCCAAGTGCCCCATCCTTCTAGGCACCTCTCCCCGACCTCTTTGTATCTTACTTGTCCCTTTTGGGAATCTTTTATCTCTTAGGCATCTTATTTTCTTATGGGTCAGACTTCTAATTGTTAATTACAAAATTCAACCAAGGGAATCATATAAATATAAAGCTATGTGACCATAATAAAGGACCAAGCACTAATTATCTACTACTATCACCTAAGGTTATATCCAAAGGCATTTCAAGAGCATCAAAGCATCCATCTAGCTTCATTCAAGGGACAAGGGATTGCATTCTCTTGTATGCATGCATAGGAGGGGAAATTCATTTTGACATCCACACATCTAGCTATTGCTCGCTATCAAGTGCATCTTGTACAATATCCACCTAGGGCACGATTATTCACGCACACACAAAACTACATGGAGTCTGAGATGTAGTGCAACACTCGGTTGTAAGTTCACTCTATCGGATGACCATCAAGTTTAGTCCGATTCCCCATTTGCATATTTTTCTTTTTAGGATTTGATGTGTTTTAGGGTTTTGTAGAAGATCATTTGTTTTTTCAAAGTTATAAGTGAACTCAAATTCTTCCATCAACCTACATGTGATCAAAAATGAATATTAGTGAACAACTTATGACTACAAAATTAATTTTTCGAGGTTTTTCGTAGTCATGGGCGTCCAAAGCCAAGATTCAATGCCTAGTGCCCCCGAACCAATGTAAGTGCCCTAGTCGACATTTCCAATAGCTCTGTGAATTTTTGGGTTCATTTGCGATAGTCTCCTCATGTTTCATCAATTTTCCAGACTTAGTACCTCTTCAAGATTATTGTAAAATCATCCAAGTCTCTTATTACCTCACTTGCATCTAGGGTTTCATTTTTATCTAGCTTATTGTTTAGGTTAGATATGTACTCCATTGTTTATCATTGTGTTATGAATGCAATCAATATTTCACTAATTCCTATCGGACCTCATGCTATCAATAATATAATGATTGATCCATCAATTCATATGTGTGTGTGCTCTATTGCACTTCTTGTTGCTATCAACTATCCGCTATCACATATTTCATATCCAGTTCCTAAATCTTATGGTTATGTCAAGCTTCCAGTCATAGTTGGTCCTCTTACCATGCTTGTGCCATTTCTTGTGGCACCTTCAATCAAAGGGTGTGACATGTTCTTAGGTCTTCCCTAGATCCGTGCTACTCAAGCTATCATTTCTATGAATCACTTATGTCTAAAGTTCATTTAAAATAAGCAAGTCATGACTATTAATGGTGTTCCACCATGCACACCATGGCCACATCATCCTCTTGAGGTTTCCATTATACTCGCTAGAGCATCTAGGTCCCAGTGACCTCTCAAACCCACACACAAGATCTACTCAATCTTATCGGTCTCGCTAGTTCATCTCATCGGTCTAGGTCCTTTGCTCAAATAACTCCTTCAAACATGTATACATCATCTCTGCAGTTTCTTTCACATAGGCATTCATCACCTCCTCGGTCTCCTTCACTTAGGTACACATCACTTCGTAGTCTACTTCACTTAGGTACACATCCCTCCATAGTCTCCTTCACATAGGTGCACATCACCTTCTCTGTCTCCTTCACATAAGTGTTCATTATCACCTAGGCCTCATGCACATAGGTCCCCTTCACCGCTACATCATCGGGCCTCATACATCACCGATCTCAAAGCATGGAATCATGCCTATATCTTTGTAAGCATCGGTGGAGGAACCTTTCCCTTCAATTTCATCGAATAGCTTACTTATCATCATACACTTGGGGGCATCATGCTTACTCCCCCTTTTTCTAGCATTCTCAGGTGTCTCACATTTATCTTTTTCACTCTGTGATTCACATTTAGTATTTCGCACACATCTTACACATATCGATACACACAACTTGTATTGTTACTACCCTATTACACACTCTCGTGTTATGGTTCATACTTGACTATTGAAGGCATACTACATTCATGAACCTCACATCATACACATGACTCATTTCACACTCAACGCATTTACGACACATCTTTCTAGCATCACACTCTCACATATCATACTACACGATGAAGTACTCTAGTTATACGGTTCATACTCAACTATTGAGGGTCTAAATCTGAAATGAACCTCATCACATTCACACACTCTATGCTCTATGCTTCGTTGATCATATATTTCTAATGCACAATTCAAACCATTACCGATGACACACTCTATTTTTATGGTTTATTCTTGATTGTTAAGGGGTATTTTATAAATGAACCTCCTCTCATACTCATCCAAATTCACTCGGGGGCACATTACTCCTATCACATTCACTTTGCATTCCATTCCATTCACACTCACAACATGTTGCATATCTTGGTTTGTAATTACTTTTGTTTGATTATACTCACATGTTACACTTTTCTTATTATGTTAGTAAGATATCTAGTATGTCATTATCTTTATCATATGCACATGCACACTCAATTGCCTTCTAGTTGTGGATGCAAATTTTCTACAAATATTCACATGAAACATGGATGCTTGACACTTTACCTCTTACCAATCCCACAATGACTCCTAGGGGAACCTAATTTCGTACACATCACAGTCCTATTATTCATTTTATACTACTTATTCTCACTAACACACTACTCTATCTATATGTACACATATTGACATAATTTTTTATCTTTATAACATGTTAACGGATGTATCATGAGTAGCATTTGTCTTGTAGGAACTATTTTCCATCACGGTTGTTTGTTACATTGTGCTTGCTCTTGTTTTATATTGTGTGTCATTATTTTTGGGCTATGCCATATGTATTACTTGTTCATTTCTTATATGCTTTTGGTTGCTTTGGCCATTTGATTGAATTATAACATTGTGAGCATTGTCCCATGTTTGAAACCATATTTTCATAGTCTATATTATATTCTTTCTTACTAGATTATACATTGTCTTCTATATGCATATTTATCTTGATTGCACTAACACATGTTTTGAGCAACTTTGTTTGCACGTGCCTTAGTTTCTACCATGTATATTCCCTCCCCCTACAAGGCATCAACTTTAGATCAATGTCTAGTCCTCTCCTTTGGGAAAAATCCACCTAATGACGTCACATGTACCCCAAACGAGGGGTGCATACATTGGGTTAATCATTCACCCCATTTAGTAGGACATAGTCACAATTTAGACCTGCATAGTATAGGAACATCATAGTCTATAGTTACTGTAAAGGGCTCGAGAATCGACTTGCATCCTAGGGGCAACACATATGCTAGTGCCTAGCCCAGGACACTAGTGCATAGGTGCTTGTGACCCTTCTTGGGTGCCTATAACTAGTAGCAAAGCATTTACAAAGTTTTTCTCAAATCAACATATTTTTTAGTAGTTTACACAATGGTTTTCACAAAACAAGCACAATCCTCCAACAATCAACATGCATGCTTTCTCCTTTTTCTATTTTGTGTTGGATCAAACTAGATTGAAATGGATCAAACTTGAGAAAATTAGGATCAAACCATATGCAATGGTGTATAAATCGTCGGGAAGCAATCAGGGTTGGAGAATAACACTATACCTTTCTCCCCAACACTTCTTCTTCCATGGTGTGAGATCGCCCAAAAAACTCACACTTGACGTGAGATCGCCCAAAAACTTGTTCTTGGTGTGAGATTTCCCCAAAAAACTTGATCTTTTATAATGTTTTAATACACTTTCTACCCTTTTTACTCATCATGGATCAGGTGCACATGTTCCTTTTCACATTTTTACATAATTTTACACACCTTTTACATACTTGGATCAAATTTTTACATATACACGACTTTGACTACTCTTTCACTCTTCTTTTGCAGGTTTATCCTTAATATGCAACAAGAAATATCCCCACATCAAGAGATAGTGACAATAGGTAAAAAGACAACATAACACATACGCTTTCACCCCTAGGGTCACTTCCTGTTTCCTAGCTTAGCTTCCACGCTTCATTTTTTTATTTATCACCGCACACTTTTTCTTTTCTCCTTAGCACAATTTTCACCATTGATCTACATGGTTATCAGGTACACATATCTTATCTACTTTATGTTATCAAGTATTCACTCAACAACATAAAGTGGGGGAAAATGTAGACACTAAATCACACACTTTGGGTACATTTCTAGGTCCTAATCACATACTACTATTCATATGATTCCTAAGTGAGAAAACTAGCAATTAACAATTGTCTTTGGCCTTTTTGTCTTTGTTCATGTCTTCTTCTTGGCCTCTTACACCCTACATCCTAGTTGATCTTTTATTGTTCTACCTTTTATCACTCACGGGCACACCGCTTAACTAGGATGTCGGTGGCCAAGCACTCCCATCATTTTGGGTGCCCTCAACCTCTTTGTATCTTACTTACCCATTTTGGGTATTTTTTGTCTTTTGGGAATCTTATTTTCTTATGGGTCGGCCTTCTAGTTGTTAATTGCAAAATTCAACCAAGGGAATCATATAAATATAAAGCTATGTGACCATAATAAAGAACCAAGCACTAAGCATATACTATTATCACCTAAGGTTACATCCAAAGGCATTTCAAGAGCATCAAAGCATCCATCTAGCTTCATTCAAGGGACAAGGGACTACATTCTCTACATACAAGCATATGAGGGAAAGTTAATTTTGACATCCACACATCTATTTACATTGCTACATCTAGTTGTTGCTTGCTATCAAGTGCATCTTGCACAAGAGCTACCTAGGGTATGATTATTCACACACAAACGTAGAATTACATGGAGTCTGAGATGTAGTGCAACACTTGGTCGTAAGTTCACTCTGTTGGGTGACCGCTGGGGTCAATCTGAATCCCCATTTGCATCTTTTTATTTTTAGGCTTTGATGTGTTTTTGGGGTTTTGCAGGAGATCATTTGTTTTACAAGTTACATGCGAACTCGAAATCTTCCAAGCGACCCACATGCGATCAATAAAAAATATTAACAAACATCTTACGACACTACAAAATTTAGTTTCTGAGGTTTTTCGCACTGTGGGCACTTAGAACTAGTGTCTAGCGCTTAGGCACCCCGACCTGGGTCTAAGCCCTCTAGTCCGACATTTCCAACAACTCTATGATTTTCCTGGGTTCGGTTGTAGCAATCTCCCCTCCCATTTCATCAATTTTCCATCTCGGTACTCCCTTCAAGATTATTACAAAATCAACTAAGTCTCTTATTCCCTCTCTTGCACCTAGGGTTTCATTTTTATCTAGCTTATTGCTTAGGTCAGATCTATATTTCATTGTTTATCATTGCGTTGTGACTCTATAATCATGATTTCATAAATTCCTATATTTTTAAAATCAACGACCATCACCTGTACTCTCTCACCCACAACTAGTAGTCACAATATGTGATATACATCCTCTAAGGTCACTGTCAGCTCCCTAGTAGGAAACCAAAAAGTATATGTATCTGCGCACCACCTCTCACACAATGTAGTAATCATAGGCATATTATGGGGTACATCCCCAATCTCACTATGTGCCGTAGGTTGACATGGTCTAGTATATCCCACTCAGCGTCAAATAAGCCCAAAGTCAACAATGTACTCAAATGTCAACCCCCATGAAACTCCCTCAAATGAATATCCCTCTAAAAAAAAAAAACAACAATAAAATCATGACATTAGCACCTCAAATATACATAAAACAACCACTCATACTACAAAAGTCATCAAATGCCACCTATTTCACATTATGTTATTAAAACACCTTCCGGGTTTCCAACACAGGGGAGTAGGACACATGCACCTAGAAGCGGGTCACCAATGCTTGAACCGGGCACCGGCGTTCCAAAGGATGTCAATGTCTTGGCCACTCCTACACAAGTTAGAAACACCCAAAATTCAAAATTTAAATTGGGCATAAAATTCACAAAATCGAATTGATTCCAACAAATGTTTCTAAAATACTCGTACTTACCAAATTAGTTGTCATATGTGATGCCACAATCATTTCCACCATCTCAAACCTCATCAACCTCACTTTGCCCTTATTTGAGGAATCCTCATAAGATCATAGCTCAAATTATCAAGAAAACACAATCCAAATGAAGTTATTATTCACCTTTTACTATTACTATATATAACAAGCTTCAATTTTCCATTTGACTATGGTTACCATTTGCACATGCTTTTGAATTAATACATCACACATGGTTTCTCTCATATCATGAGTTTTGTTGCTATGTTTTCCTCCCCATTTTCACCATTTAGTTCAAAATTTCTCCTACCATCGTACTATACACATTCCACAATGCTATATTCCAATGTCACACATATAATACTCACATTATTCACATTAAGACAACATCTTATATACTCATTCTTGGTCATCATTACTTATTTTCAACTCTACTTTTAGCTCGGTGCTCATTATGTCCACCCCCTTTCTCCGAAATGGGGGCATACAATGGGATCACTCTATGATCCTCTTAGGATACTATATGATCATTTAATACTCCTAGTACATCATTATCAAAAAATTTCATTCACATTATTCAAACAAAGGAACAAATTGATCTATTCAAATACTTTCTATCTATTTCCCCCTAATGACATAACTGGGAAAAAACTTGAAACTATCTCTCGCTAGTAATCTATCATACATATCCAATTTCAAAGCAATATTTCAAACATTCAAATCAAATATTTCAATCGATACGGCATAACATACTTTACTATCTCTCCCAGATGACCTAACTTGGGAGCTACATCATTTTACTATCTTTCCCAGATGACCTAACATGGGAATCACTTTACATTTTCTATTGCTTCCAGGTGACCTAACATAGAATCCATCTAGCATTATATGAATCACAACACCCATGGAGTGGGGGAAATGAGATGGTATTACCTTTCATATACTACTCTTATATGGGTTATTCAATCATGGATCAAAATGAAACTAAATTTGGTCTCTAGCCATCTACACCTAAGTTGAACCTTTTCGGGATGTAGTCGTGGATGGAGAGTAAAACTAGTCTTCTCTCCCCAACACTCTTCCTCTAGTGGTAGGACGCCCAAATCCCCCTTGATCAGAATTTTACAAAATCAAGTTGAGAATTGATCACTCCCTACCCCTTCGAATCTCCATCAAAATCTCCAAAATCTCCAAATCAAATAATCAATTTCTCCAATTTCTCCAATTTCTCCTTATAATTGTTCACTTTGTTTATTTACACCACATGGATCAACACGTTGGTCCATGGTTCACCACGTTATATGTTCTTATCCTACATGTACTTCTACAACAAGGATTCTCTGGAATTCTCATAGGTATGTTCTTTTCTTCCTTTACACTACTCGAATTTAATTCAAATACCATAAAGGGGGGAAAATGTAGACAAAAAATCATACACATAATACTATTTTACTATACCACAAAGTATGTTGTTATATGTACGGATCTTGCGTAAGAAAAGTATTCACTAATGACACATTTCCTAGTCTATCTGCTTGCTTTGATTGTTTATATTATTTTTATCTCTCATATCTATCACTTCGCACTTTGAGTTTTGGTCAAGTCACAGGGATCCCTGTCTGTTAGTCTTCTCACATTTTTCATTAGTGTTCCCAGGAAACTAACGCCCATGTGTGCACACTAGCACCCATACGATCTTGTCCACCATGGGTGCTCTTTTCCTCTTTGTACTTGTCCACATTTTTGACATTTATGGTCAGCCTTTTCAAATTTCTTACTCTTATCTCAAGGTCCTATTTGTGAGTCTTATCATTAGTGTCGAAATTCAAAAAGAGATCCCTATATATATGTACAACATACATACAATTATAATCGCGGGCAATTATCAAGGGCTATCTTATCTACACATTATCAAAGGGAGTACATTTTCTACATACACGCATAAAACGGGAAGTTCATTTTTCCATCCACACATCTACTTACACTGCTACATCCATCTATTGCTTGTTATTCAAGTGCATCTTGCACAAGATCCACCTAGGGCATGATTTTTGCACACACACATGAAAACTACATGGAGTCTAAAATGTAATGCAATGCTCAATCATAAGTTCAATTTTTTGAGTGACTACTGGGGTTAGTTTGACTCCCCATTTACATCTTCAGTTTTTAGGATTTGATGTGTTTTGGGGTTTTACATGTTATCATATGTTTTGTAAGTTACAAATGAATTCTGTGGAAATAGCGTGACATACGGGAGACAAATAATGAAGGTGCATGAACATATTGTGACATAAGAAAAATCAGTTTCTAAGGTCTTTCATAGTCATGAGCACCTAAAAGCAGTCTCCAACACCTAGACGCCCCTAACCTAATCGAGGCACCCCAGTTCAGACATATCCGATAGTTACATAATTGTCTAAGCATAGTTGCAAAAAATTCCTCCTCTTGTTCATCAATTTTCTAATCTGCCACACTTCGGGATTAATTGGAAAATTAGCTAAGTATTATGTTCCCTCTCTTGCACTTAGGGTTTCAAATTCATTTAGCTTATTTCTTGGGTCAAATATGTACTTTATTTCTTATTTATCATATGTGACTTTGAAATATCTATGTATTTACAAATTCAATATTTTTTAAATCACTAGAATACTACAATCCATTGAAATAAAAATATAATCTATAAGGATAGGCTTAGTGATACCATGAGAATTATTATTGGTAGATCCTATGATCTAGAGGATCCTCATTGAGAAACACCAATTTATGATCTTCTCTTAATAAGTCACAGGAAGTTGCATTATGTATAAAAAATTGAGAGATTTTTGATGGCATCTTCAACACCGAAAAATGAGCCCATATGCGAAGATATAGTCCACTTGATTTTTTTTTTGGCAACTAGAAAAACTAATAGACTACATGCGCAGTGACATGGACACATGCATCTCCACCAAGTGGACCAATAAAATTGTGAGTCATGACAAGTGGCACAAGTGGTATGAAGAAAAATTGGTTTTGAGATGCCCGTCTTTGAAACTCATTTACGAATGGGTGGATCCTGTTATTTTCTCGGATGGGTGTCCTCAACTAGGATTGACACTCTTTTTGTGGAGGGATGCCTTTGCCTATGATCTTCATATCACCATTCTCTAGATTTTGTATATTTTTATTATGTTATTAAAGGATGTATGTGGGACTATGTATATAAGAGAGAATTGAAGTTACATTTCATTGTACGGTGGATAACCTGAATCGGCGAGGTGAGTGCCTCAGCTCCACCGATCGATTCGACATGCCCACCATTCAAGATCACCATCCTAACATTCCACTAGCTCACTATGTACCTACAATGTAACTTGGCCATCTTATCTACCACACAACATTGCCATTGCAATCTCCTCAATGACTGTGAGTCCAACATAGCTCACCAACCATCCTCCAAATCTCCACATAGCCCAACTTGGCCATCCATTCCAACCAAATGGAAAAAGTGGCTCACATAGTGAACAAACCATTGCCATGAAACCTATTCAAACAAATAAATTAATCTTTCCCCACGTATTTTGGAAAAAATTTCTAAGCTTAGCCAAAAGATAACAAGTGGTGTGCTTGGCAAGGCTCAAACCCAAAACCTTCAACGCTTAAAAGATAAGCACTCACCACCATTGCATTGGAGGTATTGAAACAATATAAAAGGAGGGAGTTGTATTTGAAGAAGGGGATTTATATTGTATCTGTATCGGTCACAAATATTTTATTAGCCATATAAACAATAGGATTGCGATCATTCAAGATCCTTTATAGTATTCATATGGAATATAGTATGGGAATTGTTCATGGATAATTATAGAGATAACTTTTCTAGGATCATGACACTTTACATGATATTTATTTTGTAGAAGGAAAGTATTTACATTCCTTTTCTTTAGAGATTTTCTTATTTTGGTGTTTCTATCTCAATTTCATTCCTAAAGAGCCCTCTTACTTTCTTTCCTATTTTTATATTAAAAATACGAGGTTTATTTCCCATAACATTCGTTCTCCTTAATAAGGTAGTTATATATTTCCATTGATTCTGCAATTCAAAAGCTTCATCAAAATTTTTAGGTTCACTATACTATACAATTTTTTTAATCTCAGAAGGTAAACCACTTGTAAATTGTACTACTTGGTCTTATATTTATATAAAAGGAAAAAAATTGGTAGTATTATTTAAAGGAATGTTCATACTATTGAACTATTCTCAATTTTTGTTTTGACTCAAAGAACTCCTATTTTTCCCTGAAAAAATGTTACAACATATACTTATGTTGATATAGTTTTTAAAACTTTTCCCATTTAACTTTATCAAATTTATATTTATAAAATTTAACCACATCATGCCACCAATTTAGTGCAACATTATTTAATTTATGTGTGCAAATTTGTGTCCTATCCTTACCACTAATTCCATGTAGTGTGAAATATTTCTCTAAAGTATATAACCATTATACGGATTTTTCCTAGTTCCTAACTCACCAACATATTTTGTTAATTCCCTTTCTCTAGCTATTTCCTTTTACTTCTAACATTAGAGTTAATGTTAAAATCATTAAGTTTCTCATCATAGAAAATGTTGATATTATAAGGTTTCTTTCTTTTCTTAACATTATTATGATTAGATCTTTTAACGTCCTTATTTTTTTCTTAAATGTATCTACTAATTAATTTTTGTAGACCCAAAATCATGCACTTTAGACACTATTTAGTCCTGGTCTCATACTACTATTTAGAAGGTATTTGAGTGAAAAAATTACTAATTAACCCCCATCTTTTATACATCTTACTTTATTTTATTTCATCATTCTTGACCTCTTGCACTCGCATGCCCAATCAGATTTTGTCATTTCACATTATTTTAGCTTTGACCGGGGCGCCTTGATCCTTTTTGAACTTTCTTGCCAATTTTTGGGCACTTTCTAACAATTTTAGTTTCTTATCTTTTTGATGGTCAGCCATTTTAGGGTTAATTGCGAAATTAAAACAAGAGAACCATATAAATATAAATTTATGAGTCCATGATGAGGGACCAAGAACTATTTACTACTATCATCCACCTAGGGTTGCATTCATCTAAGGCATTTGGACATCTTTTGCATTCAATTAGCTTCATAAAAAGGGACAAAGCTAGTTCATCTGCATCACACAAGCATAGGAGGGGATTCTATTCTATTCCATCCACAAGTCTACTACATTTTTACATCTAGTTATTGCTCACTACTTCACAAAGTGTGACTGACATAAGAAAACCTAGGGCACATGATTCACACACACACTAGAACTACATTTGGGTCTAGAATGTAGTGCAATGCTCAGTTTGTAGGTCCACTATTGTGGAAGATGAGGTCAGTCCAACCTATTCATTTGCATTCTTCTTTTTTTAGGTTTTTATACTTCTTGTGGTCTCTTACAAGTCTTTCTTTCATCTTGGATTATTAGTGACACCCGATGCGGTGCGGTGAATCGATACAACACACAGTGAGGGTTTCAAACCACTTGTCAAACCAATAAAACTTATTTTTAGACCTCTTGCACATACCAAAGTACCCATACTATAGACTAGGTTGCCTATAGGTACCCTAGTCCTTCTCTAGCGCCCCTAGTCTAGAGAATCAATCCAGATCTATCCTTTTTAGGACCTCTACACAGTCATTCTTGCTTCTAGATTATTATGTTTATTCTGCGACATAGTCCAATAATCTCCTCTTATCAGTTGAGTCACTTCCTCACTCTTCTTATAGATTAGGATTTCTATTTACATTAACTTAGTTACTTGGGTCATTTTCTATAGTCATTTACTGCATTTATTTACTATATTTATATGTTGTTCTATATTAGATTAACTACTATTGTTCCACATTTTAGTTAATAATTTTGGTGAACCCGAACTCGTCATTCACGCTTATAGGATCCTTCTTCAAGCGTCATCCTAGAGTCTGCTCACCATGAATATCTCTATCCACACTTATTTACAAAATCACCCTGACTATATCAATAAGCTTAAGAAATACTTGGCTACCAATTATATTCCCCCTCATACTTCACCCGAATATGTATACCATAAGTTCACCTCATCTCTATCCCTTAATGAGGATCAAATAACTTTCACAACAAATGATTTACCTTCTCAAGAAATACTACAACATGATCCTCCCTTGTATATTCAAGTTTGTATTAACAAAATTAGAGTCAAACGAGCCTTAGTTGATAATGGATATGGCCTCAACATTTGTAACATCACTTTCCTTCATCATTTAGGTATGTCAGAAGCATATTTATCTCCTTCATCCATCTCTATCCATGGATTTGATAACATTCCAAAGCATGTATTAGGTACCATTTAATTACTAGTCACTATTGGTCCATGTACAATTGATATTCCATGCCATGTCATGCCCAATAACCTTAATTATAATATTCTTCTTGGGTGACCTTGGATCCATGCTATGCATGCAGTCCCCTCTACACTACATGCACGACTTAAATTCTATCATCAAGGTACTGTATATGATGTACCAGTTGATCCATCACCTTTTGAGTATTGTAACTCTGTTGAACAATCTACTGATATTTCCACTTCCTCTGATATTGCTCAGGACTTTTCTAGGTATGGGTTAGGGTATGAATACTTGCACCGCTTTGGATTCTCTGATACAAATATAGATCAACAAGAACATAAAGTTATCGAGCTTTGGGATCTTCCTAAGCGGTCAAACAAGTTTGGCCTAGGTTATCAACATCCTTCTATGCCTCCTACGGATACTTATACTACTTTCCATGTTACTTCACTTCCCTAGTACATCCGAAACTCATTAGTGATGATGCATCCAATATTTTAGATACCATTGATAATTTGGCTACTAATGAGGCATCGATTGATTATATGGGTGCTTATGATCATCTTCCTTCTTTTCACCATAAGAGGCATCATTCTTTATCTCTCACTAATATGAATTATCTTGGAGAGTTTGAAGTCGCCACTAACAATGCCGACCCACCTAACACTATTCCTACGGATCAATTTATTGAATATTATTCAACCCTTCTCAATAAAGAAAAAACAATACAACCTAGGCACATTTGAAAATCCACGCATAATTTTGCTCACTGTTTCCCTCACCCCTACTGAACAAAAAGATATCAAACAAGTCCTTCATGATTTCTCTAATATTTTCACATGGGACTATAGCAATATGCCAGAATTGATCCCTCAGTTGTAATGCATAATATTTTCCTTAATCTAGGTGCCAAGCCTGTCCAATAGAAAATTTGTAAGATGCACCCAAGGTAGCTCTCTTAGTCAAAGAAGAAATTCAGAAGCTTCTCAACATAGGTTTTATTCACATTGTTGAATATCTTGAATGGGTATCTAATATCATCCATGTAATGAAACAAGATGGACAGGTTTATTATTTTACTGATTTTCACAATTTAAAAAAATCTTTCCCTAAAGATAGTTTTCCTTTGCCACACATTGATGCTATTGTTGATTCTACAACCGGATATGATATTCTTTCTTTCATGGATGGCTTTGTGGGTTATAACCAAATTAAGATCAACCCGTTTGACCAAGAAAATACCTCCTTCACTACGCCATGGGGTACATTTTGCTATACAGTCATGCCCTTCGGCCTTAAAAATGTTGGGGCTACTTATCAACGGGAAATGACACATATATTTCATGATTACATTCAAAAGATCATCAAAGATTATGTAGATGACATCTTGGAAAAATCTAGGCATCGGTCTTCCCATTGTAGGACCTACGAATATTACTTGAGTGATTATGACAATACCATGTGTGTTTGAATCCTAAAAATGTGTTTTTGGGGTTACAACAAGTAAAATTATTGGATATATTATCTCTCAACGTGGCATTGAGATTGATCCTAAAAAAATAAAATCCATTATCGATATGCCTCCACCCAAGAACTTACATCAATTATGATCATTACAAGGTAAAATTCAAGCTATTCGGTGATTCATTGCACAACTTGTTGATAAGACCCAACCGTTCACATGAATCATGAAGAAAGATACCAAGTTTTTTTGGGATGAGCAATTTCAACAAACATTTGATGATATACAATACTACTTTGCTAAACTGCATGTTCTATTTCTCGCCCTTATCCAATTGAACTTTCTTATTGTATATCTCTGTTATGTTTCATGCATTGGGTGCTTTATTGGCACAACATGATGATTCTCAATGTGAAAGAGCTATATATTATATCATTTGTACCCTACTCTCTTATGAATGTAACTATAACTACATTAAAAAATTATGCCTTGATCTTGTCTTCGTTGCAGACAAATTGTGACACTATCTCCTTAACAATGAGGTACATATTATAACAAAGTTTGATCCATTATGTTACCTCCTATCTCGCACACATTTGTTAGGATGTTTGGCACGTTGGGTCATGCTTCTCACCGAAGTTCGATTTTAATTTTATACTACAAAAAAATCAAAGGACAAGTTATAGTTGATCAATTAGCCGTGACACCCCTCTTAGATGCATAGCCTTTTCGATTCTTTTCATGATAATTTCACTACCTATACTATTGAGCCACACACATGGAAAATGTACTTTGATGGCTCTCATTGTCAATCTGGTGCTAGGGATGGGATAGTATTCATTACCATGAATGGTGACCCACTCTTCTTTGTAAATCGATTAGGGTTTTCTTATATGAATAACATCACAAAATACAAAGATCTCATTTTAGGCCTACTTACCACTCAAAAACTCCTCATTCGCAACTTATGCATACATGGTGACTCTCAATTAGTCATCAATCAAGTCAATGATACATATAACACAAAAGAGGAGCATATAATTCCTTACAACACACTTGTCAAAGATCTCCTAGCTACATTCGAATCTTATTCCATTACTACAATTCTTGTAAGGATAATTGTCATGTAGATGCCATGGCTAGTGCCGCGTCACTCATCCCATAAAACATCACCGATGAACAAGCCACATTCATCATTATGCACTTACATCATCTTTATATTTTTCATTTCCTCTTGAAGCTTGCGCCGCCAACGCACAAACAAGACAACATGGAATGGTTCACACCTATTTATAATTACTTATATAAGAAAACTATCCCCGATACTCTACAACCTCATGAAGCTCACTGGTTACATCGTGAGGCTACTTGTTATGTTATCGTTGGGACCAAATTATTCAAACATGCTATTAACGATCGTCTTCTACGTTGCTTCACACTCTTGCAGACACTCCCACTACTATCTCATAGATTCATGACAACATATATGGTGGTCATTTCTCAAGTAAAGCCAAGTCACAAATTTTTTTAATCAAGGGTATTATTGGCCTACAATGGAACAAGATTTCCTCAAATATTCCACTTGTGAAAATTTCAAAAACATGGTAATCTCCATCATGCATCCGCATATGATCTTCACCCCATTGCGTAAAACTGGCCTTTCTCCCTTTGGGGTCTTGGTCTAATTGGTATAATCAATCTTGAATTATTTGACATGCACATAAGTACATAATTATGGCTACCGAATAATTTTCCAAATGGGTAGAGGTGGATCCCCTATTAAATAATTTTCCAAATTTGTAACTTTCTTACCACACATATTATCACACGTTTTGGTGTGCCTTCTACTATAATCAACGATAAAGGAACCTCATTCAAAAATAAGGATGTTAAGAAGTTTTGTGTTAACTTAAAAATCAAAAAATCATTCCCACACCTTACTATCCACAAGGCAATGGCCAAGCTGAGGCCACCAACAAAACCATTGTAAAAATATTACGGAAGACCATTGACTCTAGTGGTACTGATTGGCATAACCAACTATTCTACGCTCTATGGGCTTATCGTACTAGCATTCATACACCCACCAACACCACCCCTTTTTCATTAGTTTATGGTGCTTGAATCCATTATTCCGCTCGAGCTTGAAATACCTTCCTTGCGGATTTCTCTCAAAGGCATCCTTAAAGACAATGAATATCATGAGAACTGCTTACATGAACTAGAAATGTTGGACTCACGTCATGTCCAAGCACTCAAACATATTCATACATATCAATATCGCATCGCACAAGCCTATAATCACAAAATTGCTCTCGAGAGTTCAACATTGGTGACCTTGTCTTAAAAGAAAATCAAAAGAATACAAACGCTGAGGCACCTCTAAAAGGTAAATTCAAGCCCAATTGGCTTGGCCCATACATTATCACTAACAAACTTGGTGGTGGAGTCTATCACCTTGCCACCCTTTTAGGAAAACCTCTAAAAATCCACTCAATATAATGCATCTTAAGAAATACTATGCTTAGAATAATACAATTTAATCACTACCCAATGACACACTCTTGTGCTTCAGTTCACACTTGACTATTGAGGGCTTACTACACATGAACCCCACACACTACACTATAGACACCACACATGTGTTTCACACATTCTACATTTAGTCCATATCATTTCAATCTTTGTATATCTATACATCATACATCATACTAGTCTTCATCATACTCATCTAGTATTTCATCCTACATACTATACACTACATACACATCACATGGTCATTTATCATCTTCATTACATATACTACATCATCTTCTACACGCTACACTCAATATCGATATAGGAGCATGAGCTCAAGACCAAATAAATGACTTCATGAGATGGTAAAGAGGATATTTGCATGATTTTAGGTGGTCTTGTAGGTCAAGAATTCAAATATAGAGGTTTTAATGGGGGTTTTCCATTATCCTACCAAAATGGACTATTTTAAAATTTGAAATATATAAAGGCTATTAAAGGCCTAGAACTCCATCTTAAGAGCAGTCAAGGAGTTGTAATGGCCTTAAAGGTCTCATGAAGCCATCTATATGCTTTCAAGTTGTAAAATCACCTTGACATGTTTGTAGAAGGTGAATATGTGTTTGTAAGTAAGTTGTAAGGGTAAGTTGGATTAGGAAAAGAGTAAATATAGGCTAAATAAGGTCTTTAAAGCCATGATTATCATGAGAAGGAATCTTGTATGAGTTGTAAGGTGTGTTAGAGTGATCTTTACCACTATTTCATGTTTAGATAGTTGTTGAGAGTTTCTAGGGTGTAGTTAAGTTAGGATAGGGATATGAAATAAGTGCCAAAAGTAGCATTTTTGGCTTAAATATAGGTGTATCTCATGTAACAGTGAAGGAAGAGGCTTGTTTAAGCATGAATAAAATGATATTGAAGACTTGAAGTGATTTCATGTTGTATTTTACAAGTTTGGTGTGGAGTTTTAGATGTACAGAGGACTGTGATGTATGCTTGTGACAGGACAACAAGCCTAAAATTGATAGCTAGCCATAATGGAATATTTTCACCACTGTGATCACTCATACACCTGAGGAAGACCAATACAAGGTAATTTTTTTTATTTGAAGTCTTGATGATGGAAATTGAGGGTTCTATAACTAATTTTGTGTTCTCGGGCTCATACTAGGGCTCTCGATATCTTTTGAATGCACTAACCAAATTGGCTATAAATTTCAACATTTATCTGTCTTATCATGAATTAGATGATCCCCAAGTTTTGTGGTGATTGGTTGTCTACAGTATAAGATATCTCTAATAGAAAATTCCATCTCGAGATAACAATATACAGTGTATAGAAAAGGCAAAGTTTAGCATTAATGTTGGTTGTTATGATCCTCAAACTTGTATGGAGGAAGAATAAGGTATAATTGATATGTTTGAATGATCTTAGGGGTTCAGTAATAAAGAAAATGCCATATTTTCAATGAAATCAGACAATATGGGTTCTAGGACTATATTTAAGCCTCTCAAAAGTATACAAGAAAGGTGAATTGGAAAATTAGCCATAGAATAACATATGAAGGACCTTGGACACCTTGGTTATGGTGAGAGAGGTCTAGAAAGCATAGAATCATGCCATGAAAACCCTTAAAATTTCATATGAGGTATTGAACTGAGCATACATGAGCCAAGAAAGGCTAGGGCAGAGTTGTAAGAATGCATATTTGAAGAGCATTCCTTGAGCATTCATAAGGGAACCCTCAGCTTTAGTTTGATGTCCTGAGCGTGTTCAACCGGGTAGGAAAGGTCATGTGATTCCATTTGAAGAAGGATTCCATAATGAGGCTAAAAGGTATGAATAATAAGAACCTCATAAGTGGATTTTGTAGCTTGAAGTTGTCTTGAATAAGAGTCTTACATATTGGGAAGACATTTATGCAATGATCACCTCTAATCAGTTGATATCAGGTAAGCCCTTCTAGTGGTTTGTCTTTCATGTATGCTTTAGGTCTAAATAGACCTCAAGGAGTTAGAAGCATAGAAAAAGGGCATAGAGCCTCTTGAACATGATCCTCAAAGCAGGGGGAAGTGTAAGTCAGTCTTCTAGAGCAGGTTTGAGCTCTTGACATTAAGAGACAAAATTGGTGAATGTTAAACCTTCAAGCTCTAGAATAGTATAAGTCCAAATTCAAGCAAGAACCCCTACATTAATCTCCTATGACACACTTTAGTTCCTTGGTCCATACTTGACTGCAGAGGGTTTACAAATCAAATGGACCTTACATTCATAACACATTTATCATTCAAACTTTCATCATGCGACATTTCTAGGATAGTGACACATGCTATACGCTAAATGGTCACCTACTCTATCATCTTGTAGTGGTATATGCTTTAGGATACATCACCACTCCCTCTACTCATATTGTAGTGATATACGCTTTAGGATAAATCATCACTCATATATTCATTTTTTCGTGATATACGCTTAGGCTATAAGGTTCACACACATATCTTCTATATGTCACATATCATCATCACTACACATACATACTCATCACAACACACTAGACACAACACACACTATTCGACCATTTCCCAATGACACACTCTTGTTTACGATTCATTATTGACTACTGAGGGGGAAACTAAATGAACCTCATTGCATACATCTCCATTCACTCGGGGGGAATGCAAATCCTACCATCCATCTTGCATTCCATTCCATCCATCCACAACATACTACATATTATGGTTGCTTTTACTCTTGCTTACTTTTTCTTGTTCATGGTCACTTTATTACACATGCTAGTTAGATTACTTGTATGTCATTTATCTATATCATCCACACATGCGCATTCACATCTTTTTCTATTTGTGATCGCAGTTACATGTATCTTACATGCACAACATAGATGCTCACCTTATACCCTTCCTACATTGGTTGCTGGGGGTATCCACATTTATCTCTCACAAGTGCTATTATTTCATTTTGTACTTGAAACTCTACATTACTTAGTTATACATGATTTTTACATACTAGTTATCTTTCTAACATGCGAATGGGTGCTTCATGTGCAACATTTGTTATGCAGGATATTTGCTTCCATATTTGTTTGTTATATTGTTTGTTTGTCTATTGCTTACTCTTGTTTTGGGCATTGCCCTTTGTTTGGTGTGCACACTTGTTTATCAGATGCGGCCATGATGGCCTTGCGTGTCTTACGAAATTATGAGTGATTTCCACATTTGCAACCTACTTTGTGTGGCTTACTTTGTCTTCTTGCGTGTTTACATTACTATGTTTCTTTCTAGCTTACACATTGTTTGGTAGCTTACACTTGTCTTTATACATGCATGATTGTTTCTACTATCACTTGTCTTATGCTAGCATCTTCTTTATGTGTGCCTTGGTTTCTACCAAGTGCATTCCCTTCCCCCTATGCAGGATAGAGTTGCAGAGTTCATGCGAGTTGGTTCTCTTTCGGGCCGCATTCTCCTATTAGCAACATCGCATGCACCCCCAAAGAGGGGGAATCATTTGGGGTTTTACATTCTACATAACACTTCTACACTGGTTCAATTTCAGTGCACTTTTTTCCCTTGGCATTATGGGTTACATACAACGAGTGGGTTCAGACTAGTATACAAACCCCATACACAACGGATTTTACAAGACATGGTAGTCCTTAACATTTTGGGAAGAAGTTAAAGGTTGGAGGATACAACGGAATTCCTCCCTATACTTCTTCGTCCAATGGCATTGGATCACCCAAAAACTAAGATGTATAAAGATATCTTCACACATGTTCAGGGAAATAGTTAAAGGTTAGATGATATAATGGAATTCCTCCCTATACTTCTTGGCCTATGGCATTAGATCACCAAAAAAACCACGACAATATAAGATATCCTTCTACACTCTCTTTCTCAACATGGATCAGGTGCACATGTTCCATTTACATTTTTCATTTGTGTATTTTACATTTACATGATTTTATGTACATATACATGTGTCTTTTACATTGCATTTTTACACATACATACATACATATTTGACTACTTGATCATTTTCTCCTTGCAGGTCCTGGTCGTATGGGAAACAAGTAGTCAAATGGGGTAAAAACAACATCAACAACAACAATGTCAATAACAAAAACAACATTTTTGGTAACACACACCATACTAACCATGCAAGTACATCACACACAACAACAATTATACATGAATTCCATCCTAGGTTCACTCTCATCACTATTTTTGTGGCACATTTTCATCTATAGTTTCCACGCTCCATCATATTTTTGTCATTCCACACTTTTTCTAGTCCTTCAATGTGTTTCTACATCACTCTACATGGATTATCAGGTACACATCTCTATCTACTTTATGTTACCAATATTTCCACTCACAAACATAAAGTGGGGAAAATGTAGACACAAAATCATGCACTTTAGACACTATTTAGTCCCTGGTATCATACTACTATTTAGAAGGTTTTTGAGTGAAGAAAGTAGTAATTAACCCCCATCTTTTGGCCATCTTACTTTATTTTATTTCGTCATTCTCAACCTCTTGCACCCACATGCCCAGTCAAATTTTGTCATTTTTTGATATTTTAACTTTGACTAGGGTGCCCATGGGTGCCCTGGTCTCACCAGGGGTGCCCCGATCCTTTTGAATTTTCCGCCACTTTTTGGGCACTTTCTAGTTGTTTTAGCTTCTTATCTTTTTGGTGGTCGGCCATTTCGGGGTTAATTACGAAATTAGAACAAGAGAACCATATAAATATAAAGTTATGAGACCATAATGAGGGACCAAACACTAGTCACTACTATCATCCACCTAGGGTTGCATTCATCTAAGGAATTTGGAGATCATTTGCATTCACTTAGCTCCATCACAAGGGACACAAGTGGTTCATCTACATCACACAAGCATATGAGGGGATTCTATTCTATTCCATCCACCATTTTACTACATTTTTACATCTATTTATTGCTCGCTACTTCACAAAGTGTGACTAGCACAAGAGCACCTAGGGCACATGATTCACACACACACACACACACAATAACTACATTTGGGTATGGAATGTAGTGCAATGCTCAATTAGTAAGTCCATTGTTGTGGCATATGAGGTCAGTTCAACCTATTCATTTGCATTCTTATTTTTAAAAAGGTTTTGATACTTCTTGTGGTCTCTTGCAGTCTTTCTTTCATCTTGGATTATCAATGACACCTGGCAAAGTGCAACAAATTTAATGTGACACACAATGAGGGTTTCAGACCACCTGTCAAACCTGTAAAACTTAGTTTTAGACCTCCTCCATAGACTAGAGCACCCATACTACAAACCAAGGTGCCCACAGGTGCCCCAATCCTTCTCTAGGTGTAACAATCTAGAGAATCAGTCCAGATATGTCCTTTTTAGGAACTCTACACAATTGTTCCTACTTCCAGATTATTCTATTTATTCTGTGACATAGTCCAACAATCTCCTTCTATCATCTGAGTCACTTCCTCACTCTTCTTACATATTAGGATTTCTATTTACATTAGCTTAGTTTCTTGGTTCATTTTCTGTAGTCATTTATTGCATTTATTTACTATATTTATAGGTTGTTCTAGATTAGATTAACTACTGTTATTCCACATTTTAGTTAATTTTAGTTAATCAATTTTTAATTTTTTCAATTTAATGGGAAAGGTTTAGAACTTATATTTCAAGGTTTTAGTTTCTATTTACAAATTTGGTATATTCCATATCATCCTGAGACTCCATTTCCACTGTATGTTGTAGCACTTGTTTTTTTTCTCACACCAAAAGAGCCATATAAGAGAATTGAATTTAGATTTTTACCCTCGTAACTTTGAACATGAATTTATCATATGGTATTGTTCAAACATGGTTATTGGTAACTATTTTAACTGATTTCAAAATATTCTTCATTCAATGATCCCAATTTCTACTCACAAATTTAGGAAACATGCTATGTTACCAAATTATAATGCCACTTCCTCAAAATATCAAATAGAATAATATTCTTGAATTAAAACTAGTAAGGATTTGGTATGAATAAGACTCATAACTATACACAATTTAGTACCACATCGACTAGGTTAAGCTAACATAAATCCTTTACAAGTTTAAAACATAAATTTTTATAGGAGATGGAGAGAGAGGGTCACAAGAATTGGTAGTTACATATACATGCATATAATTTAATATGTAAATTTATAAGTTTAATTTATATGATTTTAGGCCACTTGATAGAAGTTAATTTTGAGTCTTAAAGTGTTAATAAAAATTTCATGAGATTTGGGCACATGCATGATCCGCATCACGATCAGGTTTTTTGCTTGAGTTTATAAGAGGATGATACATGGCACAATTTCATGTGTTTGGGCTACATGGTATTTACAAAAACATGGCCTAGTGTCATGAGCTTGGTGTTGGATCTCAAATCCATTCCACCCTTGAATTTGATGAAGAGAAGGTGAAGAATGATTCATTTGTAGTAAAGGGGGGTCTCTTTAATAGGATGGTAATGGAATTAAGCCCCAAAAATGTGAGAAGGGAAGTCACTTCTCTACTTGTTTTGGTTTTGCAAGGACAAGGGAGAGACCCTAACAATTCTTATCAAAAGATGAGTCTAAACACACACTAGATCTAGCTATAAATACAACCTCCATGACTAAACACCCAATTAAGTGTCACTTGTGACATAGCCACACATTTATAGTGAAATAAACAAACCTAAATTTCTCTATTATAGAGATATGAGGATATCCATAACTTGCTAGTTTTATAACAAAGATCTAAAGCACATCCAAGAAAACATGAAGCCAAATTTATAACAAAGAGACTTATAAAGATACTCAAGATGAAATAGAAGTCTCAAAGGGGTAGGAAAAAGAAGAAAGGGGGTTTGATCATTTTAACTTCAAATGTGCCTTTTCCATTAGGCCAATCTTGTAAAGTTGAGATGAAGGAGTCAAAAATAACACAATAATCAATTCAATTTACACAATTGATTCAATTCCCCATAATTTAGATAATTAAGAAACCACATACACTGATATTTTCCTAATTATCGACAATTGTAACTTAGAGTCCAAAATATAGCATTAGATAAGCTTGTTGAGAGCAAATGAAACTAGAATTTCACAAGGATTTTATAATTAAGTGCTTTGGTGATTACACATTTGACCTCTACACCTAATTACCAAATGACAGCCCAATAATATAAGTGAATAAACTCTTGATCTAAATGATAACTTCCATCTAAATCCACTATCTCATTTATGGCTCAACAAAACATACATGGCTACTCTCTCAAACCTTCATTACAATGTCTTTGAACTAATTATTGCTAATATTAACTCTAATATCTATAACAGAGACATAAATAAACACCTACAAACTAGACCAAAAAAATGGATAAGAGACCAAACATAGAATGACAAGATAAAAGATTATAAGATGAAGTGCATGCTTCATCTATTTATACAATTAAGATAACATTCTAGAATGGAATTGGAGGGAAGTTTAGAGCTTGAGAACCAATGAGAAGAGAGGAGAAAGCATGCACAAATTGATTAGTGGCTCCATCATTGATCAAATGACACATGGAACCAATTGGAATTTAATTGAAGATCTCAAGTCCACATTCACATTTTTTAAGAAGAAAAACACTCTTAAGAAACAAAAGGGAGGCCCAAACCATGATCAATTTAGAGAAATGGACTGATAAATGGTGGTAAAGGAGGAAAATTCTATAAAAATTCTACCACAAAATATTTTGGAAATATCTCACTAATCCATCTAATTTTTACCAATGTGTATCATTCACAAGCTTTCCAATGGTACCACTTTTATTTGATTTGGAGATTTTAGTCAAAATTTACATCCATTTGAAATTGATTAGGCTATTTAACATAGTTGACAGCCACATGGCATTAAAATTTAACCTCAAATTTGATCTTTCTATGTGTCTCATTCTCATTAGCGAACATGTCGAATTATTTTCACCCAAGTTGAAACCATGTGTCCACATCCTATTATTTTCAGGATTTTGGTTTCACGGGTTCACAAAATTTACCTTTGCCTTCGTGTCTCAACTTCCTAGGAGTTTTAGTCACATGTGATTGGTCCATGTAGCCTAATCACATATTTGTAGGGTTTACTTTGGGATCTCAAGCCCCTCCTTACGCCCTCGGGATCTCGAGATCTTGTTTACCCAACCTCCAAGACCATGGAATACTATCATTGGTATAATGGACTAATCACAAAGTCTTTTTGTGACCCTATGCCTTCTCAATTCTCAGGATCAAACCATTTACCCTTGTGATAAATTAGAGACTAATGTCATTAGTCAACCTAAACCAATGGTGTGTTTTCACGCTCTTGAACTTGTGGATCTTCTTGGGGTTCTCAAGAAATTTTTTCCTTAGTTGATTTTTCCATCTTCTCGAGACCCAAAATTCAAAGATTATGCCACATGTCTTCCTCTTAATATTTCACTTATCCAATTCTATTCCTTAACCATTTTTCAAATTTAAGCAAAAAGTCCCAAGAATCTCTATGCTCAAATTATTCAAGCATGGAATTCAAACCATCGGGAATTTTTCTACAAAATGCTCAAATTTGGTTCTCTTGGCCGACATTTAAAGCTTTATTTCCTTTCCAACCAAGATCATGATACTTTTACTATGTTGATCAATTCTATTCCTGATTGCATGTTGCATAAGATTGCTGTGCATTCCAATCGCCCATGGTGGATGGATTGGAAATGACATGTTGACACCCCATTTTGTAATTACAAAGCCAACAAGGGTTATTGTTGGCTCTCACCCCATTTTCCCATGGTGGAAAAACTCAATACACACTGGGGAATTCATTCCACCCTATCCACCTGGGGGAGGCAATTTGAAACTATTTGGACTCTATTTGTGGAGCCTAAGATCACTCATTTACTTTAGTGTATCCTACACCAAGGCCTTCCTATCGAGTTCGTCTTGCTCAAATTGGGGTTCCAATTCCCAAATGCCCTTTTTGTGGACATCTGGAGACGATATTGCATGTTTTTTGGTTCTGTCCCAAAGCTCAAAATGCCTAGAACTAGATTCATTCATTTTTCTTTTCTTCACACCTCATTTCTTCACTTGGCAACATATCCTTTTAGGAGACAATCCCAAACTTCTGCCAATGTTCACCTAGATTTGGCATGTTTTCAGAGGGGAGATTTTGTTTTAGATATGGAAAGAAAGAAATGCTTTTTTCTTTGCTAATTCTGTAGTTGATCAATATTTATTAGTTTATAATAAACTGTGGTGATCTCCAATGTGCTTCTGTAGATACAAGTTCGAGTCAACAAGGTGGCACTGGAGGTGGATCACCTTGCACTCTAGTGTGCCACTAGGGAGAAGCCCCTACAATGTTTCTTGAGTGCCTGTGGTGGCCAACGTAATCGTCTCAACGTCATGCCTTTAGTTGCATTCACTGTTCTCTGGGGCCTTTCCATCAAGACAGATTACTCACCAACTCGCTATAGTGGCTAGGGTTCACCACCGCATTTGTCTCGCTCATCATTAAGGTTGGGGCTCACCACCTCATCAATAGGGGTGGGGATCTCCTCCTACCACTACTACACCTCAAACGGATTGGAACCTATTACCACCCTCCGACAAATTCTCTTGTCTCGGCCTTGCCATTCCTACCGTAGGGAAGTAGACCCAGAGGATGAAACCGCTACTAGTTAGGAACTTCTAGATACTTGCAAAGAGTTTTCAGTTCGGGGTGGGTGGATGATCGGGATCCACCCGCCTTGAGCATGTTTGATTCTATTGCTTAATTTTTTTGTTTTTCATCTCTTAGCGATGCCTATTTTTAGTTTTGTATTCTCATAGGCTCGGCCTAGTTTGACTCTCATTGCTCTAGGCTCGCCTAGTTTTGTTTTTGGTTTTGGGGCATTCTCTCATACCACCCGCCCAATTTTGTGTTGAAATATTTCTTTTATCATATTGAATTTACTATAATATAAGATCCTTTTTATCAAAACAATTTAAGCAAAAAGTGAACATGAAGCCTTCAACGCATTAAAAAAAGGCAATCACTTGGCTTCTAAGCTCAATTATGATTCTTCCCATAGGGGATATATGTGATTAATTCCTAAGGTGAACAAACACAATGACCACCATGTGAAGGCTCGAGAGAAAATTTTGGTGATAAGTGTGACGATCTATAGATTGAAGGAAAACAAGGCTTTAAATGTCATCCGAATGTCTAAGATCTAAAACCACCCTAAAATCTTCCAAGTGTTTGAATGATTTTAAAACCATAAGTGAGCTTAAAAATGCATGTTGATCATCATGAAAAGTTTTGAAACTCCAAATTTTAGTCACAAGGTAAAAAAATCAAAGTGGAACTAATTTTGGGTTAAGGGTGGTTTTGCAATGTTTTTTACTCGACATTTAATGAGAAATCAAATAGAATGTGGAAACTGTCACAAATTCATGTGATCGGATGTTAGGAAAACCAAAGTGAGCTTGGGTCATGTGGTGACGACTTTCAAGAATGATATAATCTATAATGTTAACACTTGTCAAAGCATTTTGAAAACTTGGAATGAAATAATGTTAAGTGCGGTGGCTACATGCACTTAGATTAAAAAATCAAGATTCATGTAAAATCAAGATTCCACCACTTAGCATAATCCATGAAACTCAGATTAACTTGATTTCATAGTTTAGAGGATGCATGACATATGGAATGACAAAAAATGGAACAATAGGCATTTAAAGGTCGATGTGTGAGCCAATTATAAAATAATACACATTCTCAATTTTAATAACATAAAGCATACAAAGTGCATGTATCAATAGAAACAATTAAAATTTCACTTCACGAGATAAAAATTAACAAAGTATATAATTTAAGTAGAAATTTTTACATTATGCCTTTTATCATTCTAACTATATCGTAGTCATGATTTAGAGTTTAAAAACAAATAATAATGAGATACAATAAATGTATTAATACAAAGATCACTCGAGTTACAAAGATCAATTTATAATCATTTATAAGAGTTGAATACACATGTTTTTCTCTGGATTGATCAAACTCTAAGAATTTATTACTGTATATGATCAACCACCTTGAGCTAGGACTAATCTCCATGGAGGAAAAATGTTAATTAATTTCAAACCCTGCTCTAGCCATGAACCATCTCTGCGGTTATACCGTTGTACCCTTGGTTGGGACACACTATGTTCACCCCTACTACCACTATTCCTTTATCTCTCTCTCTCACTATCACACACACACACACACACACACGCACACACACACACACACGCACACATGCATGCACACGTGCACACGCACACACACACACACGCACATGCATGCACGCATGCACACATGCACGCACGCACGCACACACACACACACACACACACACACACACACACACGCACACACACACACACACACACACACACACACACACACACACACACACACACACACACACACACACACACACACACACACACACACACACCCCAAGTGAGTTCTCAATGTTTTTCTCGATGTTCTCCCATAAATCTTTATTTAACCTTTTATAAGTCATTTGGGTAGTTGAAAACCAACATACCTATTCATAATGAATTACTAAACAATCCATTAAACTTCCCATTTAATTGAGTTTAATATTTCACTCCCTTTTAATAAGGTTCATAACATTACACTCCCTTACTAAGGTTTGAAACCTAATGCTTCGTTTAATAAGGGTATTTAATTTTTATCTTCTCCCAAATTACTACATGGGAATTTTGTCACATAACTACTACATTGTGCACTCTTCTTGATAGAAAAAAAAGCACATAAGTTTTAAAGGATTATTATCTGCAATGTTGAGGGGTAGTTCTCTTTTAGTGTGACAATATTGCATGTGTTTTTTTGATATTCAACATCGACGCCAATTGATATAATTCCACATTCTATGCAATAATGCATGAACACATTCCATGTGACATACAATGCATGATGCCATTCTATGCCACATAAACAACCCATATGAAACTTTGGTCATCGATACAACAGCTTCAAACATACCATGCAACTTAGTTTCTTTGTAAACCCTATAGATTAAACTATAACAATGTGCACACTTTGTGCCACACCACACCATGCCAAGTGGCACTTTAAGAGTTTATGTAAAGCTAGGGAATATGTCAACATACTAAACACCTCTAGCCAATCCTCATAATGGGTAGAAGGTAAAGAATCACACATGGAAAGCCAAATGATTCAATTTCCTTAATAGATCTTTATGCCTTCACATCTTTGTAATATATCTATATGGTTCTGTAACATTATATAATAGGGATATAGTAGTAAATTAGACAAACATACATAATTAAAAAGATAATGTCATGTATAGAACACATATATTAATAAAAATTTCTAGTTCACTTCTTTTACTTTCCATGACATTCATGTTATTAAATATTACTTCTAAAAATGCAAACATCCCATCTAAAACATTATTTAGAGTCTTGTCCACCATAACTCCTATGGTCTATATCAATAGATATGGTAAGGAAAATATTGAAAATTGACCTTCCCCCTTTGGTTGATTTATCTTGAGGCCATGCAATATGATAAAATTAAAGAAAAAATTGATAGTGAAATTGGCCAATGTTAAAAAGCTTATGACTCATGTGAGTGTTTTTGGGCTGGTCTATATCAATAGATATGGTAAGGATAATATTGAAAATTTACCTTCCCCCTTTGGTTGATTTATCTTGAGGCCATGCGATATGATAAAATTAAATAAAAAATGATAGTGAAATTGGCCAATGTTAAAAAGCTTATGAATCTTGTGAGTGTTTTGGGCCTAGAAATTATTTAATGCTTTGTGTATTATTTGGTTCAATGTACACACCATCCTTGTATATAATGTATACTAGATATTTGACACTTTGTAGACCAAGGGAACCCTTATCCTTGTTAGCATGAAACCTATGGATATGTAGGATGTCATGAACAATCTGAATGTATTATAGGTGATCCTCTCATGTCTTATTAAAGATGTCATCCACATAAATAACCCTTAAGGAAATAATAAACATTCATTATACATCTTCATCATCTGTATAAATGTTGTATTTGTATTGGTAAAATTGAAAGGCATGGTCAACCATTAAAATAAACCTTCTATTGAGTTAAATTTCTTCTTCTAGATGTTATATGGTTGAATGAGTATATGATGATACCTTGAATTCAAATCATATTTTTGAACACATTTGCTCTCGAGACCATTGGGTTGGTATAAGAGGTCATAAATTCTCGGAAGTGGATTTTTAGTGCCTTAATTCAAGGCCTTGTAGTCAATATAAAGTCAATATATCATATACTTCATCTAGGCTAACATGATTGGACCTGAAATAAGAAGAAGTGTTGGGAAAATATGACATTTATGGTTTAGCTAATTGATATGTTTCTTGATCTCTTAATTATAAATCACTAAGAACATGTATATTGGTATATTAGATAGGGTCATTTGAGGAGTCAAGATAATGAGATGTATAATTGGGAATGCGGGAACACACCGATAGGTGTATTCCTTTAAGGCTTGATCCACTTATTTTTGTTGTATAGTTTGATTCTTTATAGTGGCATGCATGTCAGTTTATCAAACTATCAAGTTATATACAACTTGATAAACATTAGAAATTTTTTTCCAATATAACCAATTACATACTTACAACACTTTACATTGATAAAGGCCGTTATATTATTAGGAGATACCTTAGGGATCCTATAGGATTTCTTCTCAAACATGATGAAAAAATTTTAGGTCTTGAATTGGTAGATTCCACCTCATTTATACATGTCTGCATGCCTATGAAAATGTCACAAACCTCTACGAGTTAAAAATCACACAACACCTCATATTTTAAAAAATATTTATTTAATATGGTAGAAGAAAATGATGTTTGACATAGATATCTATACCTTGGTCGAACCATCCGATGGAGTACAATTCTGGGTGAGGTGTTTTTGGACATGATTTAACAAAAATAAAGCTAATGCTAACCCTATATTGCAAAGTAACATATGTAAAATATGATGAATAAATTCGAGATAAAAGATGACATAATAAAGTAAGGTAATAAATGTGAAACCCTAGGTGCAAGAGGGAGAGAGAAATATTTAGCTAATTTTGTGCTATCCCTAGGACTGCATTTCTAGATAGGAAGACTGATGAATAGTAAAAATATCACAAATGAGAATATAAATTAATGGAATTGCCAGGATGAGCTGGACTAGGGTTCCTAGATTGGGTCAGGGGAACTTAGGCACTGGATTCTTTTTTGCTAGGCACCCGTGATTATGAAAAGGTCGGAATCTAAATTTTCTGGTGTCGTAATGTTGTCATTGATAGTCATTGTTATCCCGTATATCGCTAGATGATCACATAATTCACCTATAACCTACAATAATAAGATGAACTATAAAAACCTAAAACTACATTAAATCCCAAAAACAAAATATGTAAAATGAGGAGTTGGACTAACCCTAAAAAATCACCCGACTAAGTGAGCTTACAACTAAGCACTTCACTACATTTCGGACTTCATGTAGTTCTTGTGTATGTGTGATAGAATTGTGCCCTAGCAATCCTTTGTGCAAGTTCACTTGATAACGAGTGATAGTGATAGCAAGAAGTAGTAAAATAAATAGATGTGTGGATGAAAAATGAGCTTCCCTTCCTATGCATGTATACAGAAAATGTACTTCCTTGTCCCTTGAGTGAAAGCAAGATGAATGCCTTGATGCTTTTAGAAAACCTTTAGATGCAACCTTAGGTGATGATAATAGATGCTTAGTGTTTGGTTCTTTATTATGGTTACAACTTTGTATTTATATGATTCCCTTGGTTGAATTTCACAATTGACAACTAGAAGGTGAACCATAGGAAAATAAGATGCCCAAAAGATAAAAGAATTCCAAAGAGAGTGAGTAAAGTATAAAGAGGTTAGGGGTGCCTGAAGGATGAGGAACTAGCGTCTTTCTAAGAGTTAGTGTCTAGAGTCATGAAAGATAAAGCAATAAAGTTTATACTGGGTTGTAGGGTGTAGAAGGCCAAATAGAAAATAAGAAACACAAACAAAAAGGAAAAAGATAGCTTTCAATTGCTATTTTTCTCACTTAGGAATCATATGAATAGTAGTATGTGATTAGGACCTAGAAATGTACCCAAGTGCATGATTTTGTGTCTACATTTTCCCCCACTTTATGTTGTTGAGTGAATACTTGATAACATAAAGTAGATAAGAGATGCGTACCTAATAACAATATAGAATATGATGGAGATACCATGCCAAGGAGATAAGTGAAAGTGTGAAGTGATAAAAAATGAAGCTTGGAAACTAAGAAAGAGGAGGTGACCCTAGGGGTGAAGCACATTTCATTGTATCATGTTGTACCTATTATTGTGCTTGATGAAGGGCTGCTTCTTATTGCGTATTAAGGAAAAACATGCAAAATAAGAATGAAAGAGTAGTCACAGTCATGTATTATTGAAAACTCTTGTAAAAGTATGTAAAAGAAAATAAATGTGTGTAAAAGTAGAGTTGATGATTATCTTTACAGATGAACCATCAAAGTTGTGGGAATTTATCCCTTAGATAACCTCCAAGTTTTATAGAAGTTGGATCTTCTTTGATTTGGATTGAGGTAAGGGTTAGAGAGAAAATGAAACAATATGTAAATCCTATCTAAGGTGATGCACCAAATATTTACTAAAATAACACAAAGATTGCTATTGAAATAACTACTAGATCAATTGAAGAACATCGAGCATGATCAAATATTTCAAAGATATTTCAGACCATCAAAGGCAAAAGAATGAAACTAAAACATAATCACATGCATAATGAACAAATTTATGTAAAATATCTAAGGGCATGCAACATGATAGATATTTAAACATTCATCAAGAACTAAATAAAAAGCAAATAGGAAGAAACAAAGGACACAAAATATTGTGAAATTTCAATCTGCAAAAAGTAATAACTCTTATTTATAGATAAAAATAATACATAAGGCCTAGATGACACAAATTACAAGTATTTTCTTTGCAATAGAGCCTTTCTAAGGCTAATGAACACAATGGATTGAACCTAAAATCTTCGCCTATGGATATTTTGAACTTGATTTCCATCCTTTCTTACTAGCATAAGAACATTATCTTATAAACCATGGTGGCTCTTGCTCCAATGCGCCTCCAATCAAGAATTCCACCGTCCACATTTAGTTTCTACCTATGCGATCTTCAACCTTGAGAGATAATTTCAATCGCATGTTTTGGGACTGAGATCACATTTAATTCACTTTGAACATCAAGTCCTCTACTTCTTTAGTTGGCCCTTTTGCTGGTGGTAGCTACTTTGTATGACACATGGAGACCTCGCGCAATTTTGGGGCCTCTTCCATTTCTACTATCTATTTTCGCACTACCCCTTTTTCCTCTCAGTGTTCTTTTTTATTTTTGCGGGACTCAATTTTTCCTAAGTATGGAACTAGATGTGGAGGGTATCCACGTGTCCCTTCGGTGCATTTTGGAGAAAGCACAAAGAATCAAGAGCCTTCAAGCAATGAGAATTGACCATGTGGTTGAAGCACGACAAGGCGGCCTAAGTGGGTGAAAAGTCAAGATCCACGTGTCGCCTAGGCATAACTTCAAAAAGAGAGAAAAGGAGAGGCCCCAAAACCATGTGAGGTCTCCATGTGTCATACAAGGAAGCTACCACCATCGAAAGGACCAAATAAAGAAGCAGAGGACTCAAGGTTCAATGGCGATCTTGGGTCCCAAAACATGTAGTTGAGATTTTCTCCCTGTGGTTTAAGATCTCATTGGTAGAAAATAAATATAGATGGTGGAATTCTTGATTAGAGGTGCATTGGAGCAAGAGCCATGGGGGTCTATAAGATAATGTTCTTGTGCTAGTAAGAAGGGACGAAAAAAAAAGTTTGAGAGCTCCAGAGGAGAAGATTTTAGGTTTAGTCCATTGTGTTCATTGGCCTTAGTAAGGCTCTATTGTAAGGAAATACTGTAATCTGTGCCATTCTGGCCTTATGTACTATTTTTCTCTATAAATAAGAGTTCTTTCTCTATGCATTAAAAGTTCACAATATTTTGTGTCCTTTGTTTCTTCCTATTTTATTTTAATTTAGTTCTTGATGAATGTTTAAATATCTATCATGTTGCATGCCCTTAGATCTTTTACATAAATCTATTCATTGTGCATGTGATTATGTTTTAGTTTCATCTCGCCTTTGATGGTTTGAAATATCTTCAAAATCATTGATCATGCTCAATGCTCTTCAACTAATTTAGTAGTTATTTCAATAACGATCTCTGTGTTATTTTAGTAAAGATTCGACGCATCACCTTAGATAGGATTTACATATTGTTTCGTTTTCTCTCTAACCCTTATCTCAATCCAAATCAAAGAAGATCCAACTTCTATAAACCTGGAGGTTATATGAGGGATCAAATCCCAAATCCCCAAGATTTCCCACAACTTTGGTGGTTCTTCTACAAAGATAATCATCAATAGTTTTCCTAGCTCACCCGATGGGATGAACTAAGCTTGATCAATAAGCACATGAGTGCTTATTCTAGTGGGAATCAAACCCCAAAACTAGTTACTAGATCTCGGAATGCGAGTAAATCCTATAATTTTGTTACCACCCTTGGTATTTATCATAAGAGGACCTAGGTAGAATCCTCTGAGAGCATAAATGGGTGAACAACCTCATCTGAGATAGTTCATCTTGTGGAATCAGGGAAGTCCGCTCATATTTCCAGTACCTACGGTAACATGGAATCCCATCCCAAAAATGCACTAAAGGCACTTCCTAAATTTAGTGGTGAAGACTTCAAGACCCCAGAGGAACATCTTCAAGATGTTGCAGAGATATGCATGGTACATTACATCATGGAGCAAGATGTTTCCTTAAGGTTTAAGGGAAAAGCACTCAAATGGTATAGGTCTTTGACTCATTACTCTATTGGTACCTAGGATCAATTGGGAAATCTATTTTTATAAGATTCGGTGAAAAGGGAGATAGATATTCACTCCTATAACAACTTATCAATATCAAGAAAGCTCATGTGCCCATGACTGATTTCAATACCATATTCCACAAGACATGGCAAAGGATTCCAATTCTAGCTAGACCGCTTACAGGTATGGCTATTGTCTTTTATCTAAAATATCTAAACTTGGATATTTCCATTATGATTCAGTCATTAGGAGGAGATTCTTTGCCACAAGCATATGATATTATAGTCCAGGATGAGAATAATTTAATAGATGCTGGGAAACTTCCCCGAAGCTCACTTTGCAAGTGTTTCTTGAGATAGCTCCCCTTCCTCAAGAGTAGACCTCAAGTTCTGCCCAAAATCTTACGTCCACATATAGCTATCCATCCTCTCAAGGAGCCACCATCCTTACCACATCATCATTGTATTCTTCTTTGGAAATGGAGGAAGTAGAAAATATCCTTAGGAACTTCTCTAATGAGATAGTTAATCTTAAGAAGAATCAAAGCACGTACCAAAGAAAAAATTATCAAGGCTATCAAGGGGGTAGACTTGCTTATCCTCTGCAATATCAAATGACCCGAGACCACTTCTTGCAGCCTGACACAACCATCTAACCAAATTGTCCTAGTACCAAAACCACTCCAGACCCTCCCACCCAATAGTGGGAGAGAGATGATTCCAGGACAAAATAATTTGGTGGAAGATCCCAATGCTTGGTGTTTCCCTTGTAATGACCCTTATATACCAAGAGATCTCCCCCAAAGGAATCTATAGCTAAAGGTAGTAGAACAAAGAGCAAGGGAAGGCTATGAGGCCAATGCTTTTGGATCTAACCAATCCCTATGAATTCAAAATGCAACCTTAGTTGCACAAATACAAGGGATGTCCCTAGAACAAGAGAGGCAACGATTGTGCTGAACATGCACTTTTCTCTTGGGTCAAAGGAGAAGAATTTATATTCACAAATGAAGCATCCACTTCTAAGAATCTGATAGAGTCAAATTACAACACTTGCTTGAAGGGGTAGATGACAAAAGTTGCGATCCCTATTCCTATAATAACTCATGGAGAAAGGAAAGAATCTCCAACATTCACTGCCCCTCCGCCCACAACTAGACAAGAAACTCCAGTAGCCACTCAAAATCAAGGGACCTTCCATCTAACAGATGAGAGGGTGAAATACCAATAATACTCCAAAGTGCAACAGATCGGGCCGATGAATGTAGTCGAGATACTTAGAAGGACGCCAACCAATGTATCCTTATGGGATATCTTGGGCATTTGGAACAAAAAGAGTTGCTTCAAGAAGCACTTTTGAATCTAGTGGTGGCCCAACTATGACCGAGAAAGGGGAAAGAATAAATTAGAGTGACTTAGGCTTAAGTAGAGTCGGTGCTTAATGAACCGAAAGAAGAGGTAAGTAAACTGAGACCTCACCCCTTCTTTATGACTCTTATAATTGGTAAAAAATTGCTACATAACTCCATTGTAGAAGATAAGAAAATAGAATGGCCTAGATTAGATCACAATTTGACCCAACTTGGGATTTGATGAAAAACAAAGACGTGGTGAAATTGATCATCCGCCCGTCCATACCTGATAATGTGGATCATTGGCAAGTATTCAAAAATGACCAAAATATATTCCTCTTCTTACAAAAATCCAAATAATTTATTGATCAAATCCAAACCAAAATTGAAGAAGCATATGGAGATCAAGTCATCTAGCTCAAAACGAACAAGCTTCCAAAAGAACTAATAATGTCAAAAATATTTTCGAATTTGATGATGCTAATACAGATAGGGAATGTTTACAAAAGTCAAGGAAGACTATGCCGAGCTAGAAGTAGCCAATGGGAAGAAGTTAAAGGTTGGGAAAATAGTCACTTAGAAGGAGAGGGAGAAACTTGTGGCTCTATGCCATAAGTATGATAAGGTAATAGCCTGGACTTATGAAGATCTACATGGTTATAATAAGGACATCATCTAACATACTATTGATCTAGAAAAAGGGACAAAACATGTGTGTTAGAAGCAAAGACATGTGAATCCAAAGATAGAGTCTCTCATGGCCAAAGAGCTCAGGAAGCTCCTAGAGGCTAAAATAATCTTCCCAATCAAGCACTCTACATGGGTTTCCAATTTGGTACCGGTAAGGAAGAAAAATGGTGAAATCAGACTCTGCGTGGATTTCAGAGATCTAAATAAAGTGTCCCTTAAGGATCACTACCCCTTACCTTCCATGGAAAAAATACTACAAATAATAGTAGGTTCAGAAATATTTTCTTTTCTTGATGGTTTTTGGGCTACAACCAAATATGGCTTGCAGAGGAAGACCAACATAAAACCACCTTTATGATGAAGTGGGGAACCTTTGCATATGTGAAGATGTCATTCGGACTCACCAATGTTGGGTCAACTTTTCAAAGAGCCATGGATGCCACATTTGGAGAGCTGATTAACAAGATAATCCTAATATACTTGGATGACCTCATAGTGTTTACCAAAACAATGGAGGATCATTTCGATGCCCTAGAAGTTGTATTTAAGAAATGTTAGGAATTCAGAATCTCTCTGAATCTGAAGAAGTGTGTTTTTGGAGTACCATAAGGAAAACTCTTGGGACACATTGTCTCAAAGGATGGGATCTCAATTGATCCAGAAAGAGTCGGGGCCATTTTGGAATTATCTCTACCTATTAACAAAAAGGCAATACAATCTTTCCTAGGAAAGATTAACTTCATCAACAAGATTCATTTCAAACTTTTTTGAAATGATCCACCGATCACACTAATGCTAAAAAGGAATCTAAACTTCAAATGGACCACTGAAAGGTCATCAATTCTTTGAGGGGTTCAAAAGAGCAATTGAATCTACTCCGGTGCTACATGTAACCTAGAATTCTCCAAGGATTTTATTATGTATGTATATGGGAGCGAGCATAGTGTAGCATCCATATTGACATAAAAAGGAGAGGCACAAGGAGAGGAGCATCCATTGCTTTCTTTTCAAAAAATCTCCATGATTATGAGACAAGGTACAAATTTGTGGAGAGACAAGATTACACCATTGTCAAAGGCCTAAATAAATTCAGACACCTTGTTACCAATAATAAGATCACGGTCTTGGTGGCACACTCCAGTGTCAAAGAATACATCACAGAAGGTGAGATAATGAAAAAAGGGCTAACTAGATCACTAAGATCTTAGAATATGACATTGAAATAAAGCCCACAAAGTTGGTAAGAGGAAGAGGTCTATGCCAATATCTCGCACAAGATCCAATGACCCCAACAAATGAAGAATCTGAGGTGGTGCTCGTATTCAAGAGAACGAATCCAAAAACATGGGTATTAGATAGGATGCATTTCATGTAGATGGGTGAGTATCCAAGTCACCTTCATCTTAAAAAAGAAAAGATATTATGAGACATCAGGGATATGAATTTTCATAATTGATAATTCCTTTTTAAAAGGAACTTTGATGGGATCCTGCTTAGATGCCTAGAAAGGAGGAGGCTGAAAAAGTCTTACATGAGTTACATCATGGAAGCTCGGGAGGCCACTTCTGGCCAAAACCATAGCCATAAAATTCCCATAGAAGGGATAATTTTGGCCCAATTTGTTTGTAGATTGCTATGCAATGGTGAGTAAATGCAAAATTTGTCAATTCTACATGGACTTATGGAGAAATGCTACACTACCCTTAACCCTATCTAGTTGAGGAACCATTCACATAATGGGGTCTAGATTTCATTAGAATGGTTAATCCAGTTTCAAGCACAGTCACAGTGGATTCTCACCACCACTGATTACTTCACTCGATGGACGGAGGTAGTTCCATTGAAGGAATCCATAGAGAATATGATCCTAGAACTTCTCCGAGATATCACTACCCACTTTGGATCCCCCCACATGATCATATCAGATAATGCCAAGGCGATTTTCTAGGGGCCAAAGTGTCGAATTCGTAATGAGGCATGAAATCTATCTTAAGATGTCTTCTAACTACTACCATAGGGTAACGGTTTGGCAGAATCAACCAACAAGAATCTAATCAGACTCATAAAAAGGATGGGGGAGGAACATAAGAGATCATGGCATGAGCATGTCAAGATGGCCTTATGGGCTGATCAAATCATGCCCAAACAAATCCTGAAGACCTCACCATATGAATTGGTCTATGGTAAAAGCACCATAATTCCTATCACTATGGAGGTCCCAACCTTGCAATTGTTGAAGCAAATTGAGATCGAGGAACATGGATCGATGCAGGTAAGACTCGTGGAGCTAATAGAGCTTCAAGAAAAATGGGAGGCAGCCCATGAATCCATGATCAGCCATCAAGCAGGTTTTAAGACTTGGTTTGATCAAAAGACTTCAAAACCCGAATTACCGAGTCAACACTTTAGTCTTAAAGTGGGATGTGAGGGCCGCCAAGCCCGAAAATCATGGAAAATTTGACCCTCTTTAGATAGGACCATTCAAGATCACTGCATGCAAAAATAACACAATTATTTTGAGCTCGAGACTATGGAAGGTGAGCCCTTGGTGATTCCGGTGAATGGGATCCACCTTAAACCTTTCCATTGAATCTTTTTGAATATTGTAAATTTTGTACCATATGTATAGTCCCTCTCTTTTGTCTTTTTCCTTGTTTTGTGTGTCACCCCTTTAAATAAGTGTCTTTGGACACGTGTCTCCAGCAGAGACCCTTCTACCCCTTTTTGAAGTTTTGAAAGGTATTGTACCTTCCTAATTTTCCCCAAAGTAAATGATCCTAATGGTCTTTTGGAATAATTAATGAAAAGGATCAGATTGTTAATGAAAAATATCTTGGGAAATGAAAAAATTTGGTGCTAAGGGTCATTGACCAAAGTTTTGTTATATGATGTGACCTAATGTATGTGCACAAGCCTTTATTTCGTGTGAGTCGAGGAGGATATTTGAGGTAAGTTTTGAAGTCACCAAAGCTTCATTCTGAGCACTAAGAGTCTCTTGCCCCGAGTTCCCGAGTCCCTAGTTCAAGAACCAAAGATTTCCCTAGTTTTAGAGTAGCATGGAAGCTTTCGGCTCCCTACCTCAGCCAAAATATTATGCAGGACACCCATTTTGCCACATCGCTCTCTCAACCCAAGGTTGAGATTCTTAAAAAAGGAACACAATTCAGTGACACTTCCGTGGTCATAGATTTTGTGGATGGGGTCTTTGATCCCATCCTCAACAAGAAACCAAAGGCTCTGAGAGAGGTTTCCCATGCCAAATTCCTGAATTTTGGGGATTCTGAGTCTTTTGGCTCCATAATTTGGACCTCCACACTCACCCAATACATGGTGCCTCTCATGCACCCATATCTAGAGCTCGTGCAAATGTGTGCATGTTGTTTTGACCCTGATTCTAACACCATCAAGGGTAAAAACATGTAGGTGGTGATTACACCACAGGCCATCAAGGATATGTTGGCCCTACCCTATGAAAATCGGCAGTTTTTATGACATGGCCAAACTCCAAGGCATTTGGGCTCAATCTAGAATAAAGCCACATTCATCAACATGGAGTTATGTAATTAGATTCAAGTAGTTTTGGAACATCGGGATTCCCAATCCCGCTAAAAATGTTCATGTGGATTCTCAGGATGCCTGCTCCATGTTGGCATTTATTTTTGGCCAAGACTTAGATAGAAATGTCTATGATTGGCAAATTGTGGCCCTTTTTAGGATGAGATCAAGTGAAAGAAGACTAGGCATATCGGTTTTAACTTCTTCGAGGCCATAATAGGCTCTATTTGTGAGCAAGTTGGCTAATTTCTCTATTAAATCCACTTTCAAGTACTCTTCCTTTTGTTCCACCTCATTTTGTATTAGAATGCCTAGTTCTTTAGCCAATTTATGACCCTGGAACTATGGGACATGGAGGTGAACCCTCAAAAGGTCATCCTAGTATCGCATGGACTCATGTGTTGTCCCACTCCTCGATGACACATATGAGTTCGCTAACCATTTTTTTGTGCCTCTTCTACATGAATTTGACCTAGAAGGGGTCAATAATAGAATGAATGATTTAGTCCAGGCCATCCTTATGGACCCCTACATCCCTGTGACTATTTATTTGGGGAAACACATTCAATGATCTAGTTGCATGGATTCTAAGAGGAATCCTTCATGCTCCCAAGGATCCTCATGTCACAAGTGGTGGTGGGTTTGGAGATAACTAGGAAGTTGGTGCTCCTCGAAGGTAGAGTAAGACTTGGTCGTAAAAAAAAGGCATTGTTTGACCTCCCTTGAGTAGGGAGGAATTACTATAATTAAACACAAGGTGGAGCATATACTCACGTAAAATTTGGATTTCTATGGCTTCACCTTGATTCAAGATACATGGAGGTATGACCCGAATGGGTGGATGAATACCACCTTGTCCCAAAAAAAGTCTTAGACTCCGCCCAACATGAGCATAGGAAGTTTTTAAGACAGAGGTCTCTCCTAGCAGAAGAGACTCCTAATATTTTTGTCAAACTGAGTGACATCCCGACTCCACTATGGGAGTCATTTTATCCAGTCTTGTATAAGTATGACCCCACCATAACAATGACCAAGGGCTTGAGGGGCAGCCCTGCATAACAAGGATGGAGCATGGAGAAAATAGAATCCTATTGGAAATATAGGTAGGAAATTGGGAAGACTACCCTCAATTTTGAGGCCATGCCCACCGATGAGTAGTGGGAGGAATTCTGGGATGTTGAGCATGGGTTTGATTTAGATAACGAGGAGGTAGTGGAGGTCTCTAAAGATTAGCTCACATGGAATATGGTGAAGTCCCTCAAGCCCCCCTACAAACAGCAAGTGCCACCATGACCCCCTCCCTCCATTCCTTAGCAGGATCCCTAGGCTACGCATCCATGGTTCAAATGCACCAAGCCCTCATAGTTTGGAGATAGTAGAACAACTAGTGCCGTATATCCAGGGGCTCACATTTAGCACAACCTTAGTCTCACCCTCCATGACCTTTGATGAAGGCGCAAGCCCCATAGCCCTCCGAGGAAGAAGTTGAAATGGTCAAGGTCTCTTCTTCCTCCACCACCTTCACCTCCTCCCATTCATCCATCTCTTTATCCTCCACCTTTCATTTTCCTACCGGGGGCTCCCATTTAATCACCCCAACCCAACTCTTTCCTCCTCCCCGGCTCCTTTCCTACCTTTTCCACCCACCACCATTCCCACATTCTCTCCCCGAGTTTTTGGGCCCTTCTTTGGCTCTCATGACTTCTCAGCCCCCATAACTAGTTATAATCCCTAACGGCCTGTCACCAGGATTCCCATTTGTAGGTGGGATAGTCCCTTCATCCTTAGAATTTTTGAATCAAGATGAGATGGCCAAACAACTCGAGATAAAAGGAGGGAGAAGAAGAAGAAAAGGAGACGACAACAGGAGTTAAGAGGAAGATGCATTCATTGTATGACCATCAACAAAGCTCTCTGACCATCACCTAGATGGCCCCTAATGTCTCTAAGCCCACTGGAGAAAATGCAACTGATGATTATTCCATCAAGTGTTGTTATGGTGGACCTTAGCTTTGGTCTCAGGATAAGGTAGAATTAATGAGTGAAACAAGTGCCATGGTCACCATGACTATCTCAAACTCAACAACAAGCTGAAGAAAATGGAGGCTAGCCTCCTATAGATGCAAAATATTATGGCCCACCTGAATTCCGAAATCAAAGGAAAAGGAAAAGAAATAAAAACTTTACAAGGAGTTAAAAGAGAGGGTCATCACAAAAGCTCTTGTAGCTTCTCAAACAAAGACCAAGACATTAGAAAGTTTGAGATAGCAACATCCAAAACTATGGCTAGTTCACTTGATCAAGAGAAAAGGCTCCTTTAGTAGGAGATCAATTCCAAGAAAGTAGAGGTTACTACGCTTCAAGTGAAGTTGCATGCCTCAGAAGCTAGAGAAAGGTAGATTGCACATGAAGTGCAAGACAAATAGAAAAGATGTGGTCAAGGATTTGACCTAAAATAGCTCAACAACCCCAAAAGGGGGATTGTCACATTGGTGTAGGGGGTTATACACTTTATGCTATTGTAAGATAATTTGCCCAACAACAATAGACCTAGGGCCCACACTTAGATTCATATCTGATGCACAAATCCTATGTGCCAATGTGGAGTCCTTGGCCTCCACCATCAGCAACGCCGTATCCACCAAGGTCCCTGAATCATAGATGTTGGTTTAGAAACTATATGATTCTTAGAACTCTTCCTTACAAGGGGCTAGAATTACAAATAGGTGGATGGTCACAACAAAAATTAGTGAGATTCTAAGTTGTAACAAGGCAACTATCAAGTGCTAGAATCTCTTGACCTAACTCCAACTAGGGATCAAAGAGAGGAAGCAACGCATAGAGGAACTAGTTCAACTGGGTTTCCTCTCCCTTTCCTAATGACTCCACCATCCTATCAGAGGACCAGATCTAGCAACTATTGATGGCCAAACAACAAGATAAGATTGTCTTTCAGTCTTTAAAGGATGACTCTAGCATTGTTAAGGTGGAGGCCATTTTGACCCCAATTGTAAAACTAGAGTTCCGTCTACACATAATGGTGCAAGATCTCTAGACATTCTCTCATAAGGAGATAATTGAGCTAGATAGAGCCTTTCAGGCTCTACATCAACAAGAACTTACCCGATAGAGGCCGAATGGGTTGGGTACAAGCTACTTTAAAGCATCTTTGAGTGGCATCTCTTTGAGCCACATTTTGAAATTTTGTGGTAGGGAAGGATTTTCCAGATTCTTCCATGACTAGCACAAAGTCCCTTAGTGAGTTCACCATAACTATAGAATGATTTCTACATTATTTCGGGGCTCTTCCATTTTTGCTATCTTTTGTCACCTCGACCCTTTTTCCTTTTAGTGTTCTTTTTTTTTTTGTGGGACTCAATTTTTCCTAAGTATGGAACTAGACATGGAGGGTATCCATGTGTCCCTTTGGCACAATTTTTGAGAAAGCAAAAGAATCAGAGCCTTCAAGCAATGAGAATTTAACCACGTGGCTAAAGCGTGACAAGGCATCCCAAGTGGGATAAAAAGTCAAGATAAAGGAGAAGAGATTGTAGATGTCCATGTGTTGCCTAGGTGCATCTTCAAAAAGATAGAGAAAAGGAGAGGCCCTAAAACCGTGTGAGGTCTCCATGTGTCATACAAGGTAGCTACCACCATTGAAAGGACCAACTAAAGAAGTAGAGGACTCGAGGTTTGGTGAATTGAATGTGATCTTGGGTCCCAAAACATGCAGTTGATATTTTCTCCCAAGGTCAAAGATTGTGTAGGTAGAAACTAAATGCATGGACGGTGGAATTCTTGATTGGAGGCATGTTGGAGCAAGAGCCGTGGGGGTCTATAAGAGAATGTTCTTGTGTTAGTAAGAAAGGATGGAAAATAAGTTGGAGAGATCTAGAGGAGAAGATTTTAGGTTCAGTCCATTATGTTCATTGGCCTTAGTAAGGCTCTATTGTAAGGAAATACTGTAATCTATGCCATCTAGGCCTTATGTACTTTTTTTCTCTATAAATAAGAGTTCTTTGTTTTGTGCACTTGAAAAATTTGCAATATTTTGTGTCCTTTGTTTTTTCTGTTTGCTTTTTATTTAGTTCTTGATGAATGTTTAAATATATATCGTGTTGCATGCCCTTAGATATTTTACATAAATCTGTTCATTGTGCACGTGATTATGTTTTAGTTTCATCTCACCTTTGATGGTTTGAAATATCTTCAAAATAGTTGATCATGCTCGATGCTCTTCAACTAATCTAGTAGTTATTTCAATATTGATCTCTGTGCTATTTTAGTAAATATTCATGCATCACCTTAGATAGGATTTACATATTTTTTTTCTCTCTAACCCTTACCTCAATCCAAATCAAAGAAGAGCTAACTTCTATAAAACTTGGAGGTTATCTTAGGGATCAATTCCCACATCCCTAAGATTTCCCACAACTTTGGTGGTTCATCTGCAAAGATAATCATCAATAAGTAGTAAAAGGAAAGTGTGCACTTGATCTATGAAGAGTTAAAAGGATAGAAAATGTCCTTAAAAATCTATAGAAGAACGATTTTTTGAGCGATCTCAAGCCAAGAGCAAGTTGTTTGGGAAATATCATGCCAAGAACGAAGTTTTTTTGGGAGATCTCATGCCAAGTGTGAGTTTTTGGGTAATCTCATGTCATGAATTAAACGTATTGAGGAGAAAGGTCTATTTTTATTCTTCTTCCATGAATGCTTCCTGAATTTATACACCACTGCAGCTGGTATGATCTCGTGTTTAGTTCTATATTGTTACGTATTTAGTTCCGTGTAGAAGATGGAGAAATAATGCATTCGATTCTTTGGAGGACTATGCATGTACTGTGAGAAGTGATCTATAAACTACCGCTAATTGTGATGATATGAGAAAATAATCGTAACTTCCCCGGTCATAGGTACCCAAGAAAGGTTAGGAGCGCAAGGCACTAATGTATGTATCTCGGCACCAAGATGTCCGTATCTAGGTGTGGGTGTTTGTGCTAAACCGAGGACCTAAGTTAGGATCGGGTTATTTCTATAGCTGAATCTTGTGTTGATTATGTGCTAAACTATGTTGTCTTTGAAGCTATGAGCTACTATATGGGGTGACTAATTCACCTAATGTATTCCCCCTCATTTGGGGTGCACACGACGTCTCTAGAAGAATGTGGCCTAAAGAGAGAACTTGATGTTGATCGAAACTGATTCCCTTCATAGGGAAGGGAATGTGCATTGTAGAAACTAAGGCACATGAAAATAAATTGGATAGATATATGTATTAGAAGAAAAAGAAGCAAACATGACATAGAAAAGAAGTGAAACAAGCAAATGTGCATACAAAAGAGAGACTGCAAAAAGTGGGTTTCATACATGGGACATCACTTAGCATGTGCAAGAAAATTAAGGATGAAGAGGTGAAAAGTATACAAATTGTGTGCAAAAAGACAAAGAGCATATCCGAAAATAATAACATACAATGGAAAACAATGAAAAATAGTAGAAAGCAAAGTATCAGACAACCATGGTGGAAAATAGTTCTTGCAAGACAAATGTTGCACATGAAGCACCCATTAACATGTTAGAAAGATAAAGAGTATGTCAAAGTGTGTATAGATCAATGTGAAATAGTGTGCTAGTAAGAATAGGAAGTAGTAGAAAATGAAACAATAACACCTATAATGTGTAAGAGTAGAAATGTTGATGCCCCATGGAGCCTCGATGGAACTAGTATGAGGTAAAATGCTAAGCATCATCATTCTGTATGTAAAGATATGTAGAAAGTCTTCATTCACAACTAAAGAATAAGTGAACACACATGTATATATAGAAAATATAATGACATACTGGATATATGTTTAACATAGTAAGAAAGGTATAACATGTGAGTCTAAGAAAATAAGAATAAGTTTAACCAAGATATGCAATATGCTTTGAGCGTGAATGAAATGGAATGCAAGGTGGATGTGATAGGATAAATGTGCCCCCCAAGTGAATATGGATTAGTATGAGATGAGGTTCATTTATAAAATACCCCTTGATAATTAAGAATGAACCATAGCAAAAGAGTGCGTCATCGAGAAATGGCTTGAATTGTGTTTGCTAGAATGATAGATCAATGAAGCATAAAACATAGAGTGTAAAAGAGGGTAGTATGATGTATGAAAATACAATCCTAGAAAGATGTATCATAAAGTACATAGTGTGAAATGTAAGGTTCATTTAAGATTTATACCCTCAGTAGTTGAGTATGAACCATGGAAATAGAGTACATCATAGGGTAGTGACGATACCGGTTGTGTGTATCAAGTTGTGTAATATGAATGTAAAAGACTAGATGTGAGCACATAGCATAATGGTAGAAATGAGAGACACTTGATGGTTCTAGGGAGGAAGTAAGCATGATGCCACATAAGTGTATGATGATGAGTAAAAATATAAAAAAATTAAGGGAAAGGGTCCTCCACCCGATGCATGTGGACTTATTTCATGCAAATATGGAACAAGAAAATTCCTAATTTTCAAGCATGACAACCATACCTTGCCTAATTTTTTTTTTTTTTTACTCAAAGGTCATCCCGAGTCCTTCATATTACCTAAATACCCGAGTCATTCATATCCCATCTCTTTAAAGTGGTCCAATGTGTCATATCAGGATGTCTATAGGTGATTTAGGGGTATCCATTCATTTCAAGTGCTTTCAAAGCAATATCCATCAAGACATGCATTTTGAAAAGTTTGGAAAAGGTCATTTTATGGACTTCTTGAGGCAGTACACACCCTTGGAGCCAAACACAAAGCCTAAACTAATCAAGGAGCTATATCAAATATCCAAGAGCATTGTGTAATACTTTTTGGAAGATATTGGGAGGTTTCACAAGTTTTGGAGTAGTTTCAACAAAAGTGGGTCTTGGAGGCCTAAGTAGTGCACAGTGCCAAAACAACTCATGAGCTTTGGGAAGAAATTTTGGGAGTTCCATAAAGAGTTAGGAGTCAAATGAGATATCATAGGAAATATAATTAATATCCATACAATATTTTTATTTCATATTTTTCACAACACACAGGTGCACTCTATCTACAACCTATTTTTGACATGCACAACCTTGGAGCTAAAACAAAAATCTTATTTTTAAGGGAGTAAATGTTAGGATAAAGAGCCGAGACCCCAACCATTAGATTTATAAGTCCATTTTCATGTAAAATCATATAAAGTTTCATAAAAAAACCAAAGTTACGACCTTGACAAACAATTCCCTAAGGTACAACTAAAGGAGTTAGTCAAAATTTGCTTTGAAATTTTGACCAATGGGAGAGTGGTGAAATTTTTACACCAAGTGCACCAAAGCCTTGGTAAAAGAAAATGCACCCCCTCCCTTTTTGGCCCTTGGTCCCCCATGTAACCAGCCTCACCCTGGGAGAAGGTAGTCAAAACAGGTACTTGATCTTCGATGAATGATTCGGGAGATCCGTAAGGAGTTATAAGGAAAACTACTCATTAAGAGAGTGATATACAAGTTGGAATCATTATATTTTAAACAATCCCTTGGTGCTTTTCAAGGAGCTCATTCTTCGTAGGGAAAACTAGTGATCATGATAAAAAGAGTCATTTCAGGAGTTTGACAAAGAATCAATGTTAAGAAATAAGGGATAAAATATGTGGAATAATCCCTCACAAAATCACAATAGTAGAGACTAATATGCAGAAAATATTAAAGATCTCAAATAAAAGTGCAAAATAAAATAACACAACACAAAGAGACAGTATTTAACATGGTTCACCCAATTTGGGCTACGTCCACTAAGAATCACTTGCTCAAATTTTATTACAAGCCACCACTCTCTCAATACAATACCTAGATCTGTTTGGAGCTATGCTCAACAAACTCTATAGAATTCACACCCGAATTCAAAGCACATTTGCAATGTTTTTCATACATCTATCATATGCATAAAACCATATAAATAGACAACTGCTTAAGCAGTTTTACAAAACCATGGGTATCAAAGCCATGGGAAAAACTGTCCCATAAACTTATGGGTCGAAATCCCGCCCATATGAGAAAATCAAGTTTCCCGATATATCGGGCACGTTTTAAGGCCCATTTTTTTTTGGGGCTACGCCCCAAACCCCTACTACTAGAGGTGCTACCCTAGACCCCACTGGGGCTTGGCCCACCCCGAACCCCTGGCGAGGATACATGAAAAGTATATAGTACTCTTAGTGTACAGTCTTCAACACTTTCACACATGAAAACAAGATCCACAACCTAACAATCTCCCACTTGGAGACTAGTTTTCCTCTGAGCAAGCTTCTCAACCCTTCACTAGTTTCCGTGAAGACCAACCAAAGCTGAACACAACTTCAATTTTTTCCCTTGTGACCACCTTGGTCATCATGTCTATAGGATTCTGACTAGTATGGATCTTCTCCAGCTTCAACTTCTCTTCCTCTAAAGTTGTCCTAATGAAATGGTACCTTAACTATATATGATTCATCCTAGAGTGGAAAGCAGAGTTCTTAGCTAGGTGTATAACACTATGACTATCACTATGTAGCTTTCCTTCCTCCTGCTTATGCCCCAACTCCTCAAGAAATTTTTGTAACCAAATCATTTCTTTGCTTGCCTCTATGGCAGCAACATACTTAGCCTCTGTGGTTGACAAAGCCACCAACTTTTGTAGTCATGAAATCCAGCTCACTGTTGTCCCACCTACAGTGTAAACATAACTTGTCATGCTCCTCCTACTATCTACATATCCAGCCATATCTGAATCTACATAACCACACAAAGTGGTGTCTGATCCACTGTAGAACAAAACTATCCCCATGGTCCCTCTAAAATATTGAAGGATCCACTTTACTACCTTCCAGTGATCTCTACTGGATCACTCATAAATCTACTCACCACTCCCACTGCATGGGCAATATCGGCCCGGTACACACCTCGACATACATCAAACGCCAACCGCCGATGAGTAAGGTTCCTTGGACATTTGGTTTCTCTCCTGCTCTATCTTGGGACACTGCTCCTTTGATAACTTGAAATGGCCTGCCAAAGGAGTCCCAACCGGTTTAACATCCTACATATTAAACCTCTCCAAGAATTTCTTAATGTACTCTTCCTGAGATAAATTTATCTTCCGTTCCTTCCTATCCCGAGATATCCTCATACCAAGGATTTGTTTAATCGCCCCAAATCCTTCATAGCAAAGGATTCACTTAGTTGCTTCTTGAGTAATTTTATTTCCTGCATGTTTTTACCTGCAACCAACATGTCATCCACATACAAACATAGGAAAATATAATTGCCATCTTCAAATTTCTTTATATACATGCAATGGTTAGAATGACATCTAATATAACCTTGCTCCATCATAAAGCTATTAAATTTCTTATACCATTGACGTGGAGCTTGTTTCAAGCCATACAAGCTCTTCTTCAGTTTGCACACCATCTCCTCTTTACCTTTGACCTCATAGCCCTCTGGTTGTTGCATATATAGTTCCTCCTCAAAATCACCATGGAGAAATTCATTCTTTACATCAAGCTGTTCTAAGTACAAGTCTTTTGATACAACTATTCCTAGAACAATTCTAATAGAAGTCATTTTTACTACGGAGAAAAAATCTCATCAAAATCTATACCATTTTTTACAACCAACTGGGCCTTATATCTTTTCTTGCCTCCTTCTTCCTCTTTGACTCGAACAACCACTTTTTATGTAATGCTCTTTTGCCTTTGGGTAAATTCACCAAATCCCATGTCTGGTTCTCCATGAGAGCTCGATGCTCCTCATCCATGGCTTGCTCCCACTTCTTCCCTGGCATCTACTTGCATTGCTTCATCAAAGCTCTTTGGCTCTCCACTATCAAAGTGAGTAATAAATAATAAATAGAAGGAGAAAAACGGCCAGGTTCTCTTCTTACCCTAGAAGACATCCTCAATATAGGAGTTTGGGGTTTCGTTGAGGATGTTCCCGAACCGATTCATGTGTCACTTTTCCATCCGTAAGATCCTCTACCGTTGCATATTCTTTCTTGGATTCTTCCTGTTTTCCCAGAATCGCTTCTTATACATGACTTTCTCATTAAATACCACATCCCTAGATCAAATGATTTTCTTGTCCTTAATACTCCAACATTTATATCCAAAGTCATTACCACCATAACCAATGAAAGTACATTTTTCTAACTTAGCCTCTAGCTTGGTCCTATCATTCTTGTCTATATGAACAAACACCTCACATCCAAAGACTCTAAGAAATGAATAATCAACTTTCTTACCATACCAAGCCTCCTCAGGTATGCCTCCATCCAAGGCACTTGAGGGTCCTCTATTTATCAAGTACATAGCTGTGCTCACCGCTTCTGCCCAAAAAGAAAGAGGCAATCCTGCATGTAACCTCATGCTCCTAACACGTTCCATTATTGTTTTGTTCATCCTTTCTGATACCCCATTCTACTGTGGAGTTCTTGGAACTATATTTTTCCCGCGGATTCCATTCGAGAACAGTAATCATCAAATTCATTGCTGTAATAATCCCCTCCATTATCTCGACCTAAGACATTTTAGCTTAAGAAATGTTTCATTCTCTACTAAGGCTTTCGATTTAACAAAAGTGTCAAATACATCGATTTGTTTCTAATACAATAAACCCAAACTTTACTTGTTGCATCATCAATAAAAGTAACATAATAACTTGAACCCCCAAGAGATGATACCTGAGCCGGCCCCCACACATCAGAATGCACCAGCTCTAACTTAGTCTCTTTCTTTGTAGGTCCAACCTTGAGAAACCTTACTCATTTTTGTTTCCCATATATGCAGTCCTCACAGAACTCTAAACCTGTTTCTGTATATCCAGGAAAATCCTTCTTTATGATCTCCATGCCTTTATGGCTCATATGATCGAGCCTATAGTGCCACAATGTTGTATCTACTTCTGAAGCCACAAGATTACAAACATTAGTGTTATAAGTGGTTAAATACAAGGTTCCAACCTTCTTACCACTTACCACCACAAGAGCACCCTTGGTAACCTTCCAAGCGTCCACTGTAAATATCACAAGACATCCAAGACTTCCTAACCGCCTTGCCGATATCAAATTTCATCTTAATGTAGGCACATGTCTGACATCCTTCAATAGCCAAGTATTACCATTCTACATCTTAACCTGAACAAAACCTTTACCAACTATGCTGCAAGGCTCATCATCACCAAGAAAAACATGCCCAAAATCTCCTTGAACATAATCAACAAAATAATGCTTATGTGGAGAAGCATGGAAAGAAGCCCCCGAATCTAATACCCAATATTAAGTAATATTGTGCAAAGAAAGAATCAAAGCATCCTAACATACATTACTCATTGCCACATTTGCCTCCTTGTTTTCTTCCTATTGTTTCTTCTTGTTCTGAAGCTCCCAACATTCCTTCTTTACATGCCTAGACTTTCCACAAAGGCAAGATACTATCTTGCTTTTGGATTTCGACCTTGCCCGATCATTTGATTTTCCATGGTTTCTCTATTCTTTTGTCTCCCTCAAGTTTCCACTATCAAAGCATTCCTTGAAGTAGAAGATTCACTAGAGCTTTTCTTCACATTTCTCGATTAGAATCACCCCTACAACATCCTCAAACTTCAACTTTCTCAAACTTCAACTTTGAGTTAGTAGGAACCGAGTTGCTTACCGCCATTACCAAGCTATTCCAACTCTCAAGTAAAGAGCACGAGAACTAATAAAGCCCTAACTTCTTCATCAAATTCTATCAGAACCGAAGCTAGCATATTTAAAACCATATTAAAATCATTTAGATGATCTCACATCTTGAACCATTCCTAGACATCTTCATATCAAACAAATTTTTCATTAAAAATATCTTATTAGAGGCGAGAGGGTTTTCATACAACTTCCTAATGCATCCATCGGGTTATTTTGTAGTCTTTTCCTTTGAAACATTAAATAATACCAAAGATGCAAGACATAACCATTGTCCCAAGTGCCTTCCTATCAAGAAAATCTCATTCCACATTTGTCATGCTCGAGGGTTTGTTTATGGCAAATCACAACACCCTTGAATGTCCGTAACCCGATGGGTTGAGACTCTCGCGATCAGATAACATGGAGCTTTTCCCAAGTTGCAAAATTGGAAAAGCTCTCCGGATGAAGGCCGGCTCCTATTCCTCTGCTCTCGGATGAAGGCGGTTCCTATTCCTGATGCACATGTAGAAATGTAGAGGGTTTACCCAAAATCTAATTTAACTTTCCAAGGAGACATGGTAAGAAAATGCATAAAATAAAACCTAAACTAACAAAGGTGATGCACCGAGGAATGAAGAACACCTGTCTTGCTAATTAAAATGTAATGCAAGATCATGCACAAATAACCAGATTTGCAATGAAAATTAGGAGGATGTAAATGAACACAGAGAGGGTTGAGAATCATCCATAGACATGCATTATTTTCTCCAAAGATTGATACAATACACTACAAAATGCCAAGAGGCAAAGTTGCATTACAGTTTTAGATGGGAGGTTTGAACTCCACAAATTCACCTGCCAAAGAGAAGAAGGGAGGGGCAAAACAAGAATGTCCAACCTTTCAAAAGAAGCCCCTCCTTACAATTTATAGGAAGAATGAGAGAGAAAAGAGAGAGAGATTCCAAATCTACCCCAACCACCTCTAGGTTGCATTTAATTCATCTCATTATGGTGGTAGGTGAGAACCCTAGCAAACCCAAAAAGTGGTGAACTGTATTTTGAATTTTTAAGAACTTGTTCCCACCTAATTAAAGATATCCAGTTGTAGTTGGACAGAGGACCTCGTAATATTTCCGAAAAGTCCAACCTTGCATGAATCCGAGCTCCCTGTGAAAAGTTATGGCCATCTGAATATCTCATGGCCAAGGTTTGCTTCTCCCGTTGCTCAAAATGTTACACCTCCCGAAGATGCGCCATATGTGCATGAAAATTACATGTCGACACTCTTTTTCCTATGCCAAGGCGCATCCTTTTTGTGTTGACATCCTTTTCTATGTGTGCTGCCTTAACTGCGCGCTGGCGCATCCTTTTCGTGTCGACATCCTTTTGTTGTGCACCCTTAACTTATGCCTTGGCGCATCCATTTACATGTCAACACTCATTTTTGCGCTCACCTGCCTCGCATTTTTCATGTCGACATCCTTTTTTTCATGTCGACATCACTTTTTTTCATGCGCCATTTTTCACGCGCCATTCCGCGCTGCGCGCTCTTCGCATCCATTTACATGTCGACCTTTTTGCGCGCATCCTTTTCGCCTCGCGCTTTGCGCATCCTTTTCATCGAGCTTTGAGTTTCTTTGATTTCCATATTCTTTTGCTTGTCTATATCTACCTGGGGAAAGATATATACAACAATTTGGTGACTCAATGGGATCACCTGCCTGCTAGGTAGAAGATCAGTGGCCTTTTAGCAATCCATTGGGCATGGAGTCATAAGTAATAACCTGAAACCAACCTGATATCTGATCCCGAGCCTGATACCGCAACTTCTTCTTCGAGAGCATGCTGAACTATAGAAATTCAACCTGAGAGCAACAAAACTGTGCATGTGAGCACTTAGGAAATTGAAACCTAACTACAACAAGACAATGTGCATACTACACTTAGAGGAATTGAAATCTAGGCTAATATTTACAAGGGTAAACCTTTTCCTTTTAGTAGCAATGTTTAAGATAGATTCCGTTAACCGGAATCGGAGTTCTCTCCATCCAATGTAGACAATTGGAAGGCATTACTACTTTTACATCCCGTGACCATGTAGGGGCCACTCCAAATGGCATCAAACTTGGAATGCCTTCCTGGTTTTGCCCGATCTGCATCCCATTTCAGAACTAGGTCCCCTTCCTGGAAGGTCCTTGCTCTTGCCTTCTTATCAAACCATCTTTTTACTAAGGCCTGATCTCTCTCAATCATCTAAACTACATGCTCTCTGATTTCTTCCAATTCCATCAACTCTGCATATCTGGCCTCCATTGGTTTGAACTCAGCCAACTCCAACTGCTTCATGAGCTCCAATGCTGGCAATTCTAATGATATAGGCAATACTACCTCTTTCCCATAGACCAACTTGTAGGGAGAATTACCAGTAGACCTCTTTGGTGTTATCTGTCAGCCCATAATGCTGATTTTAGCTTGGTATGCCATGTCCTTTGGTTTTCATCCAGAGTCCTTCTGATGATCCTTAGCAAATTCTTGTTCATGGACTCTGCTTGTCCATTACCCTGCGGGTAATAATTTGAAGAGGTGCTCAAATAGATTCCATTCTTGATAGCCCATTCTGTAATCTTGGAACCTATGAATGCCAATGCATTATCTGATATGATAGTGGCCAGCACACCGAACCTGGTCACTATTCCTTCATAAAAGTCTAGTATGTTAGACTCATTTGCTTCTTTGAGCGCTACTGCTTTGGTCCACTTGGTGAAATAGTCCATTGCCGTGAGAATCCACTTGTGGCCTTGGCTTGAGTTTGGGATTGATGACCCCAATGAAGTCCAATCCCCATTACATAAATGGTTGGTCAACCAAAATTGGGTGCAATGGAAGTGCTGCTAGTCTTTTTTTGCCTGTGAAGAGTGCACATTTCTTGCACTTTCTTATCCATGTATAGCAATCACTGAACACTGTGGGCCAATAATACCCTACCTTCATTATCTTGAGAGCTGTTACTCATGGGGTGAAATGTCCTCCGGAATCTCCATCATGAAAATCTCATAACACCCTCTCAATTTGACCTATCCCAATGCACCTCAATAGAACTCCATTGATGTCTTTTTTGAACAAAACACCATCAACAAGCACATATGGAATGGCTTGTAATCTAAAGTATCTCCTTTTGCTTTGCTCATTTCTGGAGGGCATAGGCCTGCCTGTAGGAAGTGTATCATATTCTGAGTCCAACAAGGAGTGGGCACATCATCATTTTCTTGTTCTTGACCATCCTGCAGTACCAAGGCAGTCTCTTTTTCATCACCTGCTTCAACTTTCCGACTCAAAGCTAGTTGTTCACATAGTCCTTTTCCACGTACTAGCTTAGTGACCTTAATTTCGATGTCATATTCCATGACACGAGTGATCCATCCTGCACGTTTCTCATTCAGATCCTTGTTTAGAAGGAAGTCCTTGACTCCCGCATGAGAGACCAATAATTGGATCTTATTGTTTGAGACTAGGTGCTTGAATTTATTTAAGCTCCTGATCACTGCAAGGACATGCTTTTCAATGAAAGAGTACCTATTTTCGTATTCCTCCAAGCCTTGACTGAAGAAAGCAATTGGTTGTTCTAATCCTTCTTTGTTTTGTTGTACCAAGATTGCAGAAATTGTGTCTCCACCACCAAAGGCATATAGCATGAAATCCTTGGAGAAGTCTGGATTGACGAGAGTCGGAGCTTGAGATATAGCCTCTTTTATTGCCTCAAAACTTGCCTTGCCTTCAGATGTCCACTTAAATGTCATGCTCTTTTTCAACATCAACGTTATTGGCTTTACGAGAGCTGCAAAGTTTGGAACAAACCTGCAGACAAAATTGATCCTTCCCAAGAAGCTTTGAAGAGCCTTCTTGTGACTTGGCAATGGCAACGCTCGAATTGCTTCAACTCTTTCTGGGTCAATCGTCAACCCCTCCTTTGAAACAATATGGCCTAGAAGTTTTCCTTCGTGAGCCAAGAATATGCATTTTTTGGGATTCAATGATACCCCAAATCTTCTACACCTCAAATACCCGCCTGATGAAAAGGTGATCCGCCGCATTTTTGGAGAATACAGTGATGTCATCAAGATATATCAAAACTATTTTATTGATCAACCCTCTTGAATGCCATATCCATTGCCCTTCGAAAGTGGCTCCAAGATTTGATAGCCCAAATGGCATCTTCGTAGGCATAGGTGCCCCATTTGGTGGTGAAAGCCATCTTGAATCGGTCATCTTCTTTCACCATTATCCGATTATACCCCGAGTAGCCATCTAGAGAGAGAATCTCTCCAACCGATACTACTTGCAATATTTGTTCCATTGAAGGAAGTGGGTAATGGTCTTTGAGAGATGCCCTGTTGAGGTCTCGAAGTCCACACACAACCTGATTTCTCCGCTCTTCTTCCTGACCGGAACCAAGTTTGCAACCCAACTTGAGTGCTTGATCGAGAATATAATGCTTGCCTCTATTAGCTTGTTTAGCTCTTTCTTCATTAGAGGCTCAATGTGAGGGTTGACTGGTCTCTGCTTCTGCCTGATGGGCTTAGCATCTGGATCCAATTCTATGGTATGTTGTGCCAACTTCGGATTGAAACCTCTCAAGTCTTCATAGCTCCAAGCGAAGACATCTGGAAATTCTTGGCAAAGTCTGTATGAAATCTGATTTCTCCCGCTCAAAGGGCCACTTTACCAATTTGAAGTGTTTTGCCTTCCCAACCTGAATTGGCTCAATCTTCTCTCTTGACTCGTATGTTAGCCTTTTCCTTACGAATCGGGTCGTTAGGGTGAAGATAGACTCCAATGTTACTAAACCTTGGGAAGCTTATTTGTCCCAAGCCGCACTACTTGATCCCCATACTACCGCTCTAGTCTGTCCCGATTCCTAGCCGAGAATTCAACCTCTTCTTGTAAAAAATTGATGATCTCGTTGATCATTCTCAAACACCGCCACCTTGTGTTATTATCTCTGAATCATGGCCTCACAATCACATGGATATGTGGTTGTGTTTTTTCCTTCGATGTTGTCAACCACATCAAATGTTGCTCCAATCACGCGAGCCTATCCGCAGCTTCATTTTTCTTCCTAGGTATGGACACGATGTTGAAAGCTTCAAAATCCTCAACGAGGTCCCATACCCTATTCTTGTAGTTCTTCAATAGGTCATTCTTTGTAGCATGTTGTCCCCTGACTTGATTGATGATTAGCTCGCTATCTCTAAACACCTGCAAGTTCTTTATGCCCTTTTTCCCGCCCAATGAAGTCCATGAATCAAGGCCTCATATTCAGCCGTGTTGTTTGAACAGGAAAACTGGAAATGGAAAGCTGAATAATATTTGATGCCTTGAGGTGAAACAAGCATAACTCCTCCTCCTGCACCTTGCCTACTCCTTGATCCATCAAAAAATAACTGCCATACCTCATTGTCATCCTTATGGTCTGGTTTGGTGATGCTAGGAATAGGCTGGTTTTCTTCATGTATGCAATAGACTCCTAGCTCAGATTCTTCTATTTCTTGGTAGGGATCAAAAGCATGTACCTTGCTTGCCCATTCATCAAGAGTCAAATCTGGGATGCTTCCAACTTTGGTGTCAGCTTCATCTGTGCTTTGATAATCTTCTTGATCAAATGTTGAACAAGTTGGCATTGATTTGGCTTGGAGTATGAGGCTCAATATGAAATTTTGTAATTGGTTCAGATCTGATTGTGACCTTAGTACCATATCTTGTTCTAAACAACATGTGTGACCAATCAGCAGATAAGTAGCCTCCAATTCTAGCTATGAAATCCCTTGATAAGCATAGGGCAAAGAGTGGTGGCAAATCTATCACTGACACATCTTGCAAAACGGTAACGTTGGGGCATGCATGCAAGGTAAGATTCAAACCTTTAATCACTCCCACCATTGCTACTACTGTCCCATCCAATTGCACTACCCCTTTGATATGACTTCATATTGAGACCCAACTGATCGCTATTTGCTTGGGCATGACAGAACTACTTGCCCTAGAATCAATCATGCAATTGTGTACTAGTTTATCCCCAATGATTAATGAAACATAGAATGGAGGGGGCTTAAAAACTTTACCTTGTTGTCCTCCATGATTCCCTTCAAGCTGAGTAGCATTTGTGAGGACCTTCTCTTGCATATGGACCGCTGGTTTGAAGTTGACCAATTCTTCATGGCAGCTTGTAGAAGATCTCTTTGGCCTGGGATGGATAAAGATTCCCACATTGATATATTCACATTTGTCTTCTTCATTTGATCAATGATGTTAAATGGGGATGAAAGATCTCTTTGTTGTCCTTTAGGCTGCACATTCCTTTCTTGTGCATGGGCAGCAACAACTGGCATTTGAGTTGGCTTAGAAGGTGGTTTGGGCTGTCCTGCATGTTTGGAACTATATTTTCTTACCAACACCTTGTGGAGTGATGGAAGGTCAGAGATCACTGGAGCCAATGACTTCCCTTCACCAATATTCCTCTTCTGATCTTGTGTTAGCTGCTACACTCGAGAAATTGTTTGATTCATGCCACAAAATCCTTAGCTTGCCAATTCACAAGTGCGGTATCATTTGGAGCTATGTTTTTTGAGATGTCCCTTGTTGCTGATTTTTTCGACTCACTTCACCCTCTACGCCTAGTAGTTGTCACCATCAAGGCTTGGTTCAAAGCACCATCAAGCACATAGATTGGTTGTGAGGTTCATTGCATGGGAAACACCAATCATACTCTTGAGCTATGTTGTTTTGCACTGGCACTAATGCTTTAGAAGAAGATGCAACATTGGGGTTATAGGGCTGAAATGGTCTATTAGTGGGAGGCCTTACTTGGCTTTGATTTGCAGCTGGATTGGGTGGCCTATTGGGCTGGTATGGTGGCCTAGCCTGGTACTGCGCTTGAGGCTGATACGGTCTAGCACTTTGAGCTTGTTGTCTTTTGATAGTCACCAGCTCATTTCCAAGGTTCTGCAATTGTTTCATAACCTCTGGAGTTCATTTGAAGCACTAGAGGATGAAGTAGAAGTTTCATTTGAACTTTGATTTCTAGGAGTGGGAATAGGAGCCAAAGTGGGTGCTTGACTAGTGCTTAGATTTTCTAAGTTTGGATACAAGGGCATGGGAGGCTCTTGGAGCCACCTTACCACTTGAATAAGACAGTTTTCAGCCCTAATGGCAATGCTATAAGCAGCAGGTAAGGTTATGCCTCCCATAGATTGAATTAACATAGAAATATCAGAATTCAAAGCCTTAAGATAGTATAGAAAAGCACCTTCAGCTGTTGGCCTAACGGCCACTGGAATTCTATCCCAAGACCTTTGAAATCTGAAGTTGAAGTCAGTCAGCTGCTCATTGGGAGCTCTCTTGATAGTTGTCAATTGTTCCAGTAGAGACAAATTATCTCCCTTTTCTCCAAACTGCTCATGGAGAACTATGCATAATTGATTCCAATTTTGGATAGAACCAGCTCCAAGGCTCCTAAACCATTGCAATGCCTTCCTTTGAATGAAGATGCCAAGCAATTTGACAAAGAACATCCATTTCATTTATCTCATGGATTACACAAACTTTAGTAATGTCTTTGACATGATCACTAGAGTGGTATGATTTTCTCCTAGTGAAAAATGGAATGTTCTTCAATGCTGCAATTGGAACTGGATTTTGTGCATTGAGGGAAAGTGGGCTGCTGCTAGTGAAATTGACAAAGGGATTTGGTGGTAGATGTGCCATTATGATTGGCCTAAGAACTCTAGTTGATGCGAGAAAAGGTCTACCAGGTGGAGGTGTAGACAAAGTCCGGTTAGGTGGAGATGGTGATCTTCGTGGTCCTCTTCCTCTCCTTCCTCTGCCTGGTGATAGCTGCAAGTGGACAAATAGCCCCTCTTCTCGAGTATCAGACCTGGTTCGAATTCTTCTCATGTACCTGGGAAACTTGTGCTGCTATACCACTGAATTCTATCCCTTCGAGTCACCAAATGTGTTAGATAATGAGCCTCAAAAGGCTAGATTCTGCCAAGTTACACACCAAACCTGACAATATTAAAAATAGAATTTAAAACTTTGAAGGACCCGAAAGATACAGTTATTCAATTTGATTATCGGATCTTGTTGCTCATCTACTAATCCTTAAAGGTACAGGTGAAACTTAGGTCATGCAAGGCAACTTACAAAACCTGAAATACACTGTGTCAGAACTTGGGACATGCTCAACACCTGGGAAAACCCGAAATACAAAAAACCATGAAATTTTTAAAGTCAAAATCTCAAAAATCTAAGAATACCCTTTTGAAGATTATCCCCGATCTATCAATCGGTGAAATTTTGACTTGTTTTGAGCAAGTTAAGCCCTTGAAAATCAATTTCAAAGTTCACTGAAGGTGAAAAATGAAATTGTAAAAAATTTCTAAGTCCAAATTTTTGAAAAGTCCAAATCTTGTGGAATGAATTCCGGCATTCAAAAAACCTCTGGTGTGGAATGACCTCTTGGTCCCATCGGGTGTGCCAAAACTATTGATCTCTTGGTTGGTGAATCGATCCCACCCGTGCGAATGTCTCGTCCAACCAAGCGTGCCAAAACTATTGATGGTCCCACCGAGACATCAAAATCAAGTGATGGTAAATCATAACCGAATGGAGATTTTCTCCAAGATCACAGTGGAGCTTTTCCCAAGTGTGGGACCTTGCGAAATTGGAAAAGCTCTCCGGATGAAGGCCGGTTCCTATTCCTCTGTTCAGATGCACATGTAAAATGTAGAGGATTTACTCAAAACCTAATTTAACTTTCCAAGGAGACAGGGTAAGAAAATGCATAAAATAAAACCTAAACTAACAAAGGTGATGCACCGAGGAATGAAGAACACCTGTCTTGCCAATATACACAAACCATTAAAATGTAATGCAAGATCATGCATAGATAACCATATTTGCAATGAAAGATCAGGAGGATGCAAATGAACACAGAGAGGGTAGAGAATCATCCACTGACATGCATTATTTTCTCCAAAGATTGATACAATACACTACAAAATGCCAAGAGGCAAAGTTGCATTACAGTTTTAGATGGGAGGTTTGAACTCCACAAATTCACCTACCAAAGAGAAGAAGGGAGGGGCAAAACAAGAATGTCCAACCTTTAGAAAGAAGCCCCTCCTTACAATTTATAGGAAGAATGAGAGAGAAAAGAGAGAGAATTCCAAATCTACCCCAACCACCTCTAGGTTGCATTTAATTCATCTCATTATGGTGGTAGGTGAGAACCCTAACAAACCCAAAAAGTGGTGAACTGTATTTTGCATTTTTAAGAACTTGTTCCCACCCAATTAAAGATATCCATTCGTAGTTGGATAGAGGACCTCGTAATTTTTCCAAAATTCCAACCTTGCATGAATTCGAGCTCCCTGTGAAAAGTTATGGCCATCTAAATATCTGCGCCAGGGTTTGCTTCCTGTCAGCGCTCAAAATGTTGCACCTCCTGAAGATGCGCCATAGGCGCTGAAAATTACATGTCGACACTCTTTTGCCTACGCCTTGGCGCATCCTTTTTCGTGTCGACATCCTTTGCTGTGCGCCCTTAACCTGCGCCTTGGCGCATCCATTTACATGTCGACACTCTTTTGCCTGCGCCTTGGTGCATCCTTTTTCGTGTCAACATCCTTTGTTGTGTGCCCTTAAACTGTGCCTTGGCACATCCATTTACATGTCAACACTCTTTTTCCTATGCCTTGGTGCATCCTTTTTCATTTCGACATCCTTTGTTGTGCGCCCTTAACCTGCGCCTTGGCGCATCCATTTACATGTCGACACTCTTTTGCCTGCGCCTTGGTGCATCCTTTTTCATCGGGCTTTGAGTTTCTTTGATTTCCATATTCTTCTACTTGTCTATATCTACCTGGGGAAAGATATATACAATAGGGTTTGTTCACCTTCTCAAACAATGGAGTATAAAGATCCTTCGATAAAGGTAATCTTCCATCTCGCATCTTCTAAAGACGAAATTCTCGCCTATTGAATTTATCAACCCTAGATCTTCCATCATTTGCCATAGCTCCCACTCAAGATAAAAATTTCCCGTGATTCAACACTTCAGCAAACCAAACTAGGCTCTGATACCAATTATTAGGAAATAAGGGATAAAATATGCGGAATAATCCCTCACATAATCGCAACAGTAGAGACTAATATGCAAAAATATTAAAGATCTCAAATAAAAGTGTAGAATAAAATAACACAACACAAAGAGATAGTATTTAATGTGGTTCACCTAATTTGGGCTACATCCACCAAGAATCACTTGCTTATATTTTATTACAAGCCACCACTCTCTCAATACAATACCTAGATTTGTTTGGAGCTATGCTCAATAAACTCTACATAATTCACACCCGAATTCAAAGCACATCTGCAATGTTTTTCATACATCTATCATATGCATAAAACCATATAAATAGACAACTACTTAAGAAGTTTTACAAAACCATGGGTATCAAAACCATGGGCAAAAACCGTCCCATAAACCTATGGGTCAAAATCCTGCCCATATGAGAAAATCACGTTTCCCGATATATTGAGCGAGGATACATGAAAAGTGTACACTTTTCAACACCTTCACACATGAAAATAGACTCCACAACCTAAAAATCAAGCTATACAATCATCACCATTGTGTTCAAAAGGACTTTCCTATGTAATTTCATATAAATAAGCATGCAAAAAGACATACGAGAGCTCAAGTTATGTATGAGACAAGTTGCTCCACAAGGTAAAGGAGTTAGTCATTTTTTGGTGAAAATTTGGACCAATGGGAGAGTGACGCAATTTTGTGCACCAAGTGCACCAAGGATTTGGTAAAAATGGTGCAAGAAAATGCACCCCCTCCCATTTAGTACCCTAGACCCTAATGTGACATCCTCTAAGCCCCTTTTTGCAATCTAAGCACTGTGCACATTTTCCTAGCCCCCTCACCTTTCCGCCTTAGCCAACCACATCATGTCAAGTAGCCCAATAGGGATGGGGAATTTTTTTGCACCAAGTGCACCAAGGCCTTGGTGCACTTAATGCACAAAAGCGCACTCCTTTCTAACCTTCAAAAATATGCAAGTTTTTACATTTTTTATTATTGTCGTGTTGCTTCTTCTCCACTACCAAATTTATTCTCCTCTCGCCATTGTTGTTACCTCGAATATTTTCCCTTGCACATTCCATCCATTTCCCATCATTAACCACTATTGAAATACAAAAATAAGGATTTTGGAGCTGAAACCATGCCTAGGTGCTGCTAGAAATCCTCTTAATAAAAAACAAAGATCCGCTCGTATCTTGCAAAACCAAGAATCAAAACTCGTGAAAATTGGAGCATCTCTTCCTCTCTCAAACTCATTCAAGATGAAAAAAAAAGAAAAAGGTTCCTCAGACCATTAATGGTAGAAAAATCAAAATTTGTGCCCAAGCATCCTTTTCTTCAAATTTCCGTTGATCCAAAAAGTGGGTGAAGCCAAGATTTTAAACGAAGCATTGTTAGGAAATAAGGGATAAAATATGTGGAATAATCCTTCACAGAATTGCAACAATAGAAACTAATATGCAGAAAATATTACAAATCTCAAATAAAAGTGTAGAATAATAATAACACAACACAAAGAGATAGTATTTAATGTGGTTCACCCAATTTGGGCTAAGTCCACAAAAAATCACTTGCTCAGATTTTATTACAAGCCACTTCTCTCTTAATACAATATCCAGATCTGTTTGGAGCTATGCTCAACAAACTCTACATAATTCACACTCGAATTCAAAACACCTCTACAATGTTACATTATACCTACCATATACACAAAACCACATAAGTAAACAACTACTTAAATAGTTTTACAAAACCGTGGGTATCAAAACCATGGGCCAAAACCATCCCATAAACCTATGGGTCAAAAATCCCACCCATATGAGAAAAAGCACATTTCCCGATATATCGGGCACGTTTTGTTTCGAGGCCAAAACAAAATTTCAAGGGCTACAGCCCCAAACCCATGCCACAAGGGGTTGCCTCATCCGAACCCCACTCGAGGCCCCGACTCCACCAACCCCGATAAGACAATTGTGGAAAGTGTACAATACTCTTAGTGTACAGTCTTCAACACTTTCACACATGAAAATAGGCTCCACAACCTAACAAGCATCTAGAGAAAAACCCATCACAGAGAAGTTGATTTCTCATCAATCGGAAGTGGGGAAGAGAACCTTAAAAAAATCTCTAAGACTCCATTAATGGCTGTCCTAGTAACTCCATGTTCAAAACCCGTGTCGTGAAAAATTTCATTTTTTTAATTTCTGAGCTTTCCGGTGGGCGAAACATAGTGAAATTTGGAGCATGTGATTGCGATAAAGAGCCAAACCCAAAAATTTCATTCCCATCACAAATCGAGGCCATTTTCACTACTTAATAAAAATAGCACATTCTATGCTTCCCCACATGCTAAAGATAGTAAGTCCCCGAGTTGCAAGTTTGATCATCTCGAGACAGTTAGAAAAGGTGTAAAATGGAGATAGGGCAAAAATGATAATTTTCCCAAAATAGCAGTCCCAAAAAGTAACATGCTAAAAATAGAAATGTGCTAAAAATAACAATACATGAATAATGAAAGAGGATGGAGTGTGTTAGAAGGTTTAGAGGATGATATTGGAGCAAAACAGGTGATATGTCCCAAAATAACAGGTCACAATCCTACCTGCTAAAAATAGAAAGTCTTCACTTTGGGAGTAAAAAGTTGCAAATGGCCTCATTCTCATTCATCTTTCCAATTTTTGGAGTCTTCACAAGTTTATAATGCAATTTCATGGTTCAAATGGAGGAACGAGAACTTCGAATAGGTCCTAGAAACATCAACGCGAGTTTAATTGTATTCAAGAGTATAATAAAGCATCGTAAGGCGCAATAGGAAGATACATTTTCAACACTCATGGAGTTTGGCGAGTCGAGGATTTTATCAATCAAGTGTCAAGGAGGATCATCATGGGAATTGTATGTGTTCATCCTGAGCTCACATTGGGAAATATTGGAACAATGTTTCTAAACACTCATTCTGTGGTCCAAGGTGTCCGTGCATCATACAGAGGTTGTGATCATCATCGAAAGGATCTTCATCAAAGCCAGAGGTATTCCCACTCATGCTTTGGAACATTCTTCTCTTATTTGTTCATTCTTTATCCTCTTCTCTACTCCCTTTCTAATTCTTTATTGTGATCAATCATGACGTTCATCCTATTCATTTAAATGTGGCTTTAGCAAACATTATAATAAGTTTCCTTGATTAATATAAAAGGGAACTTAATTTCATTCCTAATAATTTCAAGAGTCACACTTTGTGAGGAAAATGAAAGGTCATGTGGGGGTAGCCAAAGAGTCTTTTCTTCTTCTATATAATGTAATGGCATACTCTTACTTAAGGGTTGTCAATTTTGTACTCAAGAGAGAGATTATTTTTTGAGCTAAATAAGAGAGATAAAAATTCTTCCACTTTCCTTCATCATTTTTCCTCCATTTCCAACTATGTAACTTGATAAAGATGTCAATAAAGAAAGGGATTGTTTCTTTTCATGGCTCATGAATGTGTGCAACTTTGTGTGCATGGTTTCCTCTAGTCATTGATACTCTAATCTTGTTGTTTATTTCTTATAAATTATGGATGTGAACATTCTAATTAACTTTGGAAATAATATGATTTTCTACTTGTAGAGTTAATTCCCCTTGTCTAATTTCTCACTCCCTTCCCCATCTTTCAAAATTCCTCCCTTACAATTCATTGTAAGCATTTTTCATGGGTACAGTGGAGTGTGCCTGTTGGATCCCCGACCTCTTGGTCAACAACATATTTCAAATTCTTGTCATTCATAATAAAGTGGAGCTACACCACCCAAGCACATGGACCTAGAGTCTCGAGTGTTGATAACACATCCACCAATTTGTCCACTTGATAAATTTTATCGCAAATAGTTTTGGCACCCACCATCATGAAGACTTAACAAAAATCATGACTCCAAAATACAATCACAAGATCCAAAATTTAAAAATCAAAATACTCCAAAAATACAAAAATTGAAAAATTAAAAAAAAAGAGTTAAAGGAAATCCATTATATAAATCCCACTTTTATTCACGTAAATGACCCTTCATATTCCATAGTTCCCTTTCATATTCCCACCGTAAAGATTTCCCAAAATCGGGTGAAAAGAGATATACTAGGCTAAGCGGGTTGAGAGGAATTGTTGATCCCAATTTCAAGGATTCACAAAATTAACAAGAACTAATTAGAGATAATCCCTATTTATTTTCTCAAGCCTTGTCTCCATCCAAATCTATAAGTGATTTACTTGGAAATTCCATTCGAACTCCTATCGATACTCCCCCCATAAATTCTCCCATTTTCCAACCACCGTTGAATATTGAATTCCCTAGAGAGGAAGAAGAAGAATAAGAATAAGAACCAGAAGAAGAATTGGCAGAAGAAGTTGCTGAAGTGGAAGCTAAAGTGAAGCGAGAATAAAAATGGAAGATGAAGCAAAAAGATCTCAACCCACGTTCCATGGGGAGGAATACATGCCTTCTCACTCTCACACCACCTCCTCACAATCTACCAAAGCAAGATCATGCAAGCACTTTATAAAGTTCAAAGGTGATGGCACGTAACTCCCTGAAGAGCACATATCAACCTTCATCACATCATGTGGAATCCTTAGTGTAAAACATGAAGATGTTGCTATAAGATTGTTTGTGGAGTCCCTACAAGAAAAAGTAGCAGAGTGGTTCTACCTCCTGCTAGCTCGATCCATCACTTGTTGGGATGAAATCAAATCCCGAGCTTTTAAGAAAGATTAAAATCATCAAGAATGCCAAGATCTCATAGTTCAATTGGTATAAATGAAGAAAGAAACAAATGAGAATATGTGAGACTTCGTGGCCTATTTCAACTAGTTACTCTAGAGAATACTAGAGGAGGATTCACCATTTGACAAAAATGTGAAAAGGTTTTTCATTAATTCTCAATTACTGAAGTAGGATTCTTCTTACGAAAGGGTTTAACCAAGGAATCTAGCATAGGCACATAGAATGGCCATTGAAATTGATGATGATCTCATCCAATCTGGGAAGACAAAAAATCCTTCAAAGGGTAAAGTTAAACATCCAAAAGATGAAAAAACGGATCCATTCTTGTAGAAATTGGCAAATGAAATGACATATTTGAAGAAGGAAAATTTTGAATGAGTATCTCCTCAAAGAAATGACATAAATCAGATTACAGGAACTTCTTGAAGGATTTCCTTGGAAGCTCTTCCCGTCAATGCAAGTTGTAGAATTCGAGAGGACAAAGAAGGACTCAAACAAGAAAGTGAAGGCAATAATTTCCTAGAGATAGAAGAAGTGGGTGGTGACACTCAAAATGGCCTCATTGAATATCACTCAGGGAGTGAAGATGATGATGATGAAGATACACCCAGCTTTCTCATGTGTCATGTTCACTCATTCTTAGTCTCAAAAGGGAACTTCTTCCTCTCGTCGATGTTACAAAGAAGAAGAGAAAAGATCCTCTCGTGGCCACTTCATCAAACAAAATAATCAATCGAGGATATCCACTCCCACCTTACATGGAGTCTACATTGGAGAAACCTGATCTTGTGACAAGCGAGAGGGCACCCACTTTTCAAAGTAATTCCTTCGATGCTTCTTCTAATTATAAATCTAAATCTTCTCTTGCAAAATCCAAGTGTTTCAAAAGTTCCTAGTGTACCTTTCAAAATACCTGTCATTCCCAAGCATCTACCCCTATTTCCAAGCCTTTCCTAACTCCTAAAGTAGAGTCTTTACCTCCAATATCTCGCAACTTCTCCTTTTGACATCATTGAACATGCAAACAAAACCAAAGTGCAAATTACCAAAACCGAATATTTGTGGACTCATTCTAAGAATTTTGAGAGATTTGTCGGTATATCAAGGGTAGTAGTTCAAATACCAACACCACAAACCCCAATGTTGTAACTCCTAGTTCTATAGGATTTCTACCAAACCCACCTACACCTCCATCACAAAACATGCTTGTTTTGAGTGCATCCAAGAATGACAAGGTTGATCCTTTCTATGTCTCCCTTCTCGTTAGAGAATATGTATTGAAAAATTACATAATAGATTCAAGTGCCTCTGACAAAGTTATGCCTATGAAGGTCACCAAAGCTCTTAAAATCACCACAACTACGCTTAGTGGCTCTTGTTACTCCATGGAGTCCAAAGAAGTCCCACTTTTTGGAAATGTCAAAGATACACAAGTGGCTCTCGCCAAATTTCTGAACAAGAAGGTTTTAATGATGATTTTGGTATTAGACATTTCAACTTCATCTGGAATGTTGCTGAGTAGAATTTTCTGCCAATGATTGGGAGGGAAAATATAGATGAATTGGTCTTCCGTAATCATTCGGGTAAAAGGAGACATCGAAAAATTGCTTCTAGAAAAGAAGACGAGATACATGGTGCAAAAATAAAGAAACCCAGGAGCCAACATTTTGTACCAAAATAGTAGGAGAATGAATCATTTTTTGACAACTAATGAGGAAGACGAGATCCCAATCTTGATAGGATAAAACATTCCTTCTTGATGAATTTCAAATGGAGAAACCAACTTGTATGCTTACCTAGGAGGAGGAGATATTCTCATTCCCATTTGGGGATGAATATGATCTTGATCATGCCATCCATGGAGAGACAAATTCAGCCTGTGATGAGCCCTCAAAAGGTTTGAAAGAACAATCTATGTAAGATCTCCTAAGAGCCGTTGAAGAGATAGAAGATACTAAGCTTATTTTGTAACTCATGATGTAAGCCATGAATCAGACAAGACATGAATCTGATTGGAAGCCTCAACCAAGTGTGAAGATTGGCCATGTTGAAATAAAGCGAGATGAGAAATCCAATGCCCCTCTCGAGCCAATAGTTGATGGATGCAACAATGAAATGGAGGTATTTTCTTTCCCATTTGAAGAGAAAGACTCTTTCCATGATGAATAAATTGAAGCAAGGAGTTTGAAGCCCTCAAACTAAGGCTCCCTTTGACAAAGGAGAGATGGAATGCAGTGAGTCCCAAGATGATGAATAAATCCCTCCTAATGATTTCCTTGAACTTCAAGATGAGGATTCTTTGAATGAATGCAAAGGTGAACTATTGGAAATTTCAAAAGAGAACTCTATGTAAGAAATATCATACGTGATAGAAAATTCGAGAAGATCCCGCTCGATAATTCTTGATCTCTTAGCTCATGCCATGGCCATGCAAGATAGGTATGAGGTTACTTTTGATCCTCTAGTCAGTATTAAAAACCTCATAGTGGAATGGAGAAAAAGGATGAATTCATGATTTCTTGTGGAAGGGATGTCAATAAGCATGAATCTAGGGAAGAAGAAAATTCAAGAAATTCAAACAAGAACCAGCCTTGGGGCAGTGATGAGATGCTCAATGAGAGATCAACAATGTGGGTAAGCTCGGAAGGAAATTGGCACTATGAAACTGATTTCAAAGAGAATGAAGGCAATGGAATTTCTAAGCGAAGGCCTGAGCATCAAGAAGCTCATGTAGACTCACTCCTACCAAGTACACAAACAATCATGAAATCACCTAGATTTCATAAACAATTAAGGAGAGGAGGCTAATTTCAAGAACCAATCAATGGCTTTATGGAATAATGTCACTCGGCGTTGGCCACTCAGAGGAAACCTATGAGAAGAAAAGAGTGCTACAGTGAAAGTGAGTTATCCCCACATTATACTATAGATGATTTAGGGCTCATTGACATTTGGCTGCAAGACATTGCTCTTAGTGTCAAGTGGATTATTAGGGGTTTAGAAGGTTATGAGGTCTAGAAAATCTTGCTTTGTTATTGCATCTGTCAAGGATCCCTTTTGACAAGCAATCATGGAAAAACATGGGTTTACAAAGCCTGTTGCTCTCCCCTGTTCCAGTAAAAATTGGAGGAATGTTTGTTATGAAGAGTATATGGAAGGCATGAGAACTAGTCAAACCCCACTTGAGATGGGTAGGGGATGGTTTCAGGACTAGATTTTCCATCAATTCACACTCTTTATGGTGGTCTCCTATTGTTAATTTTCACAATGTTCCCTTTGCTATGGTCCCATGGGTTAAAATCTGTTGATGTTTAAGCATGGTATCAAATTTCTTGGGATATTTTCTGTAAAGCCACCCATTCTGGAAACCTTGGGTCCTTCTCAAAGCACAATTTAACCTTAAAAATGGAGATCAAGAATCTATTCAAGAAATTCAGAATGCCATACCTGAGGAGATGCTTCATAAAATTGGAGTTTCCTCCTACTCACTGGTGGCATGATTGGCACTGGCCTACTACGACTCCATTCGGTGGCCAGACAAACCCTGCCTTGGTTATCGATTCTTGTGCCTTCCCACATTCATTTCAAGAAGTTGAACAATACCGGAAGATTAACTCCCAAACAGGTCTGAAATGTAGATTCGATAACATTTGGAAAGCTCTCATTGAGCCAAAGAAGGATCATTTTCTCTGGTGCATTCTTTATCAGAACTTTTCGGTTGGTAAATGTCTGTAAAATATTGGGGTTGTTAATCCTTTGTGTCCTGCATGTCATCATCTTGATTCCCTTGTGCATTTTTTATGATTTTTCACACTTGCTCAGTCCACGTGGAAGTGGATTCACTCCCTCTTCCAACCTTTTCACCCTAAACCCTTCACCTGGAAAATTGTTTTATTGGGGACTCAACCTTACTTCTGTAAAATTCAACAAATTTTGGCAAATATTTCGTGCAAAAATTCTTTTTGAAATTTGGAAGATTAGAAATGACTCTATTTTTAATCAAACTTCACTTAGCCTGGAGTTTTCTGTGTATGCTAAAACTGGAATTATTTCTCATGTGTTGCTTCAGATCCAGGTCCAGGTAGAGAAAGTCCACTTGGAGGTGGAACATCTTCAGGATCTTCTCGCCACCGGGTAGCGCCCGTGCTCTCGGGTCAACAGTTCGTCTCTCTCAGAGCGACGGATCCCAGCCTCCCCTCGAACTTGGTCTTATGGCTAAGGTGCTCGTTAACGACAACAAGATTGAGATCGACATGCCTCCTCCTCCTCCGAGAGGTAGGCCAATGGCGTTTTCAAGTGGCTTGGTGACGATGGTGGGATGCTCATCCCCGATCCCTAGATGGTGATGGTTCTAGCTAGGGGATCCTCCTCAGTCACAAACCGGTAGTGGTTCGGATGGCCTTCTTCTTCTCCACCTCCGGTTCAGGAAAGGTGCCCCCTAAAAATTTCCTCACTTGGCTCTTGTAATTTCTCCAAACATAAAGGATGATTCGGCTAGTGATAAGGGTGATGGGTGAGATCCTTCACCATCCTCTCCCGACCCCCTTACAATGGGTTTGGATGATGCTTCGTATAGTTCTTTGCCTCCGCCTCCTCCTCCATTCGTCATGTTCGCCGATGCTACTTCATTAGCTTCTCTCGTGACTCATCATGTTTGTGACTTGTTCTTTGTTCATCTACTTTTTGTATCTCATGACACGTGTGTTCCTAACATGGTGTATTTTGGGGTGTGAATTCTCCACCCGTTTTTTTGGTTAGAAACCCTATGTATTTTTCTTGATCATATCAATATAAAAGTGTGTTTTAATCAAAAAAATTATGATGGCACTAAATTTTTTAAAAGACAAGGTTCCAATTTCATCCTCCTATACATATTTTGACACTAAAAGAAAGGATTCTTTGACATTGTTTTCCAAAGCAACATGATACAATCAAATTCATTTACTTAACATAATATACACAATTACGACTAAGAGTAACATTCATCAAACAAGAAAAAGTAACACGTATGAAATGGTACATTTTCCCAATACACAACATTATCATATACATCATGGAAATAATGAAAATAATTCATTCTATTCATAACAATATCATTGAAATGCTCTAAAAAATTACATTTCCTTCAGAAAACATGTTAATAAAAGACAAGTGTCGTTTTAATACTATTCTCGGGTACTTGCAACTACCGCAAGTTCAGTCTTACAACCGGTATGGAAATCCTACAGCGTTAAGCATAAATCCACACATTCATCATTTTGAAAAAATTTCAATTAAAGAGAAGAGAGAGGGAGAGATAGGAGAGAGAAGAAGACAAAGTTCGTTTCTCACGCATTCACACTTTCACATTCATTTGCACTTAACATTTTGGTACTAGAGAGAGAGTAAGGATGAGAGAGAAAGTTAAGAGGCATTTTATTTTCCATTCACAATGTCGTAACCATTTGCATTTCATGTCCATTTTCATTTCAAACCAATTTACATTTCCTAATTCATTTACATTTTCAAATCAACCAAAGTATCATAGTTGTTTCTAGAGAGAGAAGAGGGTGGAGAGAGAAAAACACCATACATTTCAAAATCCATTCATACAAGATAAAATATCGAATAATATTCTAAATAGCATTATGATAGTATTACGAGGTCACACTCGTGGCTAGAAGTCAAACGAGACTCTCAGAAGGAGATTCTAGCTAAAGTAGCAAGTTGAGAAAACTGACCAAAACATCAAAAGTGCTTACAAACTAGGTCTTGAAAAACTTGGTTTAAGTTTGATCACAAAGTTTGATGATTCCTACTTACTCCCCATATATAGATAATTCATCGTGTCTAAAGAAAGTTGATTACGATGAGCAGAGCTCAAGTTACAAGGGCAACTCCGGGGCCAGTTAACGTAATTATGTTCGACTCTTGTCACTCAGCAACTTGTAGGACCCAAAATCACTTGCAAAACTAGTCTCTCGAAGGAGTTTTCATTTAAATGAAGGTGGGTTACAATTTTCTTGTTCATAGTCTAGGTGTAGGTGGCAGTAGTTTTCATTTTTTTCTCAAACTAAGCAACAACTATAGGCCGAAACCGATCGCATTTTATTAAAATGAGCACGTCACTACAAGTGACTAATAAGCTAAGTGGGCTTAGAAATTTGACATGCAAGGGTGTTAATTAAGTTCAAACAACTTGGTTAAGTTTCCCCATGGTGTCCCACATTACTAGGGGTCATGTAAGGAGTTTCAAGTTTGCGGTACATTTGGGTGTGGTGCTCCATGGGCATAATTTCGGGGTCGGAATTTTTTGATGTTTGATAGTTCCAAATGAAGTAAGGTTTTATCATTGGTTGGAGTTACATTTCCTAATAATTAACATTTAATTTCCAAATGCAAGAAATAATGAAAGCAAAATTTAGTGCAAGAGAAAAGGGAAAGTCCATACTCTTTTACGCAAAACTCGTGATCCCCAAATTCGATAAGACCGCATCGCCTTCAAGCATTTCGACAACAATTTGTGGCTTGCTCACGCTTCCTCGCATTTCACATAGAGTAACAACGTATTTACAACTACTACATTTGAAACATCCCTCATTCTCTTTGTGCTTGAATGAATCCCATACCCTGTTCTACGACTCTTATTTTTACGCTGATAGGCGTGAACTATATTAGAAAGCCCGAGGGACTTTGACACGAATGATGACAATGGGCCGAGATCATTTGGTCGATGATGTACGGGCAATCGCGAGCCACACACGTGGATTTTTCTTGATTATCTCCCTTTTCGAGAAATTCATCGAGAGTCCTCTGGATTTTTTGTTTGTTCTGAGAAAAACGTTTCACAAATGCCTCAACTGATTCAAATATGGAAGCCGAGAGTGTTTCAGACTTACGTGACTGTGATTGCTGAAGGCGCGCATTGTTCAGATCTGCGAGGTGTTTGATCATTTCAGCGTGCTTTTTCTGCTGGGTCGACGCCTGTCTCTCACTCCCACTGAATTTCTGAACGCAGAGTGCTTCATTTGACGAAATCTCCATTGATTTTGATAATTCCGGCCATTGATTAAACAGTCTACGAATGATTTTAAGAAATGAAAGATGAAGCACTCCCGATTTGACCAATCCGCACACCAAAAAGTATGACCTGGGGCGGGGGATTGAACAACAAATGTGGCCGGAATAAATTCACTCCTCTTCGGTAAAATAACGGGAGAATTTTTTTAGTACAGGAGGTTAAATTACAAAGAAATAATTAAATTTATTACGCCGATAGGCGTGAACTAAGTTAGAAAGCCCAAGGGGCTCTGACACGGATGACGATAGCGAGGGTCGAGATCATTTGGTTGACGATGTATGGGCAATCGCGAGCCACACACGTGGCGGCTATGGAAAAGTTTGCATCGGTTGGTGCATCGTGGAAAAGTTCACATCGGTTGGTGTGTGAAAACGGAAAATTCAGCGAAAGTTATAAATGCGCCAAAGACAAACGGTTTTTTTCCTGTTTTGGCAATTTTTCCCATTTTTGGAGTATTCCGAGTATTGGCCGAGATTTATGCTATGAGACATTTGCACATGCGGAAGACTCCACCCCATCCGACAACTAATGGGACACCATTTGAACAAGTCCTAGCATATGCACTGAACATGAGGATAAATCTAAAATATTTGTATAGCTTGGAAATCATAAAATTTTATTATGCCGAAAGGCATTTGCACACGCGGAATGCTCCGTCACTTCAGAAAATTACCTAAGCATGGATGCTAGAGATGATTTTAGTAAACCGATATATCGAATTTAGTTTATTAAATTCCATATTAAAAAAATAGTAAAAAAGAAATTCTCAATCAATTGATAAAATCTTACTTTCATTACTACGTCAATCCTTAAAGGGTGGTCCTACATCACATGTTTTCCCTACAATTACTCAAGCTTACAACTAAAAACATGCTTGAAAAGTGCTAGAGGAAGTACACAAGTGCATTCTCGTCTAGCACAACATGCCTTTTTGACTTCAAATGCTTAACAACCTTGTGTTCAATTAGTCTTGTGTAAAGTTTCAGATTGCTTCCCCAATTTCGATTTCCCCACCTTCACACGTCCCCGCCCTCATACCCCTTCTTCGCCCATCTTCCTCTCACATTTCTCTTTCCCTCCACTTTGACTTCCTCGCACGATAGCTTTCGGCGTTTCCGTCGTACACTTCGCGTACGAAATACAACCAATAAAGTTACTAATACAACAATGTGAAATACAGATTTGATACAAAAGAATGCGATCTTCACCGTGGTGGGCATGTCTAGCGGGCGAGTCATAGGAATCAGGCATTCATTTTTGACCTACTTGATAACATATGCTCATAATTAATATTCATATAATAAACTACAATTTATTAAGAAATCAAGCAGATGTGTGGCTGAATCTCTGTACCTTTCAATGTTAGTAATTGTTGTCAAAATGAACATATATACAGAATGAAATTGACGTGTTGAATTCCGTGATATAAAAACATACTGTGAACCCCAACATGGTTGGTGTGAGGAGAGTTGAAGATGGGGGACATATTGCTTCAGTAGTCCTTGCTATCATCTACCGCTGCTGAGGCATAAACCATGGATCGATTCTCTGTAGACAGTGTGGGAGGCACATGCACAAGCACCAGATCCATGAGCATGTTTGTCGTGAAACCATCATAATAGGTTTTGAAATCCACGCTGTTAATTTCATGATCAGGGGAGTGGAGAACATGATAATGAGAATCATTGCTGTCGACAGTGTAATGCACAAGGGAGCTATCCTCCTCGCTCTGGACCAGCAGCCTTTCCAGGGGTTTTTCCCTTTCTATAATACCCTTTTTCTCATTAGTGTACGACGAATTAGCGTCGTTTAATAGGCCATGGATCTTGTGGGTTGCGACGATTTTCTTTGTCTCATGTTTTATCATGTAGTCCAACACCATGTGACGATACGCTTCATGCAGTTCTTTGTCACCATCCAGTTGTTTTGCCAGAGCTCTTAACATACAGTTTCCATCTGCTTTTATGCCCACAATTCTTAAATCCTCCATCCCTTCCTCCTACCCCTCCTCCGTCCCTTCCTTCTACCCTTCTCCTCCTTCCTCCTACCCTTCGCCTCCTCCTACCCTTCTCCTCCTTCCCCTCCTCCATCCCTTCCTCCTCCCCTTCTCCTCCTTCCCCTCCTCCTCCTCTTCTCTTCCTCCTCCATGTCCACCTCCCCCCTTCCTTCACGCCTCCTCACGTTTGGGGTTAGAACACTGAATTCTTGATTAAAATTGTGCATATTGAAAGCTTGCAAAAATGACGGATGCTGGCGTATCTCTTGAGATCTCTCTTAGGAAGAAATCTTCCTGAAAGAAATTTCACACTAAACCTTTGTACAGATCCCCAGAAACCAACCCAAATCTCACCAATCAGCCATGGAGATTAATTTCTTGAAAGATATCATTTACGAATGTTTGAAAATTTAAGAAGCCGTGGTCATGATTGCGAATAAAGTGGGACCCATGCTAATACACAAACGTGGTTTTATGACAGATTTGTACTTGTTCGAAAGCAATAGATGTGTATAGTGGATTTTATAGCCTGGAAACAATTTCAAGACTCATTGGCAATGATCAAATTTGAAGGGCTACTCCAAATTTCATTGTGAAGGGTGTATATTTAACCAACCCTTCCATGATGAAAAGTAATATATATAGTTACATTTCACACGACAAGAATATATCTACTATATACGTCAAAAAAATAAATAATAATTTTTTAAATTAACAAATATATTTAAGCACAAAAAATTCCCAAAATCCCATCAAATATAAAATCTGACTAGACTTGAGTATTAACGGTATGTTTATGGTGTAGGAAGGTATGAAACCAAATAGAACACAAACCACATCTTGAAATCCTTCACTTATAATTCACTCAATTTACACATGTTTGTATAAGTTTGATGAAAATAGGGAAATCCATTTCGAGATATAAATTACAGCCTAGCCAGGACTATCCATTTCACAGACTACACCATGATAATTTTTCATTTAAGAAAAATCAGGGTACAAATACCCAAATGATGTTGTTGTGTGATCCAAACAACATTTAGCAACCATGGAAGCGTAATTTCCATTGATGATAAGGAAACTAAATGTGCATTGAAAGAAAGTTAAAGAGGAGGAGACAAAATCATTCAAGGACCATAGGCATACCTATGCCACACGTAGAAATCTCATTAGACCATCCATGGGCCATCGCTCACCACTTCAACATTGGATTTTCTGTTTCCAAAAAAATTCATTTGCTCATGTGGTACTGGTATTATTCCTCAATGCTATTGATACCATAGACTCAAAGTATGGAGACTCACAAATGACATGCAATGTACATGACTTCAAAAGCTTTTCATTGTAGACTGTAGAATATTTTCAGAGAATCAGGTATTGGAGAATTAGAAATGAAATTAAATGCAACCATTTAATGGAGTTCTCAATTGTGTTGCAAGTTGTAGCAATCCCGGTTCCCAATCCCATCTTGCAAGATTGTTAACATTAGTATTCAAAATCAAACATTTTCAAATTATTTTTTTATAGAAATTACTTTTATATTTTCATGGTGAATTGTAGTATTGATATCAAACATTAAATTGGAACTAATAGTATATCCCACTGCCTAATTCCCATTGACTCAATGATTCATTAATTGTTATGAAACATCTACACCCACTTTGGGATTTGCAACTAACAAGTGACAAGGAATTTTTCATTTCATAACTTCTTTTGAAACTTTATGTAATAATTTATACTTCTATTTTGTCAGGCAATTTACAATTTTTTAATTTATTTTAATGGCTAATTTTTTGTTTGCATTTCTCGGGTCGCAAGCCCTTGGACGGGCTATGATGGGCTCAAATTTGATCACTGCTCGTTGGAGAGGTTTATTCGATTTCGTTATCGGTATATGTGTGTGGGTATTTGTTTTTATATGGTCGTAAAAGGAAAACGTAGAAACAACAAGAATTTAACCTATAATAATATTACATAAGGTAATACTTACATAAAGTAGTCTAATAATTATAATTATAATTATTATTGTTGTTGTTGTTGGTTAAATATAATATTAATAATTATTATTATTCTTATTATTATGCCGAAAGGCGTGTTCTATATTAGAAAGCCCAACCCTTTCTGAAAAGCGACAGAGGCATCAACGACTGAAATTTTTGGTGGGCGAAATAGGGACTTATATCTGTCATTCACGTGGTCTCGAACAGTTGGGTAGGAGTGGTGGGTGTCTAAGAACTGTCAGAAGCATGGCCTTTCTTGGGAGGGAGGAAATTATTAAACATCGATATTTAATGTAAAACATAGAAGTTTTATCACCCAATGGTGTGCCATATGTAAAGCAAAGAAGAGATAGGACAAGTAGACGTATGGTCGCCCCTGCTCTGTGGCAGTGTATGGAATTGACCCCCAAAAAAAAAAAAATTTCTATAGGGCTTTACTTGAGGATTGCATGCGAATTGATGGAAAAGCTCATGTTTTGGTTGGTGTGAATATACTATGGTGCTCGAGTTGCCTGCCAAGTTTAAGCTTCTGCTTCTTAGTTTCTAGATTTCCATTAGCTCGTGTTCGGGCCGAGGCGGCATTTTTCCTTCTGTTTTCCCAAGTTCACAATGATGGCTTGCAACACGATGAAAGAGGCAATCCACCACGCTACACAAGCAGCGACAAGTTTTTTCGTTGTACCCAATGAACCACCTCATTGAAATTTCATTTCGATGCGGATGCGCATAACTTTCTGGGTTGTCGTTAGCAGCCATGCCTATTTTCTTGAGCTCAACTGGTTGTTGTTTTGGGTTTGCACCATTCTGCTCTATTATCCTCAGCAGAGCTAAAGGTTCCTACTCAAATTTTCATTATTGGCTGTTATGGGTTTCATCACTGGGTTGAGCTTGTGAGATTTAACCTCCACAACTCACTAAGGGTTTGTAGCAACTCGATTGCTCTATTCTTTAATTGTTGTGCCCTGTTACATGTTAGGTCGGCCATTGCTATGGTGCCCTATTTTATCGACCCAAACTTTCTCGGTAAATTTGATTGTCATGCCCAAACGTTCTCGGTAAAGTTGATTGTCGTGCCCAAACGTTCTCGGTAAAATTGACTACTGCCTTTAAGAAGCTTTCCCTTGTTCCAAAACATTTTCTTTCAGGAATAGATTTATCATCCTCGTTGGCGACCTTCGCCAACTTCCACCTATCATGGACATACCTCTATTTTCCAACAATTCCTATGAGGCTAACCTATGGAAAGGCTTCATGACAACCATCTCCTCAATGTAATCTTCAAGCAACATGGTTCCAGCTTCTACACAAGCATTGTTTTGGAACTTATTGCTCAACATTCATACTTCTCTCCCTCTCTTTGAAGATTGGGAGATCCTTCTGTCAGGAACGCATTCTTGCCTTTCTGAACAAGAAATCATTGAGTTTAAAGATGACCCCCATCTTTTTGCTAAAAACGGCCTAGTCAACAACCACAACCTTCAAATATTAAAGTCCCTTAACTCTCCTATGGCTAGATCAATCCCTCTAACCATCAGACATGATGACTTCAGAGAGGCTGATGATGATCAATTGCGACACAAAGTTGTTTGAATCAACCAAAAATTCATGCTTTCTGCAAACTTGTCGGTGGAAACATGAATTTTCAATAGTGTTATTGGCTCTGTCATTGGCATAGTCAACGAATGCTCCTCCGATTCCTCCTAGTTTTCTTGTATTTGTTGTCGTCAGATTTGATCGATACTCACATCCTCCTTGGGATGCAAACAACCCCTTCCATGTTCTTGTACCTCCATTTTCCAAAGGTAATTGAGGACAACTACTTCTTTAAATGGCATGGGCATTTTCAACCCACAAATATCAAGGGCTTACTCTGCAGTGAACCACTATTGACATAGGAGGAATATAAAGACAAGGCCTAACCTTCACGACTATATCGTGAGTTCCCTCATTGTCGGCCCTTCGTACCTCTCCTCCTTTTTCATTCAACCGCTATAGAAAAAAGTCCTTTGCACCTCTACTTCAGTCACTCTTAATAGAGGAATCTTGCCTTCGATCCCTTCCTTCATCTCTCCTCTCTTGGACTCATATTTTGTTGCTCATTTCTCATTTCACCATGTTCATCCGGTTATTATATACCCACCTGCTTAACTTTAACTTTCCTTCTAGCTCACATTCGCCTCATACTTTCGGCGTTTTCATCGCACACCCCACGTGCGATTGCTAGTGGTATAAGCTAGTAATCTGGTGGTAAGGGGATTTGGTTAGGTTTAGCACCTATGTGATGCATTAATGAAATACCCGTGCCTCTTGTATACGACTTCATAGATGAATGTTTATACCCTGTCGACTGCCTTTGCCCACAAGTTTCAGAATATTTTTCACCCAATCTATTTTGTGCAAGGCCTGAATCACTCTAGTCTTAGGAAATGTGCCTCCTTGAGCCGTCCCTCTCTACATAGTGCTGAGAAAAGACAGGGTTTCACGCATAGAGTGAATGAGACAAATCATGCAGAGACATACGTGGAATACTAGGAAAAGGCACTTCCCATGCCCATGTCTAAATCAATACAACTACTTGAAATAAAAGATAAGGACCACGAAAAACCAAGTGGTAGCTGACGTCTACCCTTAGAACAATGCTAGAAGGGTTACCGTGCATGTAGCAGAGGTGCACAGAAACAAAAGGAGCAAAATCAAGACAGCTAGGCGTTACATCCGAAAGAGGCACCTCCAATCGTCAATTTTCTTCTTCCTCTACAAACAACAAACAGAACCACGACAGGTAGCAGATCCTCTCAGAGACATTGAACATGCCTTAGATGCAGATATAGATCTAGATCAACCAATTTGTATATAGCAAAATGAGGAGACATTAGGGATACAGATTGATCTCCATCCATCAGAGCACGCCAAGCCTCCTTGTACTCTACCAAAAGAAACACTCACCCACCAGCCCACACATTCCATTCTTTTTTATTATTTTTAGTAGTTGTTGGGCACTACAGGTTAGGTACCTTTACTGCTGGAGCTATTACGAGAATAATCATTCTAAGATCAATTATAGGTGGTCACCCATTTCCAAGTGGCAAGCTTCCCTTAGAAAATACTGAATAAAAGACTTAAATCAAGAGTTCTCCATCCCTTATATTGAATAAAATCTCACCTCCTGATTGGAACTCAAAATACAATTAAGGTTATCACATGTATGTTGAACAAAAACATCTATGAAGTTAATCTAGAAATTCTTCTAAAATGTATCAGCCCTTTAACTAGTAGGAACAATACAACCTCTTTCTCAATTGAGATCATTCTTCAATGTTATAAACAATTTCATTGAAAGTCATGAAAATTCTAGAGAGATCTCGAGAGCCTCATAGTGAACTAGATAGAATGCCCCTGAACTCTATTCTATTCTCCGGACGCCAAATAGATGTGAACTATAGGATCTGGATCTGGACAGTTCTCTCCGGCCCCTTCCCTTTTTGAAATGCTTGATACTATTTCTTTTTATTTTCCAGGATTTAAATACGCTAACAATCCATCGGATTGATTAATTAGCCATCTATAGAATTAGCTTCAACAGCAGCTAGATCCAGAGGGAAGTTGCAAGCCTTACATAATATCTAGATCAAGAGTGAATAAAATGAGAAGATTGATTACGCATTAATCGAAGCCCAAATATATGATATTTTTTATCAAATAAATTGAATACCTTGAAGCATTTGATTACACTCGTTATTAGGGAGTGGTAATGACTGATTTCTTCCTGCATTAATATATTTATGGTAATGAAATAGAGATCTGTTTTTTCTTTCCAAAATTTGGAGAAGGGTTTACGGATTTACCACCATGGCATATGCCTGAAAATATTGCAATCAGAGGCTTGCTACCTGACATTTAGGTGATCTCATTCATACAATAGCCTGATCTTGTGCTTTTAGGTATTCTTTTCTATTCTCTAAGACTGCATGCTAGGATTTGAGATGATAGTAACTTACATGCAACACTGAACTATTACACTATTTTATCTCTTCTGGTGCAAGATATATTATAAATAAAACGCCACCTGATCCCAGTCTTAACACCCAGGGTGAAATAGTATGTATATGCTTCTTGGAAAACGGAATTAAGTTTTCTGTCGTAGTGGCACCAATAGTCTCTGTTTCATTAATGAATAACTGAAATACTTAGTGTGCATATTTCACGCATCAATCTTGGCGACGAATTTGCAGGCTATGCAATAGTCACCATGTAGGATTCCTTATTACCCAGATGTGGGATATCATATAAAGATACGGATACAATTAGTTTTTAAGTCACCTCTAAGCGAGACACCATTTTGGTGTATGATACACCATTAATAAACAAGGTGTATAACTCATGTAGACCTCCTCTATGAAGCATACATGCCTTAACATCAAGTCCATACACATCACCCAGTTCATGACTATCAGCTTGCATGCAATTACATTTATAGCCATGTTATAAGAGAAGCCAATGTTTAGTAGCTTTTATAGTTCATGTCACCAAGAATATCTACATGAACCCTTACATGTATTTCTTTCTCTGTAATCCTTGAGATGATTTTCGTTGTGTGAAACTCAACACACATGCGAAGATTCTTAACTACTCAGATAGGTGTCCGGGTTGATGTTGTTGGAAATATGCATGTGATGCATATTTAATTCCAACTATAGTTTTTTTAGGAAAGCTAATTTTAGCTTTAGTCTTGTTTTAGTTTGCTTTAGTTAAGTTAGCTTTATCTTATTTGTATCATTAGATTTAATTCAAATAAATGCTGTTTTAAATCATGCATAGCATGCAACTATTTTAAAGCATGAGTTTAGATTTAGAATGCTCAGTTGAAGAGCTGTTAGTGGGTGAGTTATTCTATTTAAATAACAACAATTGTAATTGCTTTGTATGCACACACAAAGGTGTGAAATCTGCATAAGCAAGGAAGAATGTGCATTGAAAGCACACAGTACACTGCACGCATGACTTGATTGTAAAGAGCTGAAGCTCGAGTATGATGAAGCTTTTATTAATGGAGATTATGCAAAGCAGCAAAGGTGCTGGTTCGAATATTCATCTGTTTATGCAAGTTATATAAGTATTCTGTTTATTTCTTTTATGTTGTTTGTTGTATAAGACTGCAGATTTTCTACAAATTGGTATCAGAGCAAGGTTATTCCAACAACTTATTAAATTGGTAGCAAGCTATGGCTTCTACATCCGGCATGCAGACGCTGCAATTTAATGGAAAGAATTACGAATACGGTGGGTTGACCATGAAGGCGTTATTCAGATCTCAAGATGTGTGGGAGATCGTTGAAGATGGGTACACAGAGACCACAAATGCAGCAACATATATTGCACTTTCTCAAGAAGAGAAAGATACTTTGAAGGAGTTACGAAAGAAGGACGAAAAGCTCTTTTTATATTCATCGTGCAATGCATGAAAGCATTCTTCCAAGAGTGGCAACAACTAGTCAAGCAAAGACTGCATGGGATACTTTACAAGTTGCATATCAAGGTAAGGAGAAAGTAAAAACCACCAAGCTACAGTTACTTCGTAGAGATTTTGAGAATTTAGCAATGAAAGATTCAGATTCTGTAGAATCATTTTTTACATATGTAGTTGGCTTAGTCAATCAAATCAAATCTCATGGTGAGACTCTTGAGGACAGAAGGATTATTGAAAAATTGCTTTAAAGTTTGCCTACGAAATTTGATCCTTTAGTTGTTGCTATTGAAGAAACTAAGGATCTGAGTCAATTTTCTATTGATGAGTTGCATGCATCACTAATCAATCATGAACAGAGGATGAATAGATCACATGCAAGTGTAGATCAAGCTTTTGCATCTCAGATAGCAGGTAGTCGTGGCAAAAGAAGAGGAAGTTTCAGCCCAAGAGGCAGAGGAAGAAGTCCATCTAGAGGACGTGGCAGCAGTTCATCAAACTCAAGTGGAAGAGGACAGAATCAAGAACAAAGTTATGGTCAAAGACAAGATAAGTCTCATGTTCAGTGTCATTATTGCAAGAAGTATGGGCACTATGCTTATGATTGCAAGAAAAAGCAATATGATCAAGAGAGGCAAAATCAAAATCAGGTTGGAAGTTCTATTTCTAAACCTATGTTTATGCATGACACAAGGATTGTTGAAGCAATACCTTCTTTATCCCCTATTGAGTGTAATTTATCAAAAGAGAGTCCATGTGATGTATGGTATTTAGATTCAAAGTCATAGTAATCACATGACAAGCAATCTAGATTTGTTTTCTAGTTTGGATGATTGAATTAAGAGTGATGTAACTCTTGGAAATAACAATATTGTGTTTGTGAAAGGAAAAGGCACAGTTAGTATTCTAACAAGACAGGGGGAGAAAACAAGTATGCAAGATGTTTACTATGTTGCAGGTTTGAAACATAACCTTATGAGTATTGGACAACTGGTACAGAAAGGATACCGAGTCTATATGGAAGACAATGAGTGCGTGATTGTGGACAAAGCTCCTAGCACTTAGTTGATTGCAAAAGTGAAGATGAGCAGCAATAGGATGTTTCCATTGATTTTGAAACCTGGAAAGAAGAAGAAATCAGATCTGTTTGCAGCAAAGTCATGCATTAAGCCAAATCAGTCTTTTGTTGAGTCCTGCACTCAAATAGATGAGTCCTGCGCCAATGAAAATCAGGTCTGCGCTACAGTAAGCGAGTCCTGCGCTGATTCCTATGTAAATATAGTTGAGTCCTATCTGAAGGAACACAATCAACTTTTCATTCAGTCATGAAGGATGAAACATGGCTTTGGCATCTAAGGTATGGACATTTGAATTTTGGAGGTTTGAATTTATTATATAGAAAAATATGGTTAAAGGTTTTCCATTGATTCAAAAACCGGAAAGGGTATGTGAAGGTTGTATTTTGGGAAAGCAACACAGAGATTCATTCCCAGTTGGCAAAACAACAAGAGCAAGTGCACCACTTGAGATTGTACATTCAGATTTATGTGGACCTATGCAGACAACTTCTATTGGAGGTTGTATTTATTTTATGACATTCATTGATGATTACACAAAAGTTTATGAATTTTTGCAGAATATCATGGTATACACATGAAGATGTACTACGGATGAGGAACCGATGTAGAATGGTGTGGGCAGAGAGGAAAAATAGAACCATCATGGAGATGGCGAGAAGCATGTCAAGGCAAAACATCTTCCAAATGAGAAAAAGACCACGTTAAAAATATTTTATATTTTGTGGGTGTCCAATGAAACGAGTCTTAAGAAGCGATAAGCTTCCTCGGCGGATGTCGATCAACGTTTTCAATTAAGAGAAAGAAGCATACATGATAAAAGATGTAAATAAAGACTAGATTTTCAATGAAATTGCGATGAAGATGTAGAATAAGCGCACACGAGATTCACACAATAGATCCGAATCTGTAAAACACCGAAAGTGGACTGCCAGAAGCGGGTCCGAGAAGCGAAAGCTTCCTCGGCGGATGAAAGAAAAGAAGCATACTGATAAAAGAAATAAAGATAGATTTTTGGTAATAATTTACAAAAACAGGAACTATGAAATAAATGTTGGATTTGTGTTTTTGTATCCTTTTACCTATCTCTGAGATAAATCGGCGTCATGCCCAGGTAGAATCGGCGTCGATTGAGACTGATCGGCGTCGATTGAGGGGATCGGCGTCATTGGATAAGATAAGATCGTCCTAGAGACAGATCGGTCAATCGGGGTGTGTGACAAGATTCGGGGTGGAAGGTGAATGTAGTCTGATCTGCTTTGGATGTGCGAAGTTGGCGAGACACTGGAACAGAGTCACCGATGATAGATGGTGGTGCGATGCTGATATGACAGGGACAGAGTAACGGTGCTCCTCTCAGGGATTGATTCGGACAGGATCTGCCCTAATTTGATACAATTGATGCTAAAAGATCTCTCTTTCTCAAACTGTCTCTCTCGCTCTCTGCTTCGCTTTTCGCTCGTTCGTAATCTCTTCTTCGGTCTCTTGGTCTCTTCCGGTCTCTTAGTCTTCGGTCTAGAAGCGAGTTACGGACTTGCTTTATAATCGGCGCGCTCCTAGAAATCGGCGCCCGACCATATGGGTCGGCGCCGATCGCTTGAAAAGACTCCCGAGATGGCAAATTGATTGATTCGAGAAAGATAAGACTTATCCCGACTATGGGAAAATATCCCGCTTAGGGAAGATTAAAAATAGATGTGATACATGGGTAGAATAAATTTGGGGTGGATAAGTGATTAAGATGCATGGGAAGAAGCGTAATTAAATATTTAATATTTAATCACTCATGGGCAAGATGTGATGGGATGAATTAAATTTGGAATAAGTGATTAAATCACAAATTGGATAATATCCCAAGGGGATAGTTGGTGACGTAAACGTGCCCCAGGTTACCTAAGCAGGTAAACGAATGTGAGGGACACTAAATTGAGAAACCAATTTTAGGTGTCTACATTTTGCCCCTTTTTGTCAAGTAACTTGCGATAAGCAAGGTTATGAGACAAAAACAAGGAGATGGAAGAAGAGAAGAATTTGTGGTGATGTGATCCCCCTCAAACTAGGGATGGGATGGATAATAGAACAGACGATCCCGAGTTTGAAAGAGGTAGATGAAAAATGCAGGATGCCCCAGTCGGATATCTGGAGTAGATCTGATCATTGATGACGCATAAAAATAAACAAAAGGGCAGCAACCTAAGGAACTCACATTGGTAGGGAAAACTAGCCGGTCTCCTCATGAGACAACGTTAGTGCCTACAGACCCATGAGTGTAAGGAGAACTGCAAAAATAGTCAGCATCTAGAGAGAGACACATTGGTAGGGACAACTAGACGGTCCATAAATCAGACGACGTTAGTGCCTACAGACCCGCGTAACTCTAAGCGGCCAAACAAAAGGCGAGTGCTCCACGCAAAGGGAACAAACTCGAAATAGATCGTGATATCAAAAAGAGGTGCCAAAAGGCAATTTTCAGCACACCACAATGATCAGATAGATAAGTAAGCCAAGCATCAACACTATGGCAAAGAGACATGAAAAATCGGCGGCGACCAAAATAATCGGCGCCGATCAAAACAAGCGGCGTCGACCCAAAAAATCGGCGCCGACCATGCTCGATAGGCGGCGGCTAGGAGAGACAGCCAGGGGCAGAGGAGGGTGGAGGAGATAGTGTCCTCCACGCTTCAGATTTTACCATATAGAGATTTGATAGATTTTGTATTTGTATAGTGATGTAGCCTCGATTGGAAGGCATTGTATAGATGGCTTGATTAGAAGCCATCCATTTTTGTACAGACACACATGTATATATAGATTCATTATTTGTCATATAATTGTACTCATGCTTTTTGGTTTAGATATAGATGGGTAGATGGATATAGATAGAGGATAAAATAGATGTGATTGGATAGATATAGATGATAGATGATAGAAATAGATGTGATTAGATAGATTGAAATGTGGATAAAATAGATGTGATTGGATAGATATAGACTGATAGATGATATATGTGATGTGGATAGAACTTTGATAGATGGATATGATGTAACTTGGATGTACATGTGTTTAAATATTTTGATGAATAAATAGATAGATGTGTTTGATGTATGGATTAGATATAGATAGATGTAATGTATCTTGGATGTACATTTGATGGATAGATTTAGATATAGATAGATGTAATTTTAATGAGAAATGAAAAAAGATAGATGTTTTGATAGATAAGAGGAATTTTGATAGAAGATAAATTTTGATTTAATTAACATGTGAAATGCCAATTTAACAGGGTTGCAAGACAAAGAAATGGGGAATACTCCTTGCAAGAGCCAAAGATGAAAGCGGAAACAACCGTGACTTAGAAGAGAAGATACTCGGAGAAGAAGAAAAATGATAAGTTGGACTTCCAACCGACCATAGATAAAATCCAGAAAGGAAACCGAAAGACCAAGCAGACAAGGCCCTATATAAGATTAAAATAAATCTGACACTAACTAGTCGCAAACCAGATCTAGGATAGAAACGGAAAGAAAAGTAAGTAAGTATCTTGTCGGAACTTACAAGGGACAGAATACATGTCCATAGTGGGAAAATAGGATTCTCCATATGATCGACAAAAAGGTCCTAAATCTCAGCTTCATGATTTTGACAGAAAAGCAAACTGATCAATGCGGGAAGTTTGCTTGATATGGAAAGACTGATCGATGCGGGAAGTCTTTCAGTGATGCTAAAAAGTGTATAAACCAGTGGAAGGCTGATTGATTACAAGAAGCCTTGAATATTTCTTTGAGAAGCAGCCGTCCTTGAGGAGCGATGCGTATTTTGAATTTGAATGATAGCCATCCTTCGAGGGTATGGTCTATATTTTTAGAATTTTGATTCGCTTGGTAAATATGGATATTTGTCCTTGAGGATCAGTCTATCTTTTGGATAACATCTTTTTTTTTTTTTTTTTTTTTTTTTTTTTTTTGAAACTTTTTGAAAGAAGCTGAGTTTAGACCTAGATAGATCAGATGGAGGGGAAGAGAGCATAGAAGAACATGTACTCATGCCCCGAGTAGATCCAATTAAGATAAGTACTTGGGACAGATGAAGTGGTGATTAAGGTATTCCTACCATGAGGAGGAACATATCAAAAGAAGCGTGCTGATGAGTAGAGCCGCGATACTCATATTTAAGGTAGATGAGGCAATAGGCGGAGAACCACACGATTTCAAATCACCACAAAAGTAGATGACTGGTTATTAGGACGGATGAAAGATCTGAGTTGCGACTAGATTTGTGTAAGATAGATTTTAACAATAGAAGGGCCGTAAATGCAAAGCATTAAGAGGTTCCGCTTCAGGGATACCATCCATGGAAGATAAACGATAAGCCCCAGACCCATATTTATGAGTGATAATGTAGGGGCCCATCCAGTTGGGAGCAAACTTACCACGTTGACTCCTTTCGAGTGTAGTGACATTTTGATTTTCCTTAAGAACAAGATCACCAATTTTGAAGTCACGGTGTTGCAAGTGCTTGTTATAAGCACGTTTGACACGCTCGAGATAGACTTGATGATGCTCAAGAGCGTTAAGACGCCGCTCATCTAATAATTCAAGTTGTCTTTAGACGATTTTGCGATAATCCTCATCGCCGGAGACAAATTCTCTGAGAGAAACACGGAGAGATGGGATTTGGACCTCAAAGGAAGGGCGGCCTCGAGACCCATAGACGCGAGAGAAGGGAGTAGCACCGGTAGGAGTACGAATGCTAGTCGATAAGCCCGAGAAGAAGAAAGGGATATGTAAATGCCAATCCCTACCCACCGGCTCGACTAGTTACCTTTGCGAGGATATTACGCAAAGTTTTATTGGGCAACGCCGGCTTGACCATTAGCTTGAGGATAGTATGGAGAAGAAAAGCTGAGCTTGATATTGAAAGCATTGCGAGAGATTGCAAATCAGCGTTCTTGAAAGACTTACCATTATCGTGATTAGCTTGTGTGGAATGCGAAAGCGACAAATGATGTGTTGATAGAGCGAAATCAACTATGGGTTTAGCCTTTGTTGAAAAAAGGGATAGCTTCTACCCACTTAGTAAAGTACTCGTGGCGTAATGATAGAATGATGGCGTTGTGAAGAAGCGGGATTGATGAGACCAATAAGATCAAGACCCCCGCTGCGAAAAAGGCCACAAATCCGCCGCGAGTTCAAAGCGACTAGGGATGTGCGTGAGATTGGAATGTTGCTGACACTTGACGCACTTCTTAGTGTATTCACAACAATCTTGATTAAGAGAAGGCCAATAATATCCCAAACGTAAAATACGCTTGGCTACAGCTAAGCCACTAAAATGTCCACCACAGATACCGTCATGGACCTCCTGGATAGCTTTAGATGATTCATGGGTTTTGAGGCATCGAAGCAAAATACCATCAAAGCCGCGTTTGTAAAGAATCCCGCCTAGGATAGTATAGCGATTGGCGCGTTGGACAAAAGACCTTCTACCATTGGAAGTCAGATTTGGAGGAAGGATCGAATGAGATAGATAATCAACAATCTGTTGATACCACTCATCCTGAGTATGGGTTGTGATAGCATTGATTGACGTTAGTTGCCCAAGATGAGATGGTTGATCTAATCGTTGCACAGCCACATAAAGACGCGAGTCTTCGGTAAAAGGCGGGATAAGGGAGGCTAAAGAGGCCATGGTATCCGCGAATCGATTTGCAGTACGAGGAATGGCTTGGATAGTGAACTTATCGAAAGATTGGAGTTGGGCAAGAACGATGTCACGATATTTTTGAAGGATATCATTCTTGCATTGATAGACACCCGTGACCTGATTAACGATGAGTTCAGAATCACCAAAGATGTCAATATGACGAGCGCCGAGATTAATGGCATTTTGAAGACCTAAGACAAGAGCTTCGTACTCAGCCATATTATTGGTGCACTCAAAGTTTAATTTGTGTGCAACTGGGATAGGCGTACCCCAAGGAGGAATCATCACGAAACCCGCACCTCCCCCTTGCTGGCATTTGGATCCATCAAAGAAGAGCTTTACTTTAAATGGAGATAGACCAAAATCAATTTGTTGGATATACTCATCGGGAAATTGAGCAAGGGGGTCTTGAGTGTCCGGAAGAGGAGCATCAGCTAATTGATCTGCAATAACCTGACCCTTGATAGACTTTTGCGGGATAAACTCGAGGTCAAACTCAGTCATGAGCATAAGCCAACGAGTGATGCGATCATTGTGATAAGGTTTTGCATGGATTGTCTTGAGGGGATTGACACTTGTGACAATGTAAGTTTTGTGATTAAGGAGATAATGACGAAGCTTAGAAGTTGCGAAGAAGAGAGCACAACATAGTTTTCAGGCTTGAGAATGCGTGTTTCATACTCATGGAGGGTGCGACTGATGTAATAGACAGCTTGTTCTTTACCACAAGTGTCCGATGCGAAATCATGGCTCCCAGAGCATGGTCAGTCACAGAGATATAAAGATAGAAAGGCTCCCCCTCGCGTGGAGGTGTAAGCACGGGTGGAGAAAGAAGATAAGCTTTGAGATCATCAAAGGCCTTTTGGCAATGTTCATCCCACTCAAAATGAACATTCTTACGGAGGAGATGGTGAAAAGGTTGACAACGGTCCGACGATTGGGAGATAAAGCAGCCGCACCGATTGAAGGCGTCCTTGGAGCTGCGGAGTTGCTTTAAGTTAGGCGGGGAGGCATCTCAAGGATAGCTTTTATTTTTGCGAAGTCGACTTCAATACCCCGATGGAAATGATAAAACCTAAAAGTTTACGGTGAAAACGCCAAACACGCACTTAGCTGGATTTAGGCGAAGACGAAGCGGATAAGCCTCTCGAAAAGAGAGTGCGAGGATAAAAAGATGATCTTGGCGGCGCTTGGACTTGCGAGGAGATCATCAACATAATCCTCCACGATTTTGTGTAAGAGATCATGGAAGATGTACGTCATTGCTCGTTGATAGGTTGCTCTGCGTTCTTAAGGCCAAAAGGCATGACACGATAGCAAAAAGGTCCCCGAGGAGTTATGAAGGAAGTCTTATGTTGGTCTTACAGTGCGATGAGGATTTGATTATATCGGAGAAACCATCCATAAGAAAGCATCTCATGACCCTTGATTAAATCTACGAGTTGGTCGATATTAGGAAGAGGAAAATCATCCTTTGGGCGAGCGCAAGATTAAGATCCGGAAGTCGGTACAAATTCGAAATTTTCCCGGTAGCCTTGAATTCTTGGTACTACATTGGACACCCATTGCGGATAATCGATGGGTTGGATGAAGCTAGCGAGAGCAAGCGTTGTAATTCTTCTTTAACAAGAAGGGCTACTCTAGGGTGCATCTTACGCAATTTTGCTTAAGCTGGTTTGATGTTGGGAAGGGTAACGATATTGTGGACCACAATATCGGGATCGAGAAATCTGGCATATCCTCGTATGACCAAGCAAAGGCTTGACGATGTTTGGAAAGAAAAGCGGTAAAGTCCCCTAATTCCTGTGGATTAAGGGATTGGCCGACCTTGATGATGCGAGGGTCTTCAGAAGTCCCTATATTAAGGTCGATAGTGGCTTCGTTGAGAAGGGTAGACGTGTCAGAAGGAATAGTCTTGGGGAGATATGAATCCTCTGCCCCCAGATAGGTGAGGACAGAATCATCATCCGCACAGTGGATAGTATTGATAGTAGGAGAGTTGTCTCCAACTATTTCAGGGAAGATTAATGGTATAGAAGCAGACCGATTGTTAGTCTCATAGACTAACGGCCCTAAGGAAATGGTATTGATCAAAAAAAAAAGTTAGGTGGGATGGAAATGTCATCGTCCACATCAAGTGATGCTTCTGACTTGGTGGGGGAAGATGGTTCTTCAGTAGGAAGAGGCTCATCAAGAATAGTGATAGTGGCCTTCGAAAGAGGTTTAAATCCTAAACCAAATTTCTGATGTGGCATGAGAGTAGGAATGGATTTGAGGTCATGTATACCTTGTTCATATTTTCCAAGGCCAAAACCTTTCCACGCGCATCGATATAGATAAGTTTTTGCAAACGTGGGATTCTGTAGATAATCAAACCCTGTTAGGTAAGGTTTGGCTCTAGGAGGAGAATCCGGGCGATAATGAGGTGTATCGAGACCACAAGTAGATGAAATTGAGTACATTGATTGGGCGGACCAATGGTGACGATGCGGCCAGAGACTGGTTGATATTCGAGTTGTTTATGGTCTACCATACTCATTAGGTTTGAGATGGGCATCGAAAGAAAAGAGAGGAAGCTCTCTAGTGAGAAAGCGCTATGATGTCTCTTCTAGATTTTGTAAATCCGGTAGTTTGGTTGCAGGTATGGAAGAAGATGAGGCCCCGTCGGGAGAACATGCATTTTCTTTTAAAGGCGAGACCTTGTGGTCATGTCGCATTGTGCGGAAGGAAAAGGATCTCTGGATGAGTATATATTTTGCCCTCATATTGATATTTTAGGCATCGATGGAGGTGGATGGGACACTGATGCATTGCGCGAATCGAGCGTCAGAGGATCATGTTATAGTGGAACTTTCCTTGACGATGTAGAAGAGTTCATGAAGCGACTTCTTACCTACTCGAATGGGTAAGACCACGGTTCTAGAGTGGTTGCTAGCTGATCGTTAAATGATCGAAGGGCGAAAAGGGGGTGACACCACATTCTTTGGTAACTTAAGTTGTTCGAATGTGTGCGAGGAGATGGCGTTGAGTGCAGCTCCACTATCGATCATAACACGTTTTAAGGTAGTGTTATTGATTTGGGTGTGATGAAGAGGAGCCTCAAATCTTCGGAAGAAAGAGAAGGAATTTTGAATCTTCAAAAGAAATGGTAGTTGATGGTCTATTCGGTCAACAACCAACTCGAAGAAGTGGGGCTCATCGGAATTCAGCTGCGATGCGCGCTTGATTATCGATCAAAGCTTGGCGATGTTGTGGAGAGGATTGGATGAGGTCAAAAGAGACATTTTGGACCGGAGCACAGGTGAGTTGTTTCATAACACTCTCCTCAGCAGAGACACGGGAACTTGAGCCCGAGGTGCGGCACGAATAGAGACCACAGGTCGTGGGGCTGATGAGGAAGGAGAAACGCCTTGGGGCTGCGAAATGACAACTCGTGGTCGAGATCTTTGAAGATGAAGATGGGTTATCATAGTGTTGGGTTCTAGTGGCGATATGGATTGTGTCGATTTGGGAAGGTGGAAGATCAAGTGGGATGGAACCACTAGAGTGCGAGTGGATGGTTGAGGTTTGGATGGGGTTAAGATGACAGGAGGTAATTGTTCCTCCTCCCGCAAAAGTCACTTTCTTTCCGAGAAGGTTCTTGATAACGGCTTGAAGAGCTTTACACCCCTCGAGTGTCATGACCGGAGTATGCGGTGGTAAGCACAAATCAGATCAGAGTTAAACCAAGTAGGTTTCACTCCTTTAGGATTATAAGGTTTAATCGGAGGAAGGGTTATGGATGAAGATTGGATGAGTTGATGAAGGATTTCGGTATAGAATCCGGTAGACGAAGAGGAGGATAGAGATGATGAAGATGGTTCTTTTACCTTAATCGACTGCCGAGGTAAAAGAACTTGCATGTTAGGTTTAACAGTCTCTTTAGGGATCCTCTTGTTTGTTTGGACATTTGGAGGAGCAGTCTTGGGCACTTGAGATGGGAGCAAGTGAGACATGATTGACTTTGGTGGAGGAGGAGCCCCTAAAATAGATTTTGAAGATGAGGGATATGCGACAAATTTTGCGGTCTTTGGAGACAAAGGGGGTTGCTTGGTCGAATGTACTGATGATTTAGATAATGTTGGTTTAGAAGAGGAAGAAGCTCCCAAAGTAGATGAGATTGGAGGGAGATAGGGTGCCTTGGTTTTTGGTAACGAAGATGATGATCCTGATAGAAGAGGTGACGTCTTTTTAGTAGGTAAGTCTACTTTTCGGGGTATTGATGAAGAATGTGTTGTGGAAGAAGATGATGGCTTTGATAAGTGTGTAGAAGAAGACGCCTTCTCAGCGGGCAAATCCAATCGTTTATGAGGCGTGGAGAGAGATTTTTGTGGAAGAGCACCAAGAGTTTTGATGGTCCGAAATATGGGCTTTCCTTTTTCAGGGATGGTGACGACTTCAACGGCATAAGGTGATTGTAACCTTTTTGGGGGAAGCAAATGGGGAGATACTGATGGTGTAATGTTAGATTTTGGTTGTCTCGGTTTAGGTTCAGGAACCGAGTGTATAGGTGTTGGTGCTACTTCTTTTGATTTTTCCTGAATAGGTGAAGTAACATTGGTGATGGAAGAAGGGGTGATAATGAAGTTCCTTGCGAAGGGACTACTTTTGGTGTAATCATGGTGAAACTACGTAGGAAAAGAGATAGGAAGAGTCAAAATTGAAGATGCTTCAGTTGAAGTTGGCACAATGATAGGTATGTTCACCAAGGGCATAGTTGCAGCGGGAATGGGAGCAACAGAAGTGGATGTGTCTGAAGTGGAAACTCGAAGGGATGTAATTGCCTCGAGTATTGAAAGAATGTCTGATGATGAGACAGATGAGGATGACACTGTCTCGGGTATGGATGGTAGGTCCGACAAAGGAACGGAGAAAGATGACTCCGTGCTTAGTAATGTAGGAATATTCAAAGGTGGGTCATCTGAAGATAGAGGAATTCCAGTGATTGATGAAGTGGAAGGGGGTTCTGATTCGATTGATGGGTTTGCAGATGGATTGGTTTCAGAAGAAGAGTCCTCGGTAGAGATGAAGTTGATGGTGTGGGTGTTTGGTTTTTGAGATTCCGAAGAATTATGATTTGGGGCATGATTGGGGAAAGGTTGTTTAAAAACGTCCAGTGCTTGATTTGGGGGAGCATTTGGGTTATCCAGAATGAGCTCGCCTTTATCAATGAATTTTTGGACAAGGTTTTTGAAAGTCTGGCATCGTTCGATGTCATGACCCTTGGTTCTGTGATAATGACAGAAATCGTTTTCCCTATACCAGAATGGGCGTTCTCGGCTTTCATCAATATCCCTAATGGGTGGAAGTTCGATCATGCGAACTTCCAACATTTTTTCTAAGATAGAGGCATATGATTCCCCCAAGGGAGCAAAGGATCGAGATGATGAAGCCCCTTTACGAGCAGATGAAGGGTCTCTTCGTGGTGGTTGATTAGGAGTACTATCGGTTCTTGATGTTTTTAATACGATAGCATTTGTGGACCCTTGATTCTTATCTTTAGGAGGGAAAGAATTTGGTTTGGTGAACCGAGAGAAATCTGGTTTAGATTTGGAGCGAAGTTTTAGTTTTCCTTGTTCAATGGCACGAGATTCAAGTTTGCGTGCCATCGTGAAGGCTTCTTCGAAGGTATGAAAAGTTTGGATCCTTAACGTGGAAGAAATGTGACTAGCACAAGATCGGGTGAACAACTCGATCTGTTGGGATTGAGGAAGGGAGAAAGACAATTGGTTGATTATCCCTCTCCAACGAGCGACAAAGTCTGCAATAGACTCATCGTCGAATTGGCGAATGTTGTAAAGATCTGTAATTGAGATCTTATGCGCAATATTTATTGAAAAGTTTTCAACAAACATCTGGGCCAATTGAGAGAAAGAAAATAAGGAATGTTGAGGAATATTATTGTACCAGTCCAAAGCGGGACCCGCTAGAGACATAGGAAAGGTACGGAGCATGAGTTCCTGATCCTGGACGATGAGGTAGCAAGCATGTTTGAATGCTCGCAGATGTTGTTGGGGGTCTTCCCGACTATGAAATTTTGAGAATTTGGGAAGTTCCCATTGGGGAGGATAAGGCTTAAAAGCCACCGAAGGATGAATGGGTTCATTGCACACTTCTTCAAAGGAGTATGAAGGACGGGCTCCTTTTGTGGAGGCTTCCAAGTCTGCAATTTTCTTGAAGAGAATTTGAACTACGTCGGATTGGGGAGGAGGTATATTGGTATGTCCTACATAAGAAGCAAGTAGTGGGTGTTGTTGGGGTGTCAATGGAGGATTCATCTGTTGATGGATAGGATGATAAGAAGAATAACCAGGTGTTCTGGGTGACACCGGGTGGGGTATTTGTTGTGAGATAGCTTGCGTATAGGCAGGCTGTGAGATAATAAGTGGTTGAGCAAATAAAGGTTGGGTGACGGATGGAGCCTGTGATTGGTGGACTCCTATGTTTGTTGATTGGATCGGGACAGATTGAGGAATATGGGTGTTGGTTGGATTGGACATGTTGGGGAACAAGACCTGAAAGGGGCCTTCTACTGCCGGATTAGGTATTAAGGGTGCCGATGTTAGAGGATGGGCGAAAGTCACAGTTGCTGGAATATTGGAAGAAAGACCCCCTAGAGGGCGAGAAGTAGGAGCCAACTGACTATTCGGAGGGGGTTGGCTCATGAAGAGGTATTGACCTTGGGACACGATGGAGGGCATAGATGAATTGACGGCAATGTGCGGGTGTGCAGACGCATTCATTATAGCCAGGGCAGAAGACCTCTCAGAAGTAGGTTGTGGAATATTTGAGGTAACTGCGGTGTTAGGGATAGGTAAGACTAATTGAGAACTAGTCGACATGGTAGGTGGAAGAGAAAAGGGAGGCATAGGGGCCTCGCCCTTCTCCGTGGCTCGAGGCAAGAGAGATGGTGCAAACTGCTCTACAAAGGCCTGGGATGATCCACGAGGATAATTGTACACTTGTCGGATTGGTGGGTCTTGGTCAGATATTTGGATCGACTTGTGTACTAGGTAGTCCATGAGGGCTATTGGATTGCGATCGAGGAAAGCCTGAAATTCAGGATCCCCGCGAGGAACATACTCCGAGCCAGATGATATCTCGGAGGGGCTAGGAGAAGCTGGACGTGATGGAGGCGCTTTGGTTTGATAGAAGGGATTATACGACCATGACGGGGAACCAACTAACAGCGGTCCCGAGGAAGATTGGAGGGGTGCCGAAACATCCACGCTGGTGGTGATTTCGGAGGAAGAAGGAACTGTTGGGCCATTTTCCTAGATTGTGACCGGGTGATAACGTCGTAAACAAGCAAGAAAGAAGATTGTCCTAACTAATGCACAAACAATTCAAGCGGCGCAAGTGATTATCTCCTTTAAATTTTGATGCTTTTAAGAAAAGAAAATGTTAGGAAGGCTTTTAGAAGCAGGAACTACTCGAGATAGCCAAACTAGGATGGTTTGGGTAATGTTTGGTGAGGAGTCGAAGGCACTTGATAAAAGACCAGCACGTGGCTTGATATAGGGCCTACCCCGCACTTCACACACCTGCCATTGCGATAAGGGAGTCGGGTGCTTTGCCAATATATACCAAAATCTTCCGTGAATTTATAGCGCGGCCCGAGTACCGCGTAGGCTCTTCCTCTTGGATATCACTTCCAAGTAGGCGAGGCCAGGGAAGGAGTTTTGTTTAGATGCTTTATACCTAGTGATTTTGGCTTTGTGTGCAAGGGTGAAAAATAAAAATCAAATAGTGTCACTACCGATTTTGATCAATTTTTCCAGCCTATTTAAAACTAGGTGAAAAGCATGCAGCAATGACAAAGGAAAATGTTCTTTTTAAGCACTTAAAAATGAAGTGTTTGATTTCGATGAAAACAAGCCAAACAGATTCTTTCCCCAAATGCGATTAGGTTCTTTTTAAGCACCAAAAACTGAAGTGTTTGGATGTGATAGACAACCAACAAAGAAATCCTAAAAAGGAGAAAACACCGAAAAAGAGGAATACCTGTAGATTTAGCTCTCCAAGGTGTGTGGACTTCAAAAAGCACGTTGTTGAGCTCTTCCCCTCGAACAATCCCACGAACAAGCAAAGTGCTCCGCAAGAAGAGGTTAAGCAAACACCAAAGAAAACCCAGAAAGATATATCCAGGTAATGGTGAAACGAAAAATTTCTATTTTAAGGAACTAGAAAAATTTCGAAGATAATGATTTCGCCTAAAAAAGCAAGATTGAAATGATGCAATGAAATGCTCAAATAGGACTGATAGAAATCAGTGAAGAAAAGGAACAAAGTTCAAAACTAGAAAAGAAATGAACTTACCAATAAGGGACTTTGGTTGGGTCCCACCGGGCGTGCCAGAATGTAGATCAAGAATTTTGCGCTTGTTACCTGTCCAAGTTAATGCACCAAACTAAACACAAAAACCCTGAAAAACCTCAATGAAATTGATACCTGATGAAGATGTAGACGGATGAGGAAGCCGATGTAGATAAGACGGGCGCACACGAGCAATTCGCACAATAGATCCGAATAACCTGTAAAACACCGATGCTTGACAGAAAAAGACCACGTTAAAAGATATTTTAGTGGACTGCCCGAGAAGCGGGTCCGAGAAGCGATAAGCTTCCTCGGCGGATGTCAGTCCACGTTTTCAATTAAGAAAAGAAGCATACATGATAAAAGATGTAAATAAAGACTAGATTTTCTGATTGCAGTAATAAGACAGAATCTAAGCAATGAGGCGAAATACGAGAAAGCGAGGAACTATGAAATAAATGCTGGATTTGTGTTACCTGTATCCTTTTACCTATCTGCAGATAAATCGGCGTCGACTGGGTAGAATCGGCGTCGATTGAGACTGGTCGGCGTCGATTGAGGGGGATCGGCGTCGACTGGATAAGATCGGCATCGGCGGAGACGATCGAGTCAATCGGGGCTATGCGACAAGATTCGGGAGGTGGAAGGTGAATGTAGTCTGCTTTGGATGTGCGAAGTTGGCGAGACACTTTGGAGCAGAGTCACGAGATGATAGATGGTGGTGCGATCTTTGATGCGACGGGGCGAGTGCGGTGCTCCTCTCAGGGATTGATTCGGACAGGATCTGCCCTAATTTGATACATTGATGCTAAAAGATCTCTCTTTCTTACAACCTGTGTCTCTCTCGCTCTCTGTTCGCTTTTTCGCTCGTTCGTGATCTCTTTTCGGTCTCTTCCGGTCTCTTCCGTCCCTAGAACTGAGTTCTGGACTTGCTTTTATAATCGGCGCCGCTCCTAGAAAATCGGCGCCGACCATATGGGTCGGCGCCGATCGCGGAAAAGACTCCCGAGATGGCCAAATTGATTGATTCGAGAAAGATAAGACTTATCCCGACTACGGGAAAATATCCCGCTTAGGGAAGATTAAAAATAGATGTGATACATGGGTAGAATAAATTTGGGGTGGATAAGTGATTAAGATGCATGGGAAGAAGCGTAATTAAATATTTAATATTTAATCACTCATGGGCAAGATGTGATGGGATGAATTAAATTTGGAATAAGTGATTAAATCACAAATTGGATAATATCCCAAGGGGATAGTTGGTGACGTAAACGTGCCCCAGGTTACCTAAGCAGGTAAACGAATGTGAGGGACACTAAATTGAGAAACCAATTTTAGGTGTCTATGAGTAGCATATGCACATGTACACGATGAGATAAGGAAGAAGTTAGATAACAAAGGAGAAAAGTGTATTTTTCTTGGGTATTCAGAGAATACAAAAACATACAAATTGTACAATCCAGTCACTGGAAAGGTTGTGATCAGCAGGGATGTACAGTTTATTGAGAATGAAGCATGGGATGGAAGTATAGAGAAAACAAGTGAGAGTAAGCAACATCTATTCCGCATGATGATATGACAGATGAAACTTTAGAGCAACAAGCTCATCTCGTATCTACAAATCTTGGACATGCACCACAAGTTGTAGCACAAGCTACATCGCCATCTACAGTTCAGGAGATCACCAAGATTTCAGCCATCTTCAGCCATGCAAGAGACACCACAGGGAACACCAAAAGCTACTCCATCACCAAAAAGTAGTCCTGCATCAAATGCTCCTACGCAGTGGAAAACAAGAAGTCTAAGTGAGATTTATAATGTTGATACAACTAATTCATTTTCAGTTTTTGCATTATTTTCTCAAGCTACAGATCCAGTATATTACGAAGAGGCTATAAAGAATGAAGTTTGGGAAAAAGCCATGGATGATGAGATTGATGCTATAGAGAAGAATCAGACATGGGAGCTAATGGATCTTCCAAAAGGAAAGGACGTGATAGGAGTCAAGTGGGTCTACAAGACAAAATACAATGCTGATGGAAAAGTACAGAAGCACAAAGCAAGGCTGGTTGCAAGAGGTTTTACGCAGCAATATGGAGTTGACTACAACGAAACATTTGCACCAGTAGCACGTTTGGATACGGTAAGAATGGTTTTAGCAATTGCAGCTCAAAACAAATGGCCTATTTATCAGATGGATGTTAAATCAGCATTCTTAAATGGATTCCTTGAAGAGGAAGTTTATGTAAATCAGCCAGAAGGTTATGAGATTGAAGGTCATGAAGGAAAAGTATACAGATTGAAGAAAGCGCTCTATGGTCTCAAGCAAGCACCTAGAGCTTGGTACAGCAGAATAGATTCTTATTTGATTGAGAATGGTTTCAGTAGGAGCAGCAGTGAGCCTACCTTATACACCAAGATAAATGAACAAGGTAAAATTTTAATTGTTTGTTTATATGTAGATGATTTGATCATTACTGGAAATCTATCTACAGAGTCATTCAAATCAGCCATGAAGAAGGAGTTTGAGATGACAGATCTTGGTCTTATGCATTATTTTTTGGGTATTGAAGTTCAACAATCAGAAGGTGAAGTTTTTATCTCACAAGCAAAGTATGCAAGTGACGTTTTGAAAAGGTTTAACATGTTGAATTGTAAGCCAACACCAACACCAGTTGCAGTAGGTTTGAAGTTGAGCAAAGAGGATGAAGGATCGTTTGTGGATCCAACATTGTTTAAAAAGTTGGTTGGAAGTCTTATGTATTTGACGGCCACAAGGCCTGATATCATGTATGGTGTGAGCCTCATATCAAGGTTCATGGAATCTCCAAAAGATTCACATTGGCAAGCTGGAAAAAGAATTTTGAGGTATGTACGTGGAACAAGAAATCATGGAATTCTTTATTCAAGTTCAGATGAGTTCAAACTCATTGGTTATATAGATAGTGACATGTCTGGAAGTATAGATGATCGGAAAAGCACATCCGGCTATACTTTTCACTTTGGAACAGGAGTGGTTTCATGGGCATCAAAGAAGCAGCCCATTGTCACGTTATCTTCAGAAGTAGAGTAGAGTATGTAGCAGCAACAAGAGCAGCATGTCAAGCTGTTTGGATGAGAAGAGTGTTGATGATTTACAACAGAAACAAGAGGAAGCTACACAATTTTTTTGTGACAACAACTCAGCCATAGCATTGTCCAAAAATCATGTTTTTCATAAGAGGAGCAAGCATATTGATACGAGGTATCATTTCATCAGGGAGCTGGTAAACAACAAGGAAATTCATCTTGAATTTTGTAGATCCGAAGATCAGTTTGCAGACATTTTTACAAAGGCTTTAGCAAAAGAAGTTTTCGAATATTTGAGAGATTGTTTGGGAGTATGTGATCCTACACATGGCAGATCTGAAAAAACAAACACAACTCTAGAAGAGTGAAAGCTACAGTTTGAAATTAAGGGGGAGTGTTGGAAATATGCATGTGATGCATATTTAATTCCAACTATAGTTTTTTTAGGAAAGCTAATTTTAGCTTTAGTCTTGTTTTAGTTTGCTTTAGTTAAGTTAGCTTTATCTTATTTTTATCATTAGATTTAATTCAAATAAATCTGTTTTAAATCATGCATAGCATGCAACTGTTTTAAAGCATGAGTTTAGATTTAGAATGCTCAGTTGAAGAGCTGTTAGTGGGTGAGTTATTCTATTTAAATAACAGCAATTGTAATTGCTTTGTATGCACACACAAAGGTGTGAAATCTGCACAAGCAAGGAAGGATGTGCATTGAAAGCACACAGCTGCACGCACAACTTGATTGTAAAGAGCTGAAGCTCTGAGTATGATGAAGCTTTTATTAATGGAGATTATGCACAGCAGTGTTGGTTCGAATATTCATCTGTTTATGCAAGTTATATAAGTATTCTGTTTATTTCTTTTATGTTGTTTGTTGTATAAGACTGCAGATTTTCTACAGATGCTTTAATAATCCCATAGACAATGGCTATCTTCTCATTGTGTCCACATAGTAGGTAATCCTTTCCATCAAATTCATGCTGTGTAAAGTGAATTTTAGGTACAAAGCCTTCTTATTCCATTTGCATGGCCAAATCATCGAATTTTACATAGATTTCATCTAATTCTGGGTGATAATTATCTCCTACAAGAAATGCATGCACCCTCTTCTTGACTTTACTCCAGCTGCATCCTGGCCTTGTCTTCAATCCCCTATTCTTTATCATATTCCTTACTTTCTACAGAATTCCAATTCCGTACTAGGGCTATTGTATAGTTCTTCTGTACGTTATTTGAAGAGTTGGTTTAATGTGTGAATTCAATGCTTGTTACATTTTCTTTTATTCGTAAAAGAAACTATTTCACTCTTTTCGTTCAATACATCTAGCTCCAAACCAAAATGAAATACTATAACCAAGGCATACACCAGGTAATGTTTGCATTTCCTTTTCTAGCTCAGCTAAAGCACTTATCAATAGAACTTGCTGTTGCAGGTAACCAATACCTTCCGCACTATTGATGCCTCAATTTTTCCATTGATTCTTAGACAGTAGGAAAACCCCTTCGCATACTTATTTGTGTTACTTGTATTTCTCTTATTTTTGTCATTATGTTTCAGCTCCATACTCACACATTTGAAATTTAATAGTACTGCTTGCATTTCCTGTTGCTTATATCTCCGTTTCAGTTGCATTTTTCCTTTTGCAAGATTTTATGTTTCCCTCACAACAATAATTATGCTACATTTGCAATATTTATTTGGAAAAACCTCACAGCAATAGCAGGCACTACTCGACCCTTACAACTTGCTGCAACAACAACCATTAACAAACTACATCCGTACCATATGAGCTGGGTGATCGAAGGCAGGATAACTCGCAAAGGAATTAGTTCTGCAAAATGCATAGTGACTGTACTTATAACGAGTCTATAGTTTTTGTGCCGTGTATGCATTCAAATTTTAATTCTACGCAAATTTCCACATCTGTCCATGCATTCAATCTACTTCTCCACTACTTGTACACCAAATGTACTTTCAATTGTGTTACCATGTTTCTGAGCACTATACATTGCAAGAATTTTTGAAATCATTGCAGGACAATAGTTCCAACGCATAATTTCATGTCATATGTAATGGATGATTATATGTTGTTCCTATTCGCAGCATTTGATAACGTAAACTATGCATTGCAAATTATAATGCACTGCTTAGTATCAGAAATCTCTTAATTTCTGCTGAATGTGGCGAAACAAACCTTTAATCTATGACACTATGTTGCATCTACAATTACTATAACCCTTCTACTGATACATCACATTGACATGTAGCTATTTCAAACCGCTCATTTGATTTATTGGTCTATCGCATTGCATCTGCAGAATGGGAAACGTAAACAAATCTACTCCCATTCCATATTCAACACATCAGAATGGTGCACTAAATACAATAAAATTTAAAGTGCTTGCAAACTACATGTTCGTGGCAAATCTCTATTCGAATAAAGATACTCTGTACACTTTTTATTTTGTATATAACAAATATATTGTTGGCTTACGATACTTTCAAATAGGCCCACCTCATTTGCTTTACTACATATGTGTAGTGTGTAAATCTTATTGGTAAAAACATGTTACACACATGTATCTTTCGAATCTGGAAGAATCATTGATTACAACTAATTGTCAAATTATTACAACTATGCAGAGATTTAATATATATTTTCAATTTGTGTAATTTACAAGGCATATAATGATAGAGAGTCGAGACTTATTAAAAACAAGATTCATGGAATTTGCTTCTAATGGATACATACTGTACAAATGTGCATGAAATCTCTCAGCCCATTTTCAAGCTGTCCTCAATTGCAATACCAGCTCACAATGACATCCTAAACTCCCCAACTCATATCAAATCCAACGCTGCACTTGCAATCAAACCTCCTGTCGGCGTAGGCTTGTCCCTCCAAGAACAACCATTAGTTATATCAATGTTGAAGAGAGCAAAAGTTTCATAGTCGACGCAAGAAGAAATCAATGTTATTCAATTCCAAAAATA
>CM031242.1:867846974-867869612 GCA_018340775.1 Taxus wallichiana var. yunnanensis
TGCATTTTTCCTCATCTCTCCTTTTGTACAAGGGTTTGTTATTACAGGTTTATGTATATATACATTTATACTCTTGCTTAGATAGGAAATAGATATATATACGAGGTATACACCTATATGTATGCATTATATCAATCCTTCAATTATTATATTCTTGTTTTATATATATGGAATGAAATGAAATGAAATGAATATGATACGATACTTCCTACTATCTTAAATAAATTCATGGGAAATGAGTAAGGTTTTTTCATTGGACCTGAATGACATATTATGCTAATTTTCTATTGGTTATTGATGTGTTTCTCTCTTTAGTTTAATTTTTTTTACCATGAAGTCATTGAAAGAAATGAAATAAATAAGAAAAATATACTATCTTCTTCTTGTATATTTTGGGCCATACGACAATGGAATGAAGTGAAGTGAATATGAAAATATGGTCTCTCTCTGCATAAATTTGTTGGCCATGAAGGCATTGGAAAGAAATGAAATAAATAAGAAAAAAATACTCTCTGCTTCTTGTATCTGTTTGGCCATGATGGCATTGGAATGAAATGAAGTGAATATGAAAATATGCACTCTCTCTCCTTGATTCTATTGGATGCTTTGCATATAAGAGATTATGCATGTTTATGGTAATGGAATTCATGCCAACATTTTATCTTTGAGCCACATCCTAGCTGAGGGTTTTGTAGGTGCTTAATGAAATATGAAGAATTGAAGATTTTCTATTTTCGTATTCTTTTCTGAAAATAAGTGAGGGTATTAAAGATAATTTTGTCATTAATGGTCTTGTTATGTTTTGTAACGATGTTTCTTATGACTGTGGAAAATAAAAAATTACATTAGTATATGTGTTTTCTATTTGGGTGCAAATTGTAAAAGTTGATTCTCTAAAAAATTCCTTTGATTTGATTTTATGTCCTCTAATGGGACTGTTGAAAAAGATAGAATAATATTTGTATGACTTTTTTTTCTAAATCTCATGTTGAAGTTTTTGATATATCTACATTTTGTGTGTTGGCGGAAGGTTTATGAACCCTTGTTATATTTTATAAATGAATAAGGAAATAATTAAGTATTATTAAATATTGTATCTATATAGATTCTTAAAATAGGCCTTATTCTTATTTGACAAGTTTAGTAATAACTATAGAAGAGTTTTGAGACTGAGATCTACATCATTGATAAGACTCTTTTGGGCATCTAGTTATAGATCAAAAGAGGTTGCTTGAAATATTCTCATAGTTTTGGTAGTAGGCTTGTAAGACCTATCCTAAGGCATGTAACCTAGCCTTTCTAACATACTAAATCTATACATAGTCATAGTACTTGTTAATCTGGTCTTAAGGAGCAATAAGCTAGAAATCAGCTCCATAATTAAGATGATATACTAGTAACCAACAAGTAGACTTTGTTGTCAAGAATTATAACATGTTATGGGTATATGTTGGTCTGTTATGATCAATGGAAAAAGGGAATGTGAATATAGTCCTCTGTTTTACTTTGTGCATGAGTTGATGTTATGTTGCATGATAACATAAAAGTATTAGTATAATTAAGTTGATATATTGCATCCGAACTGTTATGTGTTATATTTATATTGTGCTCTATCTGAAGTATTAGGAGTTAAGGTTTCTCTTTGTAAACTTTAAGTAAAAATTGAGATATCATTGTGAATGGATAATCTAAGATTTTGTATTACTTAAGTAGTATTTATTAAAACCTTTTGGGAGGGTTTTTGTACATATGGGTTTGGATTGTCTCAAATTCTAAAATAGAAACTTGGGAATTTTTACCTTATTCTCATAAATTAATACTCTCGTAATAATATAGAATAAACATTTAAGGTTATTTCTTAGAAATATGGTAGTCCTAGTTTTGAATCTTAAATGAAATGGTAAAGGAAAATTATAGCAATATACGACATGATGTTAAGTTGAGAACTCATTAGATGGAACAATGTTGTTCCCATCATTATAAATCAAAAGGAAAGATGAAATGAATTTACTATTTAACAAGATCAAAAGAGGTTGTAATAATCTTATAAGAAAGATTAGTTTGTCAAGTACTCGCAAGGAAAGACCATGGAACTGTAGGAACAAGAAATGTAAGTTTAAGCCTCCCTAGCGTATTCATGAAGGAATGTTTAATGAAATGATAATCATATTAATAAAGATTGAATATTTTTTCTATATAGCAACTATGGTTGATCATTGACAATAGTTCTGAAGTTGAGTGAATTAATTAAGTAAATCTAAAAAATTAAGAAAAGACTTCTCTTGTAGTATTTGATGTTCTTTTCTCTCCAAGGATCAATATTTTGAAATTTAATTATGAGATAAATAGGAATAGTTAAATGACTCCTTATGAACTTGAGTTCAAGAAACAAAAGAAAACTGGTTGTTATAATATGGGTTATGGAATTTTTCATAATGATGGCATTAGATATAAATGGATGAAGATATCCTTATGAAGGAAGGATTTTTAATGGTTAAGTCTAATCATATGGACACTAATTTTGGGTTCAACTAAGTAAATGTTAATTTAATAAAGTTACAGACAATATCATGATTCATCATGATAGGACCTTACGTGGTTATTAAGGAATGGAATGAGGCTTGTCAAATTATAATAAAATTGTTAGGTAACTGTATGCCCCACCATCATGGTAAGAAAGTGGAATGAACTTAGAAACGAGAACTAAAATAAGGGTTGGTAACCTGTAATATTGAGTGGTGAATTGGGAATAGCTAAAGCCACATATCTAATCATTTGGAAGTTGCTTAATATGAGCGAGGTTAATGCCAAGATGGTATGTGTGTTAATTGAACCCCACCTTGAATTACATTGGTTGATGTTATTAGTAATGTTCCTTTTCCTGGAACTTGAATTTTGGATTGTTTTTGATACTAGATACATTGGATCAGTGATTACATAATATGACCCTTATAGAAGAAGTAAAGTATGAATATCATTAGGGAAGACTTGATATGGAACTAGTTAGATAAATAAATGTAAGTTTGAATAAAATTAATTAGTACCATTGTACGTGGGTTGTACATTAATGAAATCGTGAGTAGTTAATATTTATTTACAACAAGCCTATAACAAGGTTTTGTTTTAGAATAAATTATGAGTATGAAAGGATAAGTAGCACTAGTATTCTAGTAGGGATCAAATAAATATAATAATTTTTAGTTGTATTTTCCTGGGCTGGAGGGTGGGTCATTACATTTTGGTATCAGAGAAGTAGGTTTATCACTTGGACTCAATTGGTTCATAATGCTAACAAACATCTTATCCCTTCATTAACGGGGTATGATGGTTAGAAGAAGGGTGAACCATGAAGTTGGAACCAATTCAACTAATGTTGAAGGTTTGACATTTGATAAGTTAGATGAAATTTTCACATTACTTTAGAACACCTATAAATGGATAGCTTCCTTAAAGAAGTAGTTAGGGGTGAAAATGAAGATCAGGAAGAAGAAAAACATAAACAATAGGAAGATGACAATGAGTTAGGGGATAAATGAGATTTCTTAGCTGTTGAACTGTCTAGAGACATAAAAAGAAATATCCCACCAAATTTGATGGAACTACCTTGGGGATGGTGCTGAAAACTAGTTAAGTGAGATGGAGAAGTACTTTGAAATAAGGGATTTTTCTGAGGAAACTAAAGTAGTATGGGGTGCTTTCCAACTCTCTAATGAATCATATTCATGGTGGGATAACCTTGAGATGGAATTGGGAGTAGATATTTCCTCCATCACTTGAGAGCAGTTCAAAGTATATTTTCGTCAATTTTAGTTACCTTGACTTTATTTTGATAAAAAAAATTCATAATTTCAAAAATTAACTCAAGGAAAAGTGAGTGTTGTGGAGTATAGGGAATGTTGTATAAGGTTGTTAAATGTGTGCCCTAAAGATGAGAAGTTTAGGATTTGTAATTTCATCATGGGATTAAACCCAAACATAGGAGGTGAGGTGGATGTTCATGGACTCTCCCTCTTCTTAGCTAGTTCACCTTCTTAAATAAAAAGGAATCTAGATAATTTTATTGAGATGGTTGTGTGGTGATGAAAGGTAAGTTTTGTAGGCTAATAGGTGGTCATAGTACTAAGCTTGCAAAGCAATGCTTAAAATTTTGGCTATAGTAATGTATTAGCTAACTACATTTTATTATCACCAATCCCCTAAAAAAAAGTGTCGAGATACCATATTGAAGTTACATGAATGTCTTCTAGATAGGAACTTAGGAGATACACATAGTTCTCATAACCTATAAAAGGTTAAACCATGCATGCAAAAGTGTACACACTTGGTTAGAGTGACTTAAGGGAGATCATGGAGATCTGGATATACCCTTACAACTACACATGGTTATTATATGTTATCATATGGATTATGAATATTTTAATTATGTTGGATTATTTATTAGTAACCTAAACAATAATGTTAAACATTGGTAGCATTGATTGTATATTTAAGGGTATGCTTTTAAAAATTCCCTTAATTTGGTTGATCATAACAAGGGTATTTTAGTTTGGGCATTGTAATGCTTGGCCTAAAGAGTCTAGTAGCCATTTCACTTGCTTAACTCTTTGAGATTGATCATAACAAACTGAGTTTAGGATTCTATAAATCACAAATCTCATAACTTGTTTGAGATAGTTACGGGAATCATTGTTCTTAGAATGCTACACCTAGTTTGAGATAAATTATTATCATATGCATTAGCTTATTCATGTAACATAATAGATTATGTAGGTTGTGATTTGATTAGGATCCCCTGCAATGACCATGTATGTATATGTTATGGGAAATCTACAAGGATGGTAATTGTTGGTATCCTATACCTTTTTTTTGTTCTATTATGGCTAATTTGGGGGTTTATAACCCTTGTAGTAGTAGGATCTGTGATTGGTATGGTATGATTGCAAGTAGCACTATTGTTTGACTTATTATTCTAATATGAATGATGTTTTTGTAAGAAAACTTAGTTTTGAAATATGGTGATCCATATTTCTATAGTTAGTATGGGATGATTACAAGAGTTATGATAACTTAAGTTATACTTCTTGTTTCATTAAGTTTTGGGAAATTGATGGATGCTAAAGAAATATTTTGATACTATGTTGTAAATAGGGATGATAATGCATGAGAGATGTCTAATAAAACTAAGGGGTGACATATATTAGGGATTGATATCCTATGCAATGGTTCACATATGACGAAAAGTACTTAAGGGGGATTAGGGTTGACTTAGATGGACTCAAGGTCTTCACTCATGATTAATAAATTGATGAGATTATTTCATGCCCTAGGATTAACCACATGGATAATGGATTATTTCATGTTTTATGATTTCCCACATGATGATAGATGGTTTCGTGCCTTATTAATTTGTTGTATTTTAGGGATAAGTGTTTACCTATTGTTATCATAATTTTTTTGGCCAAAAGTAAAATCATCATGTTATGATTTTAGGATGTATATTATTCCTACCTTTTTCTATAGTCTACCAGTTGATTGGATGGTTGTGATACACGTGGAGTCTCACTCTTGTTAATTTTTACATTTTTTGAGTTATAACTAAGTTGATTGGGTGACTATATATTCTTATAATTTCTCTCTTATGTCTTGGAAATTCTTGAATTTTTCTCATTTTTCTCAGTTGAGTCTACCAGTCACTTTGGTAATTATGTTTTCTCTCTTACATGTTTTGAATTCTTGAAGTTTTCTCTTTTTACTCAAATATAGCTACCAATTGATTCGGTGATTATATTTATCTCTTATAAGTTGAATTATTGAATTTTTATCTTTATTGAGTGTAATAACCGGTTGATCTCAAGTTACTATGTACACCAATAATTTCTCTCTTATGTGTGGATTCTTCCTATTTTTCTCGATTATAGCTATAGATGAATGTTGATGTAAAGATGATTTGTAGCTCATAACCAAGTCATGGTTAGAGTTGTTTTTCTTATTGTTCATGGAATTAAAGGAGTATGGAATAGTGGTTTACCCTTTAGTTATGAATAAATAACTTTGGGATCATCATAATAGCATGTTGATAGTTGAAATATCTTGTTGATTAGATATGGTTTTGGGACATATGATTATGAGGTTCTTTTTTGTTCTTGTGAATACCTATTATTCTTTTGAACGTGGAGTTGTATTGGAAAAAGTTTGATAAATTTTCCTCTTAAATCCACGGAAATGGAGAAAGAAATGTAACTATTGCTTTGGAGGTAATTAAATTATTTGATTTCTATTTTGACCAATCCTTGTTGTTATAGGCTGACTATTTGACTTGTTAGAAGTTGAAAATTGGGAAAAGACATAAGTTCAAACTTAATGATAACTTAAGTTATACTTATTGTTTCATTAACTTATTTGAGTTTTGGATGTTCTCCGCAAATGGATGATAGTCAAGTACTACATATGTTAAGAATTAAAAACGGGTGATTAAAAGTGTTCTTTTGTATGCATTAAATTAAATGTTGTTGTAGAATCTGATTTTTCTTAATTTTTCTATTACAATGTAGCTATACATGACAAATTGATAAAATTTTACATATTTTAAATCTAAAATCTTGATCTCACATAGAAACTTAAACAAATTTTTGTTGGAAAATTATAGTGTCCAATCCTCGTTAAAGAAATAATTAGAATAAATTCCAGTAGGTAAGGCATGTTAAGATAAACAAGTTAATTAACAGTTGTAAGTTTGGTTATCAATTTTAATAAGAGGTTAAAACATATATTAACATGCACATCGAAAATAATTTTTAGGTGATGCATCATGGAGATGCTTAATCTAAGTGGGGAAGGATGTCGCATCTCATTATTTGACCCCAAAAATTGACATCTATGTAGGTTGTTAATAGGCCATCGATATTTTGGAATAGATTAGTGAAGGTAAATACATAGTGTTACACCGATATTTAATTAGTGTAAGCTTTGCATTAATAAGATTGGGAGTCTTAACTCACACCGGCATCACCTATTTGAATATATGGATGATGGCATAGTGTAAATTATTAACTTGGTCTATGCACTATAATTCCTCCTAAACACACCAATTGTGCAAGTTGTGGGTAAAGTCATGAATTGACTAGACCCTTGTATGGGATTATGTGGAAATCATTAGAAAAAATAATGCTATGAAAACATTGGCATATATAAATAATTGTTTAAATAATTCAAGGTTGATTAATTTGTTTAACATAGTAAACAACATCATTGGTTGGAAAAATCATTATTGATGGTTGACATTGGGAACATTTATCATTAGAAAGGAATTATGTGACATTATAATTAAGACGATATTATTGTTATGTTGACTTATTTTTAAACAATAAGTAACTTATGATGGGGAAACATTACATATGGGCATTTGAGTTTTAAAATGATTATGTTTTTGGATTAAATGAATTTAATAGAAATGTGAGGGTCACGGACCCAACCAAGATATGGAAAGGAATTGATTAAATTTGGAATCCACTCAAATGTGGGCATTTTGAATTTGTAAAGTGCTTAATGTTGTTTTGCATGGGTGAGCTCATGGAAATGTCAAAAAAATCTAGTTGCATAAAACGGATCTAGTAGTGGGTGATTGTGTGGGTGGTGCTAATCATTCTAACTCTACATGTAATTTTAGATAGCTGTATGTTTTTTCATTTTGAAGAAGCAGTTTTTATCTTGAGATACATGTGTTTTAACTTAGAGTTTTAAGAATCTATAAAATACCTATTTAGGAAAATTTAATAGCAAAGGTGAGAGAGTAAATATCTCCTTAAATGGAACAATTTTTGCTGGCAAAGTGAGGGTTGTAGCTACTATGACATGTGTAAGGAAGTAGAGTGCATAATTCATCGAGGCATGGTTGTCATTCGGATAATTCGGTCATGGATTTCTTATTCTAAAACTATGTATTCTCCTATGGGAAAATGTATCTGTCATAATGTATGATTGCCTATTTTCCCTTCTCTCTATTTATGAAAGTAAAATATGGGATTCAAATGCATGAAACAGAATACCCATGTGGGTTAAATGTGTTTTCCCCATCTCTTCTTTTATATGAGGATTTTTTTATATAGGTTTATGTATATATACATTTATACTCTTGCTTGGATAGGAAATAGATGTATATACACATATACACCTATACGTATGCATTCTATCACTCCTTGAATGATTATCTTTTGGTTTCATATATATGGGAATGAAATGAAATGAATATGATAAGATACTCCATGTTGTCTTGAATGCATTTATGGGAAATGAGTAAGGTTTTGTCTGTTGGACTGAATGACATATTTTTCTAATTTTCCATTGGTTATTGATGTGTTTCTCTCTTTTCTTTAATTTGGAAAGAAATGAAATAAAAAATAAAAATGGTACTCTTTTCTTCTTGTATATGTTTGGCCATAACGATAGTGGAATGAAAAGTTGTTTCTCTCTCTCTACATAAATTTGTTGGCCATGAAGAAATTGGAAAGAAATGAAATAAATAATAAAAATATACTCTTTGCTTCTTGTAGTTGTTTTTCCACGATGGAAATGGAATGAAATGAAGTGAATTTGAGAAGATGAACTCTTGCTCCTTGATTATGTTGGATGCTTCACATATAAGATATTATGCATGTTTATGGTAAAGGAACTCATGCCAACATTTTATGCTAACCCTTAATCCTAACATGGTTTTGAAGGAGTTAGCGAAATATGAAGAAGTGAAGCTTTTCTATTTCCGTATTCTTTTCTGAAAAGAAGTGAGGGTATTAATGATTTTTTTTTATTAATGGTCTTTTTTTTGTCTTACAACAATGTTGCTTATATGTCTGTGGAAAAGAAAGAATTAAATTATTATATGTGATTTCTATTTGGGTGTAAATTGTAAATTTTGAGTCTCTAAATAGTTTTTTTGAGTGTATTTGTTGTCCTCTTATGGGACTATTGAAGAATATGGAATAATATTTGTTTGACCATTTTTTCTAAATTTCAAAGTTGAATTTTTGATATATCTACATTTTGTGTACTAGTGGAAGGTTTATGAACCCTTGTAATGTTGTATAAATGAATAAGGAAATAATTAAGTATTATTAAATATTGAATCTATATAGATTCTTGAAATAGGCCTTATGCTTATTTGAAAAGTTTAGCAATAATGGTAGAAGATATTTGAGACCGACATCGTGATTTGCATCGATAAGACTCTTTTGGGAATCTAATTATAGATCAAAAGAGGTTGCTTGAAATATTCTCATAGTTTTTGATAGTAGGCTTGTAAGACATATCTTAAGGCCTGTAACCTAGCCTTTTTAACATACTAAATCTATACATAGTCATAGTACTTTTTAATCTTGTCTTAAGGAGCACTACGCTAGAAATAAGCTCCATAATTAAGAGGATATACTAGTAACTAATAAGTAGAATTTATCGTCAAGAATTATAACATGTTATGGGTACATGTTGGTATTATATAATCAATAGGAAAAATGGAATGTGAATATAGTCCTATATTTTACTTTTTTCTTGAGTTGATGTTATTTTCATAATAACATGAAAGGGTTAATATCATTAAGTTGATATACGACATCTAAACCTGTTATGTGTTACATTTCTATTATGCTCAATATGAAGTATTTAGGAGTTAAGGTTTCTCTTTGTAAACTTTAAGTAAAAATTGAGATATAAATAGTAGGCATTGGAGGTTTAATTTCCCATCATTGTGGATGGTTAATCTAAGAGCTTGTATTACTTAAGTAGTAATTATTAAAAACATTTGGGAGGTTTTCCCACATATGGATTTGGACTGTCTCAAATTTCTAAATGGAAACTTGGGAATTTTACCTTATTTTCATAAAGTAATACTTTGGTAATGATATGGAATAAGCATTTAATGATATTGCTTAGAAATATGGTAGTCCTGCTTTTGAATATTAAATGAAATGGTAAATGAGAATTACAACAATATATGGTTTGATGTTAAGGTGAAAACTCATTAGATGGAACAATGTTACTCCCATCCTTATAACTCAAAAGGATAGATCAAATGAATTTATTGATTAATAAGATCAAAATAGGTTGTAATAATCTTATAAGAAAGATTATTTGGTCGAGCATTTGCAAATAAAGACCATGTAAGTGTAGGAATGAGACATTATAAGTTTAAGCCTCTTGAGTTATTCATGAAGGAATGTTTAATGAAATTATAATCATATGAGTAAGGGTTGAATCTTGATTCTATAACAACTATGGATGATCCTTAACAATAGTTCTTAAGTTGAGGGAATTCATTAATTAAATAAGAAAAATGAGGAAAATACTTATCTTGTAGTATTTGTTGTTCTTTTCGCTCAAGGAATCAATATTCCAAAATTTAATTATGAGATAAATAGGAATGGCTAATATGAATCCTTACGGACTTGAGTTCAAGAAATGAAAGAAAACTTGTTATCATATGGGTTTTAAACTATTTCATAATGATAGCCTTATATATAAATTGAGGAATATATCCTTATGAAGGAAGGACGGTTAATGGTTATGTTTAATCACCGGATCATACTACTTTTGAGATCAAATGAGTAAATTTCAATTAAGTTATGCACAATACCATGATTCATCATGTCGGGACCCAACATGGTTACTAGGGGAGTGGATTAAGGATTATCATATTGTAATAAAAATTTTAGGTAATTGTATGCCTCATCATCATGGTAAGAAAGAAGAATGAACTTAGTAATGAGAACTAAAAGAAGGTTTGGTAACATGTAATATTGAGTGGTGAATTGGAAATAGCTAACTTGCATCTCTAAGAATTTGGAAGTTGCTGATATGAGTGAGGTTAATGCGAAGATGCTATGTGTGTTAATTGAACCTCACCTTGAATTATATTGGTTGAGGTTATTAGTGATGTTCCTTTGCCTTAGAACTTGAATTTTGGATTGTTTATGATACTATATACATTATATTGATTGATTAAATAATTTGACCCTTGTAGAAGAACTAAAATATAAATATCATTAGGGAAGACTTGATATGGAACTAGTTGGAGAAATAAATGTAAGATTGAATAAAATGAATTAGTACCATTGTACGTGGGTTATACATTAATGAAATCGTGAGCAGTTAATGTTTATTTGTAGCAATCCTATAACAAGGTTCTGTGCCGAAATAAATTGTGCTCGTATGAAAGGATAAGTAGCACTAGTATTTTGGTAGGGATAAAATAAAAAATTTAGTCGTATTTTCCAGGAATTGGAGGACAGGTAGCTATAGCCACTTTTTCCAAACTCGAAATTGGGATAAAAGTGAAAATTGGAAGGGTTTCTTTTCACTTTGGGGGTCTTATTTACATGAAAATAGACCCCTTGGACCCTACCTATGGGTAGGGGATATTTTTCAAGGGTCAAATGGGATTTTCCCTCCCATTTGAGCCTCTCTTGTCCCCATCCCTTAGCTAACTTGTTTTTGAGCCTTCTAGGAAATTTCAAATTATTTTCTTTTAGATTTTGTTAATTTTTTAGAGATTCTCCTTATTAAGACTCTTGTCTTATTCATGATAAAGACATAATATAATCTTCGGTTAGAGAAGGAGAAGGGTGACACATGTCACTCTCTCATTAGTGATGATCCTTGAAATTCCTCCACTTTGGAGGGGGTAAGGGATTCTTGGCTTCATTTTTTCACTTGGGAGTTTGGAGGAGAGCTTCAAAATATTTTAAAATTGGAGAGCTTGGGATTTTGATTGCCTAGTTGAGAGGTAGGCCTCTCATCCTCTTGATTTATGTTTTATTATATGTAAAAAAGAATGGCATGATTTTCTTATTTGGTTGTGCAATTGTGTTAAGTATATAATGTATTGCATGTGGTTTCTTTTACTTGGTTTCCATCCATATCACTTCAAATAGACTTGGAATGTTAGGGAAGAGGGTGTAAAAACCCCTTTGTACCCACATGGATTGATGGGCAAGCCATGATGGTGTTCTTGTTAGAAAAATTTAAGATATGGATTTTCAAATGTTAACAACGAGAATACTTTCATCTCTTCCCCTCCTCGAAGAAATTTGGAGTTTCTTCATTGTGTTTGGTTTATGGTTGATGTTTTGAGGTTTTTAATGTGTGTTTGTTTGGACCTTACGTTTTCTCCTGTGTTCTTGTGCGACTTAGAGGCATGATATATCTCTCTCATGGACTTGGAGAGAGGCTAACATGTCCTCCACATTTGGAGATGGCATGTAATGATGTCATTTGGCTGGGTGGACAATGAGCCACCTCTCTTGTGATTGGAGGAAACCTATTTGAATATGGAGCATGGTTTTGAGCTTTGCATGGATGGGTTGTCCATGCTTAGAAAAAAAAATCACCCAATATTTTCTCATGGTGTTCCCATTAATAGAGAGGATTTTCTAATTGTTTTTAATTTGTATAAGTATATTATACCTTGAAAGAAAAAGAGATATGTAAATATTTTGTATTAGACTAGAAAACTTCTTTGTTAATACCTATACAAAACGTGTTGGGAATGAAGGAGTTGTGAGATTGAAAAAAATATTATGGTTCTCCATTTTATTTCAATGGAACATGTAAGTGATAACTTCTCTTGAATAAATTGTTATGTCACTATTAAACTTAAGTGGTCTTAAGATTGGAAATGGGAATTTATATATTTTTTCCTATACAAACGTTCTATTTATCATTATTGTAAAGGAAGACATTGGAAATTTTGAGTAAAAGAATGGAATATAGATCTTGTTAGTTTAAGAAGGTAGTTAAAATAAATTTTAGCGCTTGGAATTGTTTTTGAATTGATTCTTTTGGAAACCTTGTGATCAAATTTGAGTAGTATTATGAATAGGCTTTTGAACTATTTGCTAGTCCTAGTTGAAAAGAAAAAATATTTTCAACTAAGATTTATCTCGAATTGTTTCATATAAGAGTTGTTTTGTGTTACCTCCTCTACAATGGGATACTCACTTGCCTTTCTATATAAAAAAGTGGCATGCTTGAGATTTTGATTCTCACTTGTCTTTAAATCATCTTAAATATTAACCAAGTATGGAACATGAATGTGCTTATTTTGAGATAATATTTTAGAAGAAAAGAAATTTGATTTACATAGATGAGAAAAATCTGTTATATTTTAGTTGAGCTTATTGATATAAACATTATACAAATGTATTTAAATCAATACAATTGATATTCTCACCAATAATAGTGGTAAGTTGAAATAATTTTTTAAATGGGGTTTTATTACCCTTGTTTTCTTATAATGTGCAATGAGAGGAGTATATATATATATATATATATATATTTTATTTATAATATATATATATATATATATATATATATATATATATATATATATATATACAAACACATGTATATGTACACACACACATGGTGATTTCTTTTGAGAAAAAGTTTTCACGGGTTAGCTAGATTTTAGCACAAGCTCATTAGGAACTTTAGTAGTGTATGTGTTTTCCAATTATGGAGGCCGATGGGATATGGATAAGTTCATCTAGAATATAAATCCGTAAAAGAGTTTTGTGGAATTGAATATAAAAATGTGATGCAATAGCTATTGTTAACATTGTTAAATTTTTAAAGGTATTTCAGGTTGTGTGATGTTAGTGGTATAGACAATGCGTAGTATTGAGTAGATAATGTATACCTATTGCATATTTTAGTGAAAATTCAAACAATTTGATGAGGAAATTTGTGTCTACAATCGGGAGTTTTATGTAATTGTTCAAATAATGAGGAAGTGGGGACATTACCTCTTTACGAAGGATTTTAGATTATACATATAACATTAGGCATTGAAAATTATTAAATTCAGGGCAAATTTAATCAAATTTATATGAAGTGGTTTCTGAATACTTATAAGGATACATGTTTGTTTTGAAGTATATGGGTGAAAAATATAACATGGTTGATGTATTTAGTAAACATAGTTACTGTTGACAAAGATGAGAGTAGATGTTATTGGTTTCTAATCCTTGAAGAATTTATATACACAAGTTGAAGATTTTAAATAGGCATGGGAGGCATGTGTGATAAGCGAGGATAAAGGTATCTACTTGGGTAATCTCTCGAGAGGCTGCCATTTATTTAGAGTAAACACAACATGATGAAACTATGTATGCTTCATCTATTCTCTCAAATGCCCATGTGGCATCTACAAACTCTTCCCTCAAATGGATATTGCAAGAATGCTGGTGAATCCTAGGGCTGAACCAAAATTATCTCTATTCTTTCTCTCTCTTCAACTCTAAGGCTGATCTCGACCTCTTTACTCGGTCCTTCGAATGAATAACTCTCCTCAACCCTATTTTTAGTAGCCTCCAACAACCACAACCAACAATCCCGTGTTGGAAGTTTTACCTCCTATTTATATTTGTGTGTGTCTCGATCTTTCCCATTTCTCTCTCCTCTTACATTTCTTCTTCTATTTTCCCACATGGACTTCAAATTTGAACTAATATCTTGGAATGAACTTATTCGTGTAATCTAGTCTTAGTCAATCCTCTTGCACCATGTATCTAGGCCGTTGGATTCTCCTTCTCTTTAATTCCATCAACCATGTGACCAAAAGATTTGTTATGTTCTTCCTTTCTTCTACCAGCTATCACCGAATCCTTATCTTCTTGGGTCCAATTTATCGTGCTTCGGTTGTGTTCTCCTCCTCATTCTCCACTCTCGAACATATTTTCCACGTGCTTCATTTAATTCCCTTTACACCTTGAGTGCCTTCTTGCACACCTTTGCTATATACATTATTTCCTCATATGTATCTATATCCTTTCTAGACCAAGTCCTTTGGCCTTATTTCCATTTTATGTGCGCAATATTATACTTCATCTTTGACTGTGTCACCATATTTTAGTGAAAATTCAAACAATGAGAGGCTTTATTTATAATATGTGGGTTTAAAACAATGAAGACCAAATTCAACTAATTATTGTTGTACACACACACACACACACACATATACATATATGTATATATGTATACATACACACATATGTATATATACATACATACACACACACACACACACACACACACACACACACACACACACACACACACACACACACACACACACACACACACACACACACACACACACACACACACACACATACACGTATACACACACACACACATGTATATATATATATACATGTACATGTATATACGTATATGTGTGTATATATGTATATATATATATATATATGTATATGTATATGTATGTATGTATGTGTGTGTGTATATGTATATATATGTGTATATATATATATATGTATATATATATATATATACACATATATACATACATGTGAATATATATGTACATATATATATATATATATATATATATATATATATATATATATATATATATATATATATATATGTGAATATATATATATATATTATATACATCTCACACACACATATATATATATATATATAGATTTATTTGAGACAAATTTTTCATGGGTTAGCTAGATTTTACCACAAGTTCATTAAGAACTTTAGTAGTGTATGTGTTTTCCAATTATGGAGGCCGATGGGATAAGGAGAAGTTCATCTAGAATATAAAGTCGTAAAAGAGTTGGGTTGAATTGAATATAAAAATGTGACACAATAGCTATTGTTAGCATTGTTAAAATTTTAAAAGGTATTTTAGGTTGTGTGATGTTAGTAGTATAGACATTGGTGTAGTATTGAGTAGATAATGTAGACCTATCACATATTTTAGTGAAAATTCAAACAATTTGATGAGGAAATTTTTGTTAACGATCGGGAGTTTTATGTAATTGTGCAAATAATGAGAAAGTGGGGACATTACCTCCTTTTGAAGGATTTTATATTATACATATAACATTAAGCATTGAAAATTATTAAATTCAGGGAAAATTTAATCAAATTCATATGAAGTGGTTTGAATACTTATAAGGATACAAGTTTGTTTTTAAGTATATGGGTGAAAAATATAACATGGTTGATGTATTTAGTAAACATAGTTACTGTTGACAAAGATGAGAGTAGATGTTATTGGTTTTAATCCATGAAGGAGTTGTATACACAAGTTGAATATTTTAGATAGGCATGGGAGGCATGTGTGATAGTGGGGATAAAGGTATCTAATGGGTACTCTCTGAGCCTGCCATTTCTTTAGAGTAAACACAACAAGATGAAACTATTCATGCTTCATCTATTCTCTCAAATTCCCACATGTCATCTACAAACTCTTCCCTCAAATGGATATTGTAATTGCTTGTGACTCCTAGGGCTGAAACAAACTCATCTCTCTTATTTCTCTCTCTTCGGATCTAAGGCTGATCCTAACCTCTTTACTCATTCCCTTCGATGACTAACTCTCCTCAACCCTGTTTTTAGTAGCCTCCAAAGAACCACAACCAACAATACCATTGTTAGCGGTTTTACCTCCTATTTATATTTGTGTGTCGATCTTTCCCACTTCTCTCTCCTCTTACCTTTCTCCTATTTTCCCTCATGGAATTCAAATTTGAACTAATATCTTAGAATTAACTTATTTGTGTAATCGGTCTTGGTCAATCCTCTTGCACCATGTCTCTAGGCAATTGGATTCTACTTATAATTCATTCCATCAACCATGTGACCAAAAGATTTGTTATGTTCTTCCTTTCTTCTACCATCTATCACTTTGAATCCTTATCTTCTCGGTCCAATTTATCATGCTTCTATTATATTCTCCTCCTCATTCTCCACTCTCGAAAATATTTTCCATGTGCTTCATTTAATTCCCTTTGCACCTTGAGTTCCTTCTTGCACATCTTTGTTATCGTGTTCTTTCCTCCTATGTATCTATATCCTTTCTAGACTAAGTCCTTTTGCCTTCTTTATCACCATGTGCACTACTTTCCTTGTCTCTCCTCTTCTTTATCACCTTTCTGTTGCAGCCTTTTCTACTAGTACCTCCTTTTTCCACACTTTTATTTTCATTTCTTCCCTTCTTCCTTGATATTTATTATACATTTCTTGAATCTTTAATTATTTTTACTCCTTGGTCACTCTTTTCTTTGTGACCTTGTGTGTAAACATTCATTTTGATTTTCTCCTAAGACAACCCTTATACGCCTCCACATCTCCCTCTCATATGGAATTATTGATATCTTCTTATCCCTTTCACCTATTGAGATCTATTAGACTGTACTTCTCTTGATGGCCTTTTCCCCCTCTCTTTCTTACTTTGGAAATTTTGTCGAGACAAATTCCTTATTTTGTCTCCTCTTTTATTCTCATATGTTCTACCTTGTGCAATAATTATGGAACCTCTTCACAGGATGAATGTTTGAGATCTATGTCAATATTTTCTCCTCTATATGCAACTCTTTCTTTGTGCATGTCAACAACTACCCTTAGTTTCTCTACATTTATTGCCTTTAGGGAAACTTATTTTAGGTCAGATTGTTCTAGTCCTATTTTGATCCCAAATTCCTCTTCTCGCATTCTCCTATAATATATGCAAACTTTCATCGTACTCCCTTTGTCTCATGCACTCCTCTTCTTCTATGCACCTTTATGCACTCCTCCTCTCGAGATCATCCCTGGATTTCCTTATCGGGTATCCCCTTTTTATGGGAACTCTCATAATCTTCTAGGATTTCTTGGCTTCTCCTATAATGGTACTCCCATTGCCTTGCATGTTATCATCTTTGTTATCCTTGGGATGCTCTCCTCTTCATATCTCATGTATTTTGTGTGTGTCTCTTTCTTATGTCCTCTTCTTTATTTCCTTCCCCTTTCATCACCATTGTCTCCTCTCCGATAGCTCTTTGTGTATTTTTATGTGTTCATGGACTCTACTAACCATCTCTCTTCATTCCTTATAATCCTCCTTCAGTACTATGATAATCTCACATAGTTTCATCTTATGTGCCTCCACTTATACATAATTTTATGGTAATTCCATAGCTAAACCATTTTCCCATAGTGGTGGTCAAGCACTAGGTTCTATTTCTCCATTTCTCTCTTCTCACGTAACATTTAGCTGTGCCTACACGCATGCATTCTCTTCATGATCTCTAAGCATATTTTTGACGTTCTTTCCATCATACCTTTGACTCTATATCAATTAATGCATATTCTTCACCTCCTCACTTCCATTGGTTATAGGACATTTCTTCTTTAGGTGTTATTATTATGCACATTCCAGTCATATCTATAACTTTTAGAGTCCCTAAAGCTCCTTCATCATTTCTTTGAGCTTTTTCATGTTTGTGTCGTAAACGTCTCCCTTTCTTGGTGTCATCTCACCAATGGTTGCTCGATTCTCATTTGCATTCTCTACCCATCTTCACTCATGATGTAGAACATGAACTCGCGCTAACTACCTCATGTTTGATAGTCTATTAGATTCATCTATACGAAAGTATCCTACTCTAATACCACTTGATGACGGGGATAAAGGTGTCTACCTGGGTACTCCCTGGGCTGTCATTTCTTTAGAGTAAACATAGCGGGATGAAACTATTTATGTTTTGTAGATTCTCTCAAATGGCCATACAACATCTACAAAATATTTCCTCAAAGGGATATTAAAGCTGTTTGTGCCTCCTAGAGCCGAACCAGGACTTATGTCTCTTCTCTATCTATCTCTTTAGCTCTAAGGTTGATCCCGACCTCTCTACTTGGTCCCTTCACCGTATAACTCTCCTCGGCCCTTTTTCAACATCTTTCCACATTCGCCACCAACAACCCCTTTTTGTAACTTTTACCTCCTATTTATAGTTGCATGCACACCGATCTTTCTTGCTTATCTCTCCTTTGATTTGGACCCTTCGATTTTCCCACTCGGACTTCAATTTTCAACTAAGATATTAGAATGAGCTTATATACATAATATTCTCTCAACAAATCCCCTTACACCATGCCTCTAGGTGGTTAAATTTTCCTTATATGGCATTCCATCACTTGTTCACTATCAACCACGTGACCCATAGATATATTTTATTTGTCCTTTCTTATGCCGGTAGTCACTACATCCTTTTCTTCTTGTGTCTTGTTTATTTTGATTATTTTACATTCTCCTCCTCATACTCCACCCTTGCCGATATATTTGTGTGCTTCCTTTTATTCTATTCGTGCCTTTAGTTCCTTATTGCGCACCTTTGATGGCTACGTATTTTTCTTGTGCACATCTCCATCCTTTCTTGACCAAGTCCTTTGTCCTTCTTTCCATTATATGCACCCAATCTTGTGTGCGCCATTCTCTTGCATATGCTTCCGATTTTTGCATTTTCGGAAACTTCTCCCATTCACCTTGGTCGATTGTCTCCACGAATATCCTTCACCCCATTTAGCATTTCCTCTTGATCATGTAGCCCTTTCTTGGAGACTTCTTATTTCACCTTTTCCTTTTGATATCTACTTTGGTCTCATCCTCCTTCAATTCTTTCCTCATACTATGTTCTTTTGGGGTTAGCACACCGGTTGTACAAACAATATATCAGATCTAAGCATACATGCAAATAAAAGTGGATATTCTACCAAAAGAAATATATAAAACAAGAGACATAAATCAACACCAAATTTAACGTGGTTCACCCAGTGTGGGCTACATCCACCAAGAAACAAGCCAATCTATTATCCAAAGCTTTGACAAGATATACAATGAAGATTTACAATCTTCCACACCTCTCAGATGTTCAAGTAATTTATTTCCCTCAAGCTTTTGCTTCATCACCAAGAATTATCTCTCACCAAATTTTTGCAAGTTCTTTCTAATTCTTGTCAAAAAAATCTTTTTCTAAACCCTAGATTTTATGCTTATATAGTCATTTATAGACTTAGGGCACTTAGCCATGCAATTACAATCAATAGATATACTTTAATGCTAAAAATAGATCTAATTCCTGAGAGTTAATTAAAACATCCTCACACAGTAATCGACATTTGGTTAAACCTAATCGCTACGATTCCTCCCTTGCCTGTGATGCCAGTCCTAGGTGACCAATGTCGGTTCCCCCTTAACCAATGATGGTTACTGTATTTTCCAGAAAGTTTCCATTGCATGCTAAAATGAAGTAATTGATCTCCACAACTCAACAATCTCGCACTTGGAGATTAATTACCGCACCATACCAATACAACGTCATTCTTCGATCCTTCCTTAGCTTTGTTTCTTCCTCTTCAAGTCTCAAAATCGAAGACAAAAAGAAGTGGAGTGTAGCTCCAACTTCTCCTTTGCTAATGGCTTCGTTAGCATATCCGCAGGATTCTTGATCATATGAATATTTTTCAGATTCAACTTCAACTGAATGTGTTTCGTTCTTGAATGAAATGCTGAGTTATTTACAAAATTAATTACACTCTGACTATCACTAAACATTTACAATCACCTTGCTCCTTTCCCAACTCTTCCATGAACCTACTCATCCATATCATCTCCTTACTAGCCTCTATAGCTGCAACATACTCTGCCTCTGTAGTAGACAAAGCCACAACCTTTTGCAATCTTGAAATCTAGCTAACTGCCATCCCACCTACTATGAAAATATATCCAGTAGTGCTCCTCCTACCATCTAGATCTCCAGCCATATCCAAATCAACATAGCCACATAATGAAATATCTGAACCTCCATAGCATAACTGCATGCTAGATGTCCCTTTCAAATACTTGAGTATCCATTGGACTGCTTTCCAATGCTCTTTACCTAGATTAGCCATATATCTACTCACAACTCCCACTGCCTATGCAATGTCTAGTCTGGTACAAACCATAGCATACATGAGACTTCCAACTACTGAAGCATATGGAACTCATGTCATGTATTTGACCTCCTCATGTGATGAAGGAAACTAATCTTTGCTCAATTTGAAGTGTCCATCCACAGGTGTGCTAACAGGTTTAACATTTTGTATGTTGAACCTTTCTAACACCTTGTAGATATAATCCTCCTGAGACAAATACAATTTCTTGTTTTTCTTGTCTCTATGTATTTGCATGCCAAGGATTATTTTTGCAGCTCCTAAATCTTTCATAGAAAATGTGTGAGCTAGCTTTCCCTTAAGCTCACCAATGTCCTACATACTAGATCCTACAATAAGCATATCATCCACATACAGTAACAAAATAATATAGCTCCCATTTTCAAGCTTCTTAAAATAAACACAATGGTCAGATTCACATCTCAAGTAACCATGCTCATGCATAAAACTATCAAATCTCATGTACCATTGCCTTGGAAATTGCTTGAGCCCATATAGGCTCTTTTTCAACTCTGCACACTAATTTATCCTTACCCTTGACTTCATACCCAAGCGGCTGCTGCATATAAATCTCTTCATTCAAATCACCATGAAGAAAAGCCATCTTCACATCTAGTTGCACTCTAAATGCAAATCTTCTACTGCAACTAAAATCAATACAATACAAATAGAAGTTATCTTAATAACAAGAGAAAATGTTTCACCAAAGTCAATACCTACTTTTGCGATAATCCCTTTACTACAAGCCTTGCCTTGTACCTTTTTCTCCACCCTCTTCTTCCTTAATCCTATAAACTCACTTGTTCTCGCAATGTTCTCTTACTCTGCTGGCAACTTAATCAAATCCCAAGTATTGTTCTGTTCCAAGGAGTCCATCTCCTCATCCATGCCATGCTCCCATTGAACGTGAGTCTTATCCTGCATTGCTTCTTCAAAGCTCTCTGGTTTACCATTATCAATTAATAATAAATAAAATAGAGAAGGTGTAAATCTTTCTGGAATTTTACTTACTCTTTGTGACCTTTTCACAGGATTTTTGGGTACCGGAGGCTCAATCTGGACCTCCTAGACATTCCTATCCAAATCTATCAGTGACTAACACTGGTCACCTCTAAGCGATGCGGTTTTACTAAGCGATGCTAGTTTGGATCTTCAGAATCGATACCAGTTCAGTATGACCAGTGCTTTGGTTAGGGGTCAACCAACACCGATTATTGTGTAACCCTGTCGGTAATTCTTTTAAATCCGAGAGTTCATTTTCATTCACAAACTTCTCAACCGGTTCATCCTTGGGTACCAAAATTTTATCCCTATACATTCTCTTTTCATTCCATTCAACATCACAACTCCTAATAATTTTAGAATTCTCTAAATCCCAAAAACGAAACCAAAATCACTAGATCCATAACCAATGAAAGTGCACCTCTTGGATTTTGCATCCAACTTCTTTCTATTTTCCCTATCAACATGCACAAAAGCTTCTGAACCAAAAACTTTAAGAAAAGAAAGATCTACCTCTTTTCGGTCCAAGCTTCCTCTAGTATTCCTCCATCTAGTGAACTTGAAGGCCCATGGTTAATCAAATAAACCATTGTATCAACTGCTTCTACCCAAAACTATAAGGGAAGTCTAGAATGTATTCTCATACTTCTAGCATGTTCCATGATTGTCATGTTCATTCTTTCTGCAACACCATTCTCCTATGGTGTTCTTGGAACCGTTATTTCTCTATGTATCCCATTCACTGAACAATAATAATTAAAATTCTTGCTACAATATTCACCACCATTGTCAGATCTAAGGCACTTTAACTTAGAATTTGATTCATTCTCAACAAGGGCTTTCCATCATTTAAAAGTA
>CM031242.1:867869712-867884712 GCA_018340775.1 Taxus wallichiana var. yunnanensis
GACTTACCATTATCCGTGATTAGCTTGTGTGAACGCCAAAGCGACAAATGATGTGTTGATAGACGAAATCAACTATGGGTTTAGCCTTTGTTGAAGAAAGAGGGATAGCTTCTACCCACTTAGTAAAGTACTCAAAGGGCAGTAATGATAGAATGATGACGCTGTGAAGAACGGGATTGATGAGACCAATAAGATCAAGACCCCATCGCGAAAAAGGCCACAAATCCGCCGCAGTCGTTGCAAAGCCCGACTAGGATGTGCCCGAGATTGGAATGTTGGCCGACACTTGACGCACTTCTTAGTGTATTCACAACAATCTTGATTAAGAGAAGGCCAATAATATCCCGACGTAAAATACGCTTAGCTACAGCTAAACCACTAAAATGTCCACCACAGATACCGTCATGGACTTCCTGAATAGCTTTAGATGATTCATGGGTTTTGAGGCATCGAAGCAAAATACCATCAAAGCCGCGTTTGTAAAGAAGGCCGCCTAGAATAGTATAGCGGTCATGCGTTGGACAAAAGATCTTCTACCATTGGGAGTCAGATCTGGAGGAAGGACCGAATGAGATAGATAATCAACTATCCGCTGATACCACTCATCCCGAGTATGGGTCAGGATGCGATTGATTGACGTTAGTTGCCCAAGATGAGATGGTTGATCTAATCGTTGCACAGCCACATAAAGACGCGAGTCTTCGGTAAAAGGCGGGATAAGGGAGGCTAAAGAGGCCATGGTATCCGCGAATCGATTTGCAGTACGAGGAATGGCTTGATAGTGAACTTATCGAAAGATTGAGTTGGGCAAGAACAATGTCACGATATTTTTGAAGGATATGATTCTTGCATTGATAGACACCCGTGACTCCGATGAACGATGAGTTCGTAATCACCAAAGATGTCAATATGACGAGCGCCGAGATTAATGGCATTTTGAAGACCTAAGACAAGAGCTTCGTACTCAAATATTATTGGTGCACTCAAAGTTTAATTTGTGTGCAATCGATAGGCGTACCCCAAGGAGGAATCATCACGAAACCCGCACCTCCCCTCGCTGGCATTTGATCCATCAAAGAAGAGCTTTACTTTAAATGGAGATAGACCAAAATCAATTTGTTGGATATACTCATCGGGAAATTGAGCAAGGGGGTCTTGAGTGTCCGGAAGAGGAGCATCAGCTAATTGATCTGCAATAACCTGACCCTTGATAGACTTTTGCGGGATAAACTCGAGGTCAAACTCAGTCATGAGCATAAGCCAACGAGTGATGCGATCATTGTGATAAGGTTTTGCATGGATTGTCTTGAGGGGATTGACACTTGTGACAATGTAAGTTTTGTGATTAAGGAGATAATGACGAAGCTTAGAAGTTGCGAAGAAGAGAGCACAACATAGTTTTTCAGCTTCGGAGTAACGTGTTTCATACTCATGGAGGGTGCGACTGATGTAATAGACAGCTTGTTCTTTACCACAAGTGTCCCGATGCGAAATCATGGCTCCCAGAGCATGGTCAGTCACAGAGATATAAAGATAGAAAGGCTCCTCGCGCGTGGAGGTGTAAGCACAGTGGAGAAAGAAGATAAGCTTTGAGATCATCAAAGGCCTTTTGGCAATGTTCATCCCACTCAAAATGAACATTCTTACGGAGGAGATGGTGAAAAGGTTGACAACGGTCCGACAATTGGGAGATAAAACGACGCACCGATCAAGACGCCTCGAGACTCATGGAGTTGCTTTTAAGTTAGACGGGGAGGCATCTCAAGGATAGCTTTTATTTTTGCGGGGTCGACTTCAATACCCCTGATGGAAATGATAAAACCTAAAAGTTTACCAGTGAGAACGCCAAACACGCACTTAGCTGGATTTAGACGAAGACAGAAGCGGATAAGCCTCTCAAAGAGAGGTGCAAGGATAAAAAGATGATCTTGACGACGCTTGGACTTGCCGAGGAGATCATCAACATAATCCTCCACAGTTTTGTGCAAGAGATCATGGAAGATGTACGTCATTGCTCGTTGATAGGTTGCTCTCCTCGCTTCTTAAGGCCAAAAGGCATGACACGATAGCAAAAGGTCCCCCAAGGAGTTATGAAGGAAGTCTTATGTTGGTCTTCTGGTGCGATGAGGATTTGATTATATCCGGAGAAACCATCCATAAGAGAAAGCATCTCATGACCCGCAGTTAAATCTACGAGTTGGTCGATATTAGGAAGAGGAAAATCATCCTTCGGACAGTAAGATTAAGATCCCTAAGTCGGTACAAATTCGAATTTTCCCAAAGAGCCTTAGTTACCGGTACTACATCGACACCCATCATGATAATCGATGGGTTGGATGAAGCTAGCCGAGAGCAAGCGTTGTAACTCTTCTTTGACAAGAAGGGCTACTCTAGGGTGCATCTTACGCAATTTTTGCTTAACTGGTTTGATGTTGGGAAGGGTAACGATATTGTGGACCACAATATCGGGATCGAGTCCTGGCATATCTTCATATGACCAAGCAAAGGCTTGACGATGTTTGGAAAGAAAAGTGGTAAAGTCCCCTAATTCCTGTGGATTAAGGGATTGGCCGACCTTGATGATGCGAGGGTCTTCAGAAGTCCCTATATTAAGGTCGATAGTGGCTTCGTTGAGAAGGGTAGACGTGTCAGAAGGAATAGTCTTGGGGAGATATGAATCCTCTGCCCCCAGATAGGTGAGGACAGAATCATCATCCGCACAGTGGATAGTATTGATAGTAGGAGAGTTGTCTCCAACTATTTCAGGGAAGATTAATGGTATAGAAGCAGACCGATTGTTAGTCTCATAGACTAACGGCCCTAAGGAAATGGTATTGATCAAAAAAAAAAGTTAGGTGGGATGGAAATGTCATCGTCCACATCAAGTGATGCTTCTGACTTGGTGGGGGAAGATGGTTCTTCAGTAGGAAGAGGCTCATCAAGAATAGTGATAGTGGCCTTCGAAAGAGGTTTAAATCCTAAACCAAATTTCTGATGTGGCATGAGAGTAGGAATGGATTTGAGATCATGTATACCTTGTTCATATTTTCCAAGGCCAAAACCTTTCCACGCGCATCGATATAGATAAGTTTTTGCAAACGTGGGATTCTGTAGATAATCAAACCCTGTTAGGTAAGGTTTGGCTCTAGGAGGAGAATCCGGGCGATAATGAGGTGTATCAAGACCACCGTAGATGAAATTGGTCTGTTGATTGGGCAGACCAATGGTGACGATGCGACCGAGACCTGGTTGATATTCAGGTTGTTTGTCTGGTCTACCATACTCATTAGGTTTGAGATGGGCATCGAAAGAAAAGAGAGGAAGCTCTCCTAGTGAGAAACGCTGCAATGTCTCTTCCAGATTTTGTAAATCCGGTAGTTTGGTCAGCAGTATGGAAGAAGATGAGGCCTCGTCAGGAGAACATGCATTTTCTTTTAAAGGGGCAGACCTTGTGGTCATGTCGCATTGTGCGGAAGGAAAAGGATCTCCTGGATGAGTATATATTTTGCCCTCATATTGATATTTTAGGCATCGATGGAGGGTGGATGGGACACAATGCATTGCGCGAATCCAGGAGCGTCCGAGGATCATGTTATAGTGGAACTTTCCTTCGACGATGTAGAAGAGTTCATGAAGCAGCTTCTTACCTACTCGAATGGGTAAGACCACAGTTCCTAGAGTGACTGCTAGCTGATCGTTAAATGATCGAAGGGCGAAAGGTGGGGGTGACACCACATTCTTTGGTAACTTAAGTTGTTCGAATGTGTGCGAGGAGATGACGTTGAGTGCAGCTCCACTATCGATCATAACACGTTTTAAGGTAGTGTTATTGATTTGGACTGTGATGAAGAGGGGAGCCTCCAAATCTTCGGAAGAAAGAGAAGGAATTTCTGAATCTTCAAAAGAAATGGTAGTTGATGGTCTATTCAGTCCAACAACCAACTCGAAGGGCTGGGGCTCATCGGAATTCACTGCGATGCGACGCAGATTATCAATCAAAGCTTGGCGATGTTGTGGAGAGGATTGGATGAGGTCAAAAAGAGACATTTTGACCGGAGCCTGGGTGAGTTGTTTCATAACACTCTCCTCAACAGACACGGGAACTTGAGCCCGAGGTGCAGCACGAATAGAGACCCTGGGTCGTGGGGCTGATGAGGAAGGAGAAACGCCTTCAGGGGCTGCAGAAATGACAACTCGTGGTCGAGATGCTGAAGATGAAGATGGGTTATCATAGTGTTGGGTTCTAGTGGCGATATGGATTGTGTCAATTTGGGAAGGTGGAAGATCAAGTGGGATGGAACCACTAGAGGTCTGAGTGGATGGTTGAGGTTTGGATGGGGCTAAGATGACAGGAGGTAATTGTTCCTCCTCCAGCAAAAGGTCACTTTCTTCCATAAGGTTCTTGATAACGGCTCAAGAGCTTTACACCCTCGCAAAGGTCATGACCCGGGTACGGTGGTAAGCACAAAATCGATCGAGTTAAACCAAGTAGGTTTCACTCCTTTAGGATTATAAGGTTTAATCGAGGAAGGGTTATGGATGAAGATTGATGAGTTGATGAAGGATTTCGGTATAGAATCCGGTAGACGAAGAGGAGGATAGAGATGATGAAGATGGTTCTTTTACCTTAATCGACTGCCGAGGTAAAAGAACTTGCATGTTAGGTTTAACAGTCTCTTTAGGGATCCTCTTGTTTGTTTGGACATTTGGAGGAGCAGTCTTGGGCACTTGAGATGGGAGCAAGTGAGACATGATTGACTTTGGTGGAGGAGGAGCCCCTAAAATAGATTTTGAAGATGAGGGATATGCGACAAATTTTGCGGTCTTTGGAGACAAAGGGGGTTGCTTGGTCGAATGTACTGATGATTTAGATAATGTTGGTTTAGAAGAGGAAGAAGCTCCCAAAGTAGATGAGATTGGAGGGAGATAGGGTGCCTTGGTTTTTGGTAACGAAGATGATGATCCTGATAGAAGAGGTGACGTCTTTTTAGTAGGTAAGTCTACTTTTCGGGGTATTGATGAAGAATGTGTTGTGGAAGAAGATGATGGCTTTGATAAGTGTGTAGAAGAAGACGCCTTCTCAGCGGGCAAATCCAATCGTTTATGAGGCGTGGAGAGAGATTTTTGTGGAAGAGCACCAAGAGTTTTGATGGTCCGAAATATGGGCTTTCCTTTTTCAGGGATGGTGACGACTTCAACGGCATAAGGTGATTGTAACCTTTTTGGGGGAAGCAAATGGGGAGATACTGATGGTGTAATGTTAGATTTTGGTTGTCTCGGTTTAGGTTCAGGAACCGAGTGTATAGGTGTTGGTGCTACTTCTTTTGATTTTTCCTGAATAGGTGAAGTAACATTGGTGATGGAAGAAGGGGGTGATGACGAAGCAGTTCCTTGCGAAGGGACTACTTCTGATGCAGTAATCATGGGTGAAACTACTGTAGGAAAAGAGATAGGAAGGGTCAAAATTGAAGATGCTTCCGCTGAAGTCGCACAATGATAGGTATGTTCACCAAGGGCATAGTTGCAGCGGGAATGGGAGCAACATGTATGTGGATGTGTTCAAGTGGAAACTCGAAGGGATGTAATTGCCTCGAGTATCGAAAGAATGTCTGATGATGAGACAGATGAGGATGACACTGTCTCGGTATGGATGGTAGGTCCGACAAAGGAACGGAGAAAGATGACTCCGTGCTTAGTAATGTAGGAATATTCAAAGGTGGGTCATCTGAAGATAGAGGAATTCCAGTGATTGATGAAGTGGAAGGGGGTTCTGATTCGATTGATGGGTTTGCAGATGGATTGGTTTCAGAAGAAGAGTCCTCGGTAGAGATGAAGTTGATGGTGTGGGTGTTTGGTTTTTGAGATTCCGAAGAATTATGATTTGGGGCATGATTGGGGAAAGGTTGTTTAAAAACGTCCAGTGCTTGATTTGGGGGAGCATTTGGGTTATCCAGAATGAGCTCGCCTTTATCAATGAATTTTTGGACAAGGTTTTTGAAAGTCTGGCATCGTTCGATGTCATGACCCTTCGTTCTGTGATAATGACAAAATCGCTTTCCTATACCGTAATGGGCGTTCTCGGCTTTCATCAATATCCCTAATGGGTGGAAGTTCGATCATGCGAACTTCCAACATTTTTTCTAAGATAGAGGCATATGATTCCCCCAAGGGAGCAAAGGATCGAGATGATGAAGCCCCTTTACGAACAGATGAAGGGTCTCTTCGTGGTGGTTGATTAGGAGTACTATCGGTTCTTGATGTTTTTAATACGATAGCATTTGTGGACCCTTGATTCTTATCTTTAGGAGGGAAAGAATTTGGTTTGGTGAACCGAGAGAAATCTGGTTTAGATTTGGAGCGAAGTTTTAGTTTTCCTTGTTCAATGGCACGAGATTCAAGTTTGCGTGCCATCGTGAAGGCTTCTTCAAAGGTATGAAAAGTTTGGATCCTTAACGTGGAAGAAATGTGATTAGCACAAGATCGAGTAAACAACTCGATTTGTTGGGATTGAGGAAGGAGAAAGACAATTGGTTGATTATCCCTCTCCAACGAGCGACAAAGTCTCGCAATAGACTCATCGCCGAATTGGCGAATGTCAAAAAGATCTCGTAATTGAGATCTTATGGGCAATATTTATTGAAAAGTTTTCAACAAACATCTGGGCCAATTGAGAGAAAGAAAATAAGGAATGTTGAGGAATATTATTGTACCAGTACTTTCACCCAAAGCGGACCCGCTAGAGACATAGGAAAGGTACGGAGCATGAGTTCCTGATCCTGGACGATGAGGTAGCAAGCATGTTTGAATGCTCGCAGATGTTGTTGGGGGTCTTCCCGACTATGAAATTTTGAGAATTTGGGAAGTTCCCATTGGGGAGGATAAGGCTTAAAAGCCACCGAAGGATGAATGGGTTCATTGCACACTTCTTCAAAGGAGTATGAAGGACGGGCTCCTTTTGTGGAGGCTTCCAAGTCTGCAATTTTCTTGAAGAGAATTTGAACTACGTCGGATTGGGGAGGAGGTATATTGGTATGTCCTACATAAGAAGCAAGTAGTGGGTGTTGTTGGGGTGTCAATGGAGGATTCATCTGTTGATGGATAGGATGATAAGAAGAATAACCAGGTGTTCTGGGTGACACCGGGTGGGGTATTTGTTGTGAGATAGCTTGCGTATAGGCAGGCTGTGAGATAATAAGTGGTTGAGCAAATAAAGGTTGGGTGACGGATGGAGCCTGTGATTGGTGGACTCCTATGTTTGTTGATCGATCGGGATAGATTGAGGAATATGGGTGTTGGTTGATTGGACATGTTGGGGAACAGAACCTGAAAGGGGCCTTCTACTGCCGGATCAGGTATTAAGGGTGCCGATGTTAGAGGATGGGCGAAAGTCACAGTTGCTGGAATATTGGAAGAAAGACCCCCTAGAGGGCGAGAAGTAGGAGCCAACTGACTATTCGGAGGGGGTTGGCTCATGAAGAGGTATTGACCTTGGGACACGATGGAGGGCATAGATGAATTGACGGCAATGTGCGGGTGTGCAGACGCATTCATTATAGCCAAGGCAGAAGACCTCTCAGAAGTAGGTTGTGGAATATTTGAGGTAACTGCGGTGTTAGGGATAGGTAAGACTAATTGAGAACTAGTCGACATGGTAGGTGGAAGAGAAAAGGGAGGCATAGGGGCCTCGCCCTTCTCCGTGGCTCGAGGCAAGAGAGATGGTGCAAACTGCTCTACAAAGGCCTGGGATGATCCACGAGGATAATTGTACACTTGTCGGATTGGTGGGTCTTGGTCAGATATTTGGATCGACTTGTGTACTAGGTAGTCCATGAGGGCTATTGGATTGCGATCGAGGAAAGCCTGAAATTCAGGATCCCCGCGAGGAACATACTCCGAGCCAGATGATATCTCGGAGGGGCTAGGAGAAGCTGGACGTGATGGAGGCGCTTTGGTTTGATAGAAGGGATTATACGACCATGAGGGGGAACCAACTAACAGCGGTCCCGAGGAAGATTGGAGGGGTGCCGAAACATCCACGCTGGTGGTGATTTCGGAGGAAGAAGGAACCTGTTGGGCCATTTTCCTAGATTGTGACCGGGTGATAACCGTCATAAACAAGCAAGAAAGAAGATTGTCCTAACTAATGCACAAACAATTCAAGCAGCGCAAGTGATTATCTCCTTTAAATTTTGATGCTTTTAAGAAAAGAAAATGTTAGGGAAGGCTTTTTAGAACAGGAACTACTCAGATAGCCAAACTAGGGATGGTTTGGGTAATGTTTGGTGAGGAGTCCCGAAGGCACTTCAGTAAAAGACCGGTACGTGGCTTGATATAGGGGCCTACCCCCGCACTTCACACACCGCTGCGATAAGGGAGTCGGGTGCTTTGCCAATATATACCAAAATCTTCCGTGAATTTATAGCGCCCGAGTACCGCGTAGGCTCTTCCTCTCGGATATCACTTCCAAGTAGGCGAGGCCAGTGGAAGGAGTTTTGTTTAGATGCTTTATACCTAGTGATTTTGGCTTTGTGTGCAAGGGTGAAAATAAAAATCAAATAGTGTCACTACCGATTTTGATCAATTTTTCCAAATTTCTATTTAAAACTAGGTGAAAAGCATGCAAAGAATGACAAAGGAAAATGTTCTTTTTAAGCACTTAAAAATGAAGTGTTTGATTTCGATGAAAACAAGCCAAACAGATTCTTTCCCCAAATGCGATTAGGTTCTTTTTAAGCACCAAAAACTGAAGTGTTTGGATGTGATAGACAACCAACAAAGAAATCCTAAAAAGGAGAAAACACCGAAAAAGAGGAATACCTGTAGATTTAGCTCTCCAAGGTGTGTAGACTTCAAAAAGCACGTTGTTGAGCTCTTCCCCTCGAACAATCCCACGAACAAGCAAAGTGCTCCGCAAGAAGAGGTTAAGCAAACACCAAAGAAAACCCAGAAAGATATATCCAGGTAATGGTGAAACGAAAAATTTCTATTTTAAGGAACTAGAAAAATTTCGAAGATAATGATTTCGCCTAAAAAAGCAAGATTGAAATGATGCAATGAAATGCTCAAATAGGACTGATAGAAATCAGTGAAGAAAAGGAACAAAGTTCAAAACTAGAAAAGAAATGAACTTACCAATAAGGGACTTTGGTTGGGTCCCACCGGGCGTGCCAGAATGTAGATCAAGAATTTTGCGCTTGTTACCTGTCCAAGTTAATGCACCAAACTAAACACAAAAACCCTGAAAAACCTCAATGAAATTGATACCTGATGAAGATGTAGACGGATGAGGAAGCCGATGTAGATAAGACGGGCGCACACGAGCAATTCGCACAATAGATCCGAATAACCTGTAAAACACCGATGCTTGACAGAAAAAGACCACGTTAAAAGATATTTTAGTGGACTGCCCGAGAAGCGGGTCCGAGAAGCGATAAGCTTCCTCGGCGGATGTCAGTCCACGTTTTCAATTAAGAAAAGAAGCATACATGATAAAAGATGTAAATAAAGACTAGATTTTCTGATTGCAGTAATAAGACAGAATCTAAACAGCAGACAGAAAGTACAGAAAACAGGGAACTATGAAATAAATGCTGGATTTGTGTTACCTGTATCCTTTTACCTATCTGCAGATAAATCGGCGTCGACTGGGTAGAATCGGCGTCGATTGAGACTGGTCGGCGTCGATTGAGGGGGATCGGCGTCGACTGGATAAGATCGGCGTCGACTGGAGACAGATCACCAATCGTGGATCATGGCGACAAGATTCGGGAATCGGAAGGTGAATGTGGTCTCATTGGATGTGCCGGTTGGCGAGACACCGAACAGTGTCACCCGATGATGATGGTGGTGCGATGCCGATGCGACAGGACAGAGTAACGGTGCTCCTCTCAGGGATTGATTCGGACAGGATCTGCCCTAATTTGATACACTTGATGCTAAAAGATCTCTCTTTCTTACAACCTGTGTCTCTCTCGCTCTCTGTTCGCTTTTTCGCTCGTTCGTGATCTCTTTTCGGTCTCTTCCGGTCTCTTCCGTCCCTAGAACTGAGTTCTGGACTTGCTTTTATAATCGGCGCCGCTCCTAGAAAATCGGCGCCGACCATATGGGTCGGCGCCGATCGCGGAAAAGACTCCCGAGATGGCCAAATTGATTGATTCGAGAAAGATAAGACTTATCCCGACTACGGGAAAATATCCCGCTTAGGGAAGATTAAAAATAGATGTGATACATGGGTAGAATAAATTTGGGGTGGATAAGTGATTAAGATGCATGGGAAGAAGCGTAATTAAATATTTAATATTTAATCACTCATGGGCAAGATGTGATGGGATGAATTAAATTTGGAATAAGTGATTAAATCACAAATTGGATAATATCCCAAGGGGATAGTTGGTGACGTAAACGTGCCCCAGGTTACCTAAGCAGTTAAACGAATGTGAGGGACACTAAATGTGTCTAGGGACACTAAATTGAGATAAGGAATTTAGATAACAAAGGAGAAAAGTGTATTTTTGTTGGGTATTCGAGAATACAAAAACATACAAATTATTAAATCCAATCCGATCCTTTGGAAAGGTTGTGATCAGCAGGGATGTACAGTTTATTGAGAATGAAGCATGGGATGGAAGTATAGAGAAAACAGTGAGTATAGCAACATCTATTCCGCATGATGATATGACAGATGAAACTTTAGAGCAACAAGCTACTGTATCTACAAATCTTGGACATGCACCACAAGTTGTAGCACAAGCTACACCGCCATCTACAGTCAGGAGGTCACCAAGATTTCAGCCATCTTCAGCCATGCAAGAGACACCACAGGGAACACCAAAAGCTACTCCATCACCAAAAAGTAGTCCTGCATCAAATGCTCCTACGCAGTGGAAAACAAGAAGTCTAAGTGAGATTTATAATGTTGATACAACTAATTCATTTTCAGTTTTTGCATTATTTTCTCAAGCTACATATCCAAAGATATATACGAAGAGGCTATAAAGAATGAAGTTTGGGAAAAAGCCATGGATGATTGATGCTATAGAGAAGAATCGGACATGGGAGCTAATGGATCTTCCAAAAGGAAAGGACGTGATAGGAGTCAAGTGGGTCTACAAGACAAAATACAATGCTGATGGAAAAGTACAGAAGCACAAAGCAAGGCTGGTTGCAAGAGGTTTTACGCAGCAATATGGAGTTGACTACAACGAAACATTTGCACCAGTAGCACGTTTGGATACGGTAAGAATGGTTTTAGCAATTGCAGCTCAAAACAAATGGCCTATTTATCAGATGGATGTTAAATCAGCATTCTTAAATGGATTCCTTGAAGAGGAAGTTTATGTAAATCAGCCAGAAGGTTATGAGATTGAAGGTCATGAAGGAAAAGTATACAGATTGAAGAAAGCGCTCTATGGTCTCAAGCAAGCACCTAGAGCTTGGTACAACAGAATAGATTCTTATTTGATTGAGAATGGTTTCAGTAGGAGCAGCAGTGAGCCTACCTTATACACCAAGATAAATGAACAAGGTAAAATTTTAATTGTTTGTTTATATGTAGATGATTTGATCATTACTGGAAATCTATCTACAGAGTCATTCAAATCAGCCATGAAGAAGGAGTTTGAGATGACAGATCTTGGTCTTATGCATTATTTTTTGGGTATTGAAGTTCAACAATCAGAAGGTGAAGTTTTTATCTCACAAGCAAAGTATGCAAGTGACGTTTTGAAAAGGTTTAACATGTTGAATTGTAAGCCAACACCAACACCAGTTGCAGTAGGTTTGAAGTTGAGCAAAGAGGATGAAGGATCGTTTGTGGATCCAACATTGTTTAAAAAGTTGGTTGGAAGTCTTATGTATTTGACGGCCACAAGGCCTAATATCATGTATGGTGTGAGCCTCATATCAAGGTTCATGGAATCTCCAAAAGATTCACATTGGCAAGCTGGAAAAAGAATTTTGAGGTATGTACGTGGAACAAGAAATCATGGAATTCTTTATTCAAGTTCAGATGAGTTCAAACTCATTGGTTATATAGATAGTGACAGTGCTAGAAGTATAGATGATCGGAAAAGCACATCCGGCTATACTTTTCACTTTGGAACAGGAGTGGTTTCATGGGCATCAAAGAAGCAGCCCATTGTCACGTTATCTTCAGCAGTAGAGTATGTAGCAGCAACAAGAGCAGCATGTCAAGTTGTTTGGATGAGAAGAGTGTTGATAGATTTACAACAAAAACAAGAGGAAGCTACACAATTTTTTTGTGACAACAACTCAGCCATAGCATTGTCCAAAATCATGTTTTTCATAAGAGGAGCAAGCATATTGATATGAGGTATCATTTCATCAGGGAGCTGGTAAACAACAAGGAAATTCATCTTGAATTTTGTAGATCCGAAGATCAGTTTGCAGACATTTTTACAAAGGCTTTAGCAAAAGAAGTTTTCGAATATTTGAGAGATTGTTTGGGAGTATGTGATCCTACATATGGCAGATCTGAAAAAACAAACACAACTCTAGAAGAGTGAAAGCTACAGTTTGAAATTAAGGGGGAGTGTTGGAAATATGCATGTGATGCATATTTAATTCCAACTATAGCTTTTTTAGGAAAGCTAATTTTAGCTTTAGTCTTGTTTTAGTTTGCTTTAGTTAAGTTAGCTTTATCTTATTTTTATCATTAGATTTAATTCAAATAAATCTGTTTTAAATCATGCATAGCATGCAACTGTTTTAAAGCATGAGTTTAGATTTAGAATGCTCAGTTGAAGAGCTGTTAGTGGGTGAGTTATTCTATTTAAATAACAGCAATTGTAATTGCTTTGTATGCACACACAAAGGTGTGAAATCTGCACAAGCAAGGAAGGATGTGCATTGAAAGCACACAGCTGCACGCACAACTTGATTGTAAAGAGCTGAAGCTCTGAGTATGATGAAGCTTTTATTAATGGAGATTATGCACAGCAGTGCTGGTTCGAATATTCATCTGTTTATGCAAGTTATATAAGTATTCTGTTTATTTCTTTTATGTTGTTTGTTGTATAAGACTGCAGATTTTCTACAGATGCTTTAATAATCCCATAGACAATGGCTATCTTCTCATTGTGTCCACATAGTAAGTAATCCTTTCCATCAAATTCATGCTGTGTAAAGTGAATTTTAGGTACAAAGCCTTCTTATTCCATTTGCATGGCCAAATCATCGAATTTTACATAGATTTCATCTAATTCTGGGTGAGAATTATCTCCTACAAGAAATGCATGCACCCTCTTCTTGACTTTACTCCAGCTGCATCCTGGCCTTGTCTTCAATCCCCTATTCTTTATCATATTCCTTACTTTCTACAGAATTCCAATTCCGTACTAGGGCTATTGTATAGTTCTTCTGTACGTTATTTGAAGAGTTGGTTTAATGTGTGAATTCAATGCTTGTTACATTTTCTTTTATTCGTAAAATAAACTATTTCACTCTTTTCGTTCAATACATCTAGCTCCAACCCAAAATGAAATACTATAACCAAGGCATACACCAGGTAATGTTTGCATTTCCTTTTCTAGCTTAGCTAAAGCACTTATCAATAGAACTTGCTGTTGCATGTAACCAATACCTTCCGCACTATTGACGCCTCAATTTTACCATTGATTCTTAGACAGTAGGAAAACCCCTTCGCATACTTATTTGTGTTACTTGTATTTCTCTTATTTTTGTCATTATGTTTCAGCTCCATACTCACACATTTGAAATTTAATAGTACTGCTTGCATTTCCTGTTGCTTATATCTCCGTTTCAGTTGCATTTTTCCTTTTGCAAGATTTTATGTTTCCCTCACAACAATAATTATGCTACATTTGCAATATTTATTTGGAAAAACCTCACAGCAATAGCAGGCACTACTCGACCCTTACAACTTGCTGCAACAACAACCATTAACAAACTACATCCGTACCATATGAGCTGGGTGATCGAAGGCAGGATAACTCGCAAAGGAATTAGTTCTGCAAAATGCATAGTGACTGTACTTATAACGAGTCTATAGTTTTTGTGCCGTGTATGCATTCAAATTTTAATTCTACGCAAATTTCCACATCTGTCCATGCATTCAATCTACTTCTCCACTACTTGTACACCAAATGTACTTTCAATTGTGTTACCATGTTTCTGAGCACTATACATTGCAAGAATTTTTGAAATCATTGCAGGACAATAGTTCCAACGCATAATTTCATGTCATATGTAATGGATGATTATATGTTGTTCCTATTCGCAGCATTTGATAACGTAAACTATGCATTGCAAATTACAATGCACTGCTTAGTATCAAAAATCTCTCTTAATTTCTGCTGAATGTGGCGAAACAAACCTTTAATCTATGACACTATGTTGCATCTACAATTACTATAACCCTTCTACTGATACATCACATTGACATGTAGCTATTTCAAACCGCTCATTTGATTTATTGGTCTATCGCATTGCATCTGCAGAATGGGAAACGTAAACAAATCTACTCCCATTCCATATTCAACACATCAGAATGGTGCACTAAATACAATAAAATTTAAAGTGCTTGCAAACTACATGTTCGTGGCAAATCTCTATTCGAATAAAGATACTCTGTACACTTTTTATTTTGTATATAACAAATATATTGTTGGCTTACGATACTTTCAAATAGGCCCACCTCATTTGCTTTACTACATATGTGTAGTGTGTAAATCTTATTGGTAAAAACATGTTACACACATGTATCTTTCGAATCTGGAAGAATCATTGATTACAACTAATTGTCAAATTATTACAACTATGCAGAGATTTAATATATATTTTCAATTTGTGTAATTTACAAGGCATATAATGATAGAGAGTCGAGACTTATTAAAAACAAGATTCATGGAATTTGCTTCTAATGGATACATACTGTACAAATGTGCATGAAATCTCTCAGCCCATTTTCAAGCTGTCCTCAATTGCAATACCAGCTCACAATGACATCCTAAACTCCCCAAC